>OY829521.1:2243516-2606757 GCA_963691665.1 Clepsis dumicolana | reverse complement strand
TATGGTGATAACGAAGTAGTAGAAATTCCTGAAGGGTCATATGAACTTCAAGATCTTGATGATTATCTTAAAAGACATCTCCAAGGTTGCACCTTTACACTGACATGCAATAATAATACGCTAAAAACATCTATATTGTGTTCCAAAAACGTCTATTTTAAAAAACCAAATTCGATTGGTAAGTTACTTGGTTTTGGAGAAGAAACAGTTCAGGCGAATATATTAACTGAGTCCCCTTTTCCCGTGTCCATTCTGTCTACAACTATAGTACGAGTTGAATGTGACATCGTGAGCGGGTCATTTATAAACGGAAAACCTAGTCATATAATTCATGAATTTGTGCCAAATGTACCGCCTGGTTACCGGATTATAGAAACACCTAAAAATGTTATATATTTTCCTGTTACTCAAAACAGCTTAAACGCTCTTATAATAAGAATACTGGATATAAACGATAATTTAGTGAATTTACGTGGCGAAGAGATTCAGATATATTTACATCTCAGAAAAAAATGATAGACTTTAATAAATGTACGGTCTCAAACAGCAAAGCCGTTAGTGCTCATTGTGCTATCAAGAAAAGAAGACCTAAAGGACAACTAACGAAGGAAAACAAACAGTTTTTAAAAAACATAGGATTATTAAAATGAGTATACTAAACTTATCAGACTCCTTTAGCTTTGATAGCACGATTGAAAGTTTCGAATATCATTCGTATAAACCGTACGTAACAAGTTTCAATTTAAATGATGAAATCCGTATACCTATCAACCAGCAAGATCTATACGTATTACCATCAGCGAGTACTTTATACATAGAGGGTACTATAGAAGTATTCAACAGAGAAACAAAAGCGAAGGTGTCCAGTGTTCATTTTACAAATAACCCTATACTTCATTTATTTCAAGATATTCGATATGAGCTGAATGGGATTGAAATAGATAAAATTAAAAACGCTGGGGTCACAACAACAATAAAATCTCTTGTGTCGATGAATGAACTTGAATCATCGATGTCAAAGTTATGGGGCTGGGATGTTGATGGCACAAAAATTACGCATGGATCATTTTCTGTGTCAATTCCTTTAAATAAGATTCTTGGCTTCGCAGAGGATTATAACAAAATTATTATTAACTGTAAGCATGAACTTATTCTTTTACGATCCAATACTAATTTAAATAGCGTAAAACTGAACACAAATGAGTATATAGGTAACATAACTATATCTAAAATAGTATGGCGCATGCCGCACATTAAGGTTTCTGATCGTGAAAGATTAAGTTTGCTTAAATATTTGGAAAGAGATCGAGCTATTCAGGTAGCATTTAGGAACTGGGATCTGTACGAATACCCGCTTTTACCTAAAACATCAAAACATTCTTGGGCCGTCAAAACTTCGTCTCAAGTTGAAAAACCTCGATATGTTATAATTGGATTAAAAACAAACAGGAAAAATGTTGCTGATAAAGATATATCGCGTTTTGATCATTGTAATTTGCGTGACGTTAAAGTTTTTTTAAATTCAAATTATTTTCCTTATGAAAACTTGAATGTCAGTTTCTCGGCTCAAAAATTTGCTATATTATATGAACAGTACGCTAAATTCCAACAGTCTTATTATAACCGCAGCCAAGCACCGTTGTTGAATCCACAAGACTTTATAAATAAAGCACCTCTGTTTGTTATCGACTGTTCTCGTCAAAATGAAACCTTAAAAACGGGTTCAGTCGATGTGCGGATTGAATTAGAGTGTGACACAGATATCCCTGACAATACCGCGGCTTATTGTCTTATTTTGAATGATAGTATTATAGAATATAAGCCGTTGACCAATATAACAAAGAAGATATCATGAAACTAGACCATCTATTCGTAGATGTTCAGGGGTTTAAATCATCTAAAAATGAATTTATTATTAAAGAATTTGCATACAGTACCTATGAACACACGCAGGCGTATTTAATAAAACCTCCATATTCATTTTCTACGTTATCAGAAAACGAAAAAAGGCATGTGAAATGGATAGAGAGAAACCTTGGCATTATGTGGCGTGAGGGGTATATCGACCACAGAGAATTTAAGAGAATGATTCATAATTTCTTGGAAGGCAAAAAAATATATGTAAAAGGTTTTGAAAAAATTAAGTGGATTAATGATTTATGTGCTGATTGTACTGTAATAGACTTGGGAGAGAAAGGTTGTTCTAATTTTCAATTAATGTATAAAAAGTATTGTATCGACAACAGCTCTTATAATTGTCTACATCATAAAAAAGCTTGTGCCTTAAAAAACGTTATATGTCTTAAAAAATATTATTTCGATATTATGCATATTTAACATTGTAATAAATTATACCTAATTTTCAAAAATAAATATTTACGTTTAATCATTTTTTTATTTTTTAACCCAGTCAAAATTAGTTATCATTTATTTTGAACGAAGACTTTTTATATTAACCCATTTTTAAATAATTGAATTTGTTTGTTTAAAAATATGAAATAAATGATAACGATTCATACCTGTGGCTAATAATAGTGTTAATCTATTTAAGCGATATTTACTGAAAAGATTTTTCTTGTGCATTTAATCATGATAATTTTATTTTCGTTTGAATTATTGCTTTATTGACATACTTACAAAAAAAATCTTTCCTGTTGACGTATCGCTTAATCAAAGGAATAAAACAAGAAAATTGTTGACCATATTTATTTTCAAAATTATATACAAAAACAGTAAAAACATTAATAACTAACACTATATCCGCACAACTTCTTGGATATCTTATTTATTACACTTTCTGTACTGTCTATTATCTCATCGTATCCGTCACTTGCCACATACTGCGCACTGAGCATAACGTTTTCACCGGTTTCGTCGTTTTGATCCGGCGCGGAGTCACTTATGTTAATTATTTGGATTTTGACAAGTCTGTTCCCCTTAGTTGCTTCATTGTTTATAACGAACGACGGCGGGTGACCTCGTACACTTCTCTTTACCACTTTGTTTAGCCTTAGTTTTGGTTTACTAGACTTGGTTTTCGTTTTGGCACTTGCAATTTTTTTTACAAATTCACTGACTTCTTCTTCTTCTTCATCTTCTCGGAATCCTAATGGACCCTGTGCATATTGCGAAAACATGATTTGAGTGTCTTGCGTTCCTTCCATATTCTGAAACAAAAGAAATCAAATAAATAAACGCATCTGGCAACACATATGAGCATTTTCATACGCTTACAAAACAATAATAGCAACAAAATAATACGAATAAATATTAAATAATGCCAATTTTACTTACCGAATCGGGAATGGATCAGCTCGTCTTAATTTTCAAAACTTTGGAACGACTTTACTCAGTTATGAATGTAGAGTGCAGAATGATAACTTACTATAACAGCCGCTATTTATAATTACAGTAATTTCATGCGTCAGCAAATTAAATTAACACGCGCTTCGGAGCATGCGGTGCATACCGCCGCGCTGCTTAATGCCGATCAAATTACAACGACACGTAAGGACTTGTTATAATTGGTACCAAATGCAATAAATGTGAATAGGTATATTTCACGTGTCAGCAAATTACCTTAGCACGGGCTGCATGCCGCCGCGCTGCTTAAGACACGTAAGGACATGTTTTAATTGATACCCAATGCAATAAACGAGGATAGGTATTATTTGCCTGTTCAACAGAACATGATTTTACTTACCATTATCAAAATATTACATTTAAAATTAAGCCTGAGCCCTGAGCTTTTTGATGACGGAAAACATCGTCAGGAAACCTCCGAAGCGAGAAAACTCAATTTCAACTCAAGTAAAATGTGTTTTCAGTCGGTATCCTCGCAGTCTATATATACTTAGGTGGGTGAAAGAAAAAAAGAAAACAAATGTTAATAACACTTCATATTTATTTATTAAAAAAAAAGAACAAACCATACAATTTACAAATCAATGTGTAATTATAAAAAATAAAGTACTTAATGATAATCTACTTATTTGGTATAGTCAGCGTCAAAAGTCGCTCATCTGGTCGTAGAGCGAAAAGGTACAAAAGTGATGAGCGGCTTTTGACGCTGACCCTACAACATACATAATTATAATTTTACAATAACGTAAGTACTCAACGTATTTTATTTTATTAAACACATTCTAATTTTTTATTACCCATTGGGTGCCTACGAAATAAAATTACAGCTCGAGGAAAGGTCGCTTAGATAACTACTGTACTAGAAAATAGACTCATGTCCCCAAGATTTGGTTGAAATTTTGTCTGATAATATATGTCGTTTATCGTCTTTGTTAGATAAAGCAACTTTATTGACAGATTGAGTGAAGATCTCGTGCCTAATCGATTTAAATAATATGTGTTTTTTCCGAACTATTTTATCATTGAATAACACATCCCGATAATCATTTAATGTTAACTCTTGAACTGCTGGTTTTTTTATTCCTTTAGCCTTTTTGATAAGAGATTTATCACTTTTGATACAGTATAGTTTAGAACGTAACCCTATAAACTCGGTAATAAGTTCTCCTCCTAACTCATCTTTGAATAACCCAGGAATCTTCTTGTTACGTAAAGGTATTTGCAAATCATTTACAGGGTTATAATTGCTTGTGTCAAAAAAGTTTAAAAAAATATTTTTTAAATCGCTGTAAAAGTCTGCAGTTTCGATTTTGTAAATAAAACTGTCGGTATCAGTGTAGCACAGAGTAACTTGATCTTGGTAGTGTTTTTTTATTACCGTGTAGTGAAATTGGTACATATGACTTTTAGAAAGTTCTAATACAGAGAATCCTACGTAGATTGGTTTATCTAAAATTACTTTTTCAGGCTTCATTTGTACGACAACCAAATTTTCAGACAACACTGTTGCACTATGGAAATTCGGTTTGGCAATTAATTTGTTAGCACAAGTAAACTTTTTTGTTTTGTTTTGACGGTCGTGCCACTTATTTACTAATTTGACGTCAACTCGCCGCTCACTGTCTTCAAGAGTTTTCCCAAAAACTGAGTTATTCATTAATTTAAAAAGGTCTTGTTGGAAAGGAGTAGTAGCTTTTTTTCTCAGTTCTGTATTTAAATGAATATACTGTTTTAAGAATGGACTTTGACGAAACCTTATAACGCGATGGATTTTATCAAGAGTTAAGCCGTTGCGTAAACATGTTTTCAGATGGACGTAATGAATGACGTATTCGTATTTGTTATATAAATTTGGGATCAATTTGGTCGTTTTTCCTCCTGGAGGAATAAATTTTTGTGCGCAAAATGGATAGTCGTTATGGTTATGGTGTAAATTTTCCGGATATAGCAAGTCAACTTCCAGAATAAATCCAAATGGAGCATCATCTTCGACAGACAAAATATCTAGTT
This sequence comes from Clepsis dumicolana, assembly GCA_963691665.1. NCBI lineage: Eukaryota > Metazoa > Arthropoda > Insecta > Lepidoptera > Tortricidae > Clepsis > Clepsis dumicolana. Next base: position 2,601,384 of record OY829521.1, on the reverse strand, counting down.
GGGCAATTTCATGATGATCTAGAAAACTAAAATTAGACATGGGCAACGATTGACACATACTGTAACCATATAAGTTATTGCAATCGATATATACTAAAAACGAGTCTGGTTTATTCATGTCATAAGTTTCCATGTACTTATTATTAGCCTGAGCATATCTGGTCGAACACATGCAAATACCACCTCTTATTCCTTTTTGTATGAGTCGAATTATTTCTAATTCGGATATCAATTCAAGCTTAACTCCGGTTTTTAATAACATAGCATCAAACGATAAGCTTGGAGCAGTTAAATAGAATGCCGGATCTAAATGATAATTTAACTTGCAAATGAACCGAAAGTTCTCAAAAATATCTGATAAAAGCAACACATCAGTTTTTAGGTAAAGATCAGTATATTCTCCCATATCTTTGATTTTAAATTCGGACCATACAGATTGCGCATGTGCGTAATCTGAATCGCTTATTTGTTCGTTGGAAAGAGAATTAAAAAACAAGTTCTGTGATGGAAGCTCGGTCTCTGTAAACTTATCCCAGCTCGACATATAATCGTAAGGATAAATACCTTTGCGAGTTAATAATTTATTTTTTTTAGTTTCAGGATAAAACTTGTTCAAGTGAATAAAATCATCTTTATGTAAACCATTCGCTAATTTTTCCAAGCTTGTTCCTAAAAATTTAAAAGAGTCTACAAATCGAATTTGTGCATACTTTTGATCTGAAATCCACAAAAACTTAGTGAACGAAATATAATTTTCTTTATTTTTTGGGATTACTTTCACAGGCCCTGAACATTTACTAAGTTCCTGTATAAACAAATGACAATCGTAACCTGCTAAGTTATGAAAGAAAACAGGGACCAATTTAGGAACGCGAAAGCGCAGATTGCAGTACTGGTGCGCGGCACCGCGATAACGGCCCGTTAGATGACAGTGATCTCTTACTTTGTCTGCAAACAATAAACCTTTACACATATGACAATTTTTGGCACGTTCATGAGCTAAAGAATCTTCTACAGTAAATATCATGGGAATTTCTTTTTCTAAAACGTTATGGATGTCTTTAATATGTCTATATAAATAATCTACGAATTTCTGAGCACAATCTGGCCCTCGGTATTGAACAAAACGATTAAGTTGCTCATCATAAGAGCAAATTATATGGTACGCGAAAGCGGCTGGTAAATGTATTTGTTTATTTGTAGTAAAACTACTGTCAGTGTTAGGTTCACAGTTCTGATAGGGTTTAAGGATTGTCTCAAAGTCAGCATACACGACAAATGGAACGTCTTGTTTTCGTTCAAAATGCTTAAATTCGAGATAGGTGCCTTTCTCCGGAAGTACCGTAGCAACCCCACTACAAACGTGACTATTGAAACCGTGTTCAGTTTGAAAAAATATCAGACAGTCTTCGCAGAAATAAAGCTTAGCATGATGTTTGGTAATCTGACCGCGAGCAAGACGCGGTAAATTAGTAATCAAAACATAATGCGACTTATTACCGCGTTCGATTAAAAGTAAATTGATTCGATGTTTCCTTTTATATTGCGATCTGTATAGAGGTCCTACAAGAGTTCGGTTGTTTTTTAAAGAATATACGTTAATACTGATATCAATATTGTGATGCTCAAACGTAATGATATCGGCTAAAGTGACAGGGAAACACATATTATCAAGTTTTAATACGTCTTTAAAATGAGGATAAGATGATAGACGCTCGCGATGGTTTTGACATGGGTAAAGAGCAGCAACAACACACCAGAGAAAACAATAATTATCATGATTTTGAATATTAATGCAAGCTTTTTTATTTTTTATTATCTTAGGTAAGTCTATGTAAGATGACGCTTTCAATGGTTCATACTTATTTATGTTAACTTCTAAATACAAATTAGATAAGAAAGTCCAACCAGAATCGCGCTCCTGAAATTCTTCGATTTTTTTCTGTATACTAATAATTATTGTGTTTAAAAGCTCTTCGAATTGATAATTTTGATGTATAGGAAAATTTTTCGTTGCAAAAGATTTCATTTCCTGCTTGTCATCTTTAAACAAAAGAAAATCGCCAAAATATTCGAAATTTACTTTGAGGGACACATGTTTTTTAAGCGAATTTTCCAAAATTTTTTGCATTTTAGGTTTTACTGTAATCAAAAATGATTCAGGTAAACAAGACTTCAGCTCATCAGTTGCCATTATTCTATAAGATGCTATGCGACCTTTAAAAGCAGACGAAATTTCAACAACCTCATCGTTTAAATTTACACCCGAATTTTTTCTATGCTTATTACTTCTAAGGTGCCCTACCCACTTCCTGCTTTCTACTGTAATTGAACACTGAGTGCAAAAGGGCATGTTTTATGTAGCGACTTTGCTTAAGCTGTAATCCTGGTTTTATATGTTAAATACACAATTTGATAGTTTCAATTTTAATCAAATAATAAAAAGAGACAACCTGCAGTATCCGTTAAAAGCAAAAATAAAAAGTACTAAATTAGTACTTACTTAGTATCGTTACAATAAATTTGACGTTAGCGTCCTTGAAAAGTACATTTATCTTTTTAACAAATTTTTGCTATGCCCTCCATTCAACAGTTTTATCATCGATTTGCGCCCTTAAAGTAATATCGTTAAAAGCGTTTAAATTATGGTTTCATAATAAATCGTTAACATTTATTAAAAACATTTATTAAAAATTACTTGATACACAATTTGATGCAGTTTAAATTTTATTCAAATAAGTAATAAAAAGAGACAACCTGCAGTATCTGTTAAAATCAAAAAAGTACCTACTAAATTAGTACTTAGTATCGTTAGAATAAAATTTGACGTTAGCGTCCTTGAAAAGTACATTTATCTTTTTAATAAATTTTTGCAATGCCTCCCATTCAACAGTTTCATCATCGATTTGCGCCTTTAGAGTAACGAGAGCCTTTTTCCAACGCTCCTGACGTAACTCACCGCGAATATCAGCAGTGTTGTACACCCGCAGCTCCAAGAAAAAGTCTCCGTTGAGGGTGCAAGCTCGTTTTGTTGACCCGTTCGGTACCCGGCTTATAATGGATGAATCAAGCGGATCAGTCTCAGCAGGCTTATGGTTAACAGCAACGTCTTCAGGAAATATTCCGAACACGTCAAACGGGTTTTTAGTTTCTTTTTTCTTGGGTGCAGCAGATCTGAAACATAACAGACATTAAACAATGAATAAGACAGTTGTACTTAGTTCGTCGAAATTCATTAAACAAATTACAAGAAAAATACCTTGGGGTTGACGGCTTTCTTTTTTGAGCAGGTTTTTTTATTTTTGGGATACTGACATCTGCAGCGGCAACGCTCTCCTCTGAATCAGATCTGAAATAAAAAATATGTTTTTATTACTCGACATTTAAAATAACCATATACATCGATAAAAAAAGAAAAAAAAATACCTTTTTTAAATGAAAAAAGTAGACAAACAATATTTAAGTAAATATGTACCCAGCTGACAAAATAAAAAACATGAAATATGAAAATAAATATAAAATGGCTACCTGTTTGGAGCTGAAGCTTTTCGTTTTTCAGCCGACCTTCCCACTTTTGACCGAACGGTTCCGCTGTTTGCAACAGTGATGGGTTCAAACTCGGAATCAGACCTGAAAGGAAATTAAAAATATTAATGCCTGTTGGAACCCTACAAACAATATGAACCAAATGTTTTAATTTCGTTAGGAAAGTAAAGCGTTAGGTACGTTGAAATACATACTTACATTTTAATCGATGTATAAAGCAAATAAACTTTACTAACGTAGAAACTCTGCACAGCTTAACCTCTGAGCTGAAGATGTAGAAGACTTGATGCACTGTGCACGTCACGTTCGAAATTGGAAAGGAACAAATTAGCCCCGCGCAAAAGTTTTAAACGAAATTATTTGCTGATTTTACTAAATGAACTAGGGCTGTCGCATTCCAAATCACAATTGTGTATTATGCTTATGTGCACATAACAGTTCTTTATTTTACATTATTTAATTCTCGACGCGATGGAAAGAGGAACGTTATGAATTTGTCTATCTGTCTGTTGGTAAATCTGCCTACTTCGTATTCCACATATGCATGTATTCAAGATACCAAAAAACTAATCGAGAGTGAGTTGTAAGCTTTTTTTAATTTACTTTTTTAATTTTTAATTTACTTATTTATTTTTTATTTATTTATTTCTCACCAGCTAAATTAAGGAATTACCTAAATATTAGTATTTCAGTAATTGTAGTAATCATTATTTCTTTTAAGAACATTTATATTCGCATTTAATAGAGGTACCCATTAATTGTAAATTTATCCATTGATCATTGTCAACCCTACACCTTTATAATATGAATATTATTTCGCAACCACGCTTCATACATGCACCGCATTTGTATGTCAGCAAAAAGACGCCGATCGCACTGTGTGTCACATTACAACTTGATAACGTTGCGCAATAAAATTGGCTAATACCTAATTGGTAACATTTTCATGCTCAGTTCTGTACGTTAAAATTATAACGGAAACTGGAAAAAAACCTCCTCAGATCGTTCAAATAGCCTCAGTATTAACCGACTTAATTACTAAGTTAATGGGTAAGGTTAGTAATTGGTTAGCTCACACAACCAAATATCATCTTACCTCACCTACTAAGACGAAGATTTAAACTTAGGTAAAAACGTGTTCTAACTGTAATGTTTGCTACTTTACATCGTAATTATAAATACACATACAATTGTTATTTCCTAATACGAAAACAAACATTGTCTTGTTACAGGTACAAACAGGTATAAACCTTTTTCAATTTGAACACAAAAATAAACAATTCCTATATTATTAACATTTATGATAAGATAACCTAACCAACTTAGAAAAGTCGAAAAACAATAGACATTTTCGCTTCAAAGGTCAATATCTTAGAAACGGTTGAACCGATTTTGATAAAACAAGTCTAAGAACCATTGTTAGAAAACCTGTTAAATGAAAAACCGCATTTAAATCGGCTCATTCATTTAGGAGCTATGGTACCACAGACAGACACACAAAAATCTAGGTACAAATTCTAGCGCACGATGTCAAAGTTTAACATAAGCGCTGTCTGTGGGTTAAGCACTGAACTAAGTAGGTGTAAGTAATGATTTAAGTAAGTACCTTTGATGTACTGGTTTCGTATAGAATACAAATGGTTTCGAATAATTTCGATAGATGTCATCACCGCCTACTCGTATGTCCATTTGCATGTTAAGAACAATAAACCTTAGCGAGCGCGCTCGCTACGTAATTTGATCGAGTACCTAACTTACACTACAATGTCTTCGAGTTGAAATGACTTAAGTACATAATCATGTATATCACTTTACAACTCGTTTCTGATCAAACTTTATATTCTAGTCAGCAAGACAATTTTTACGTCAACATGATAAAGTGATATAAGTTATTTAGAAAGTGTGATAAAGTATCGCGGTCTCACAGATGGAGTTGTTCTACATTAACATCAATTAAATCACACTATTTGACTTAGTTTTAGCGATACCAATTTAAAATCATATTTCGGTTTTCACTAGTGTAGTGAGTTACACATTTTTATGTTTTCGTAATTTAAATAATGTTTACTTAGTGCTTTATTCCAGCGTAAATTAGTTTAAACCTAACTCGCGCTAACGATGGTTTTGAGATTCGTTGATATAAATAAATCCGACATACAATTTGCCGTGTACATAAAACGCGGTCATAGCGATACATCCGAAAACGGATGCCGGGAACTAACGCGTCCTGGGTGACCCGACCTTGTCTGTGGAGTCTGATCAGCTTTGCGGATGAGTTGTATACAAGCCTCGGTGGGAGGCATCCAAAACCACCACGCACACAAAAAGCGGTCATAGCGATACATCCGTAGGTGGATGCCGGGAACTAGACGCGTCCTGGGTGACCCGATCTTGTCTGTGGAGTCTGATCAGCTTCGCAGACAAGTTGTGCAAACACCTGAGTTAACCTGAGTCAAAGGCTGCGGCTTGAGACCGAGGAGCGCTCAGTGGCTTCGGCCTCGTGCATATCGGACTTGATCAACCCGGTGTGCATGGTGTACTTTTGCTTTTACTTTATCTAAGCTCAAACATTATTAAACATATCTATGTTAGGTTGTCAATTAGTTGAGACTTGAGTTGGACTGAAATTTAAATACATTGAATAAATTCCCGTCGGGTTGGCTTGTCGTTGAACCTCGAGTCAAAACTTCGCTCATTCGAACGAGAGGTGGATGCCCAATGCGATTTCAGGTGTAGGTTGAGCGTTATGATGAACGTGAATTCTGATAGGTTACTGTTAGGTTGGGTTCCGTTAGGTTTGAGTTGCTGTTGGGCTGATGTATTCGTTGCGTTGAACGAGAGGTGAAACAGAATGCCCAATGCGATTTCAGGTGTAGGTTGAGCGTTATGTTGAACGCAAATGCTGATAGGTCACTGTTAGGTTGGGTTCCGTTGGGTTTGAGTTGCTGTTGCGTTGAACGCGAGGTGAAACAGAATGTCCAATGCGATTTCAGGTGTAGGTTGAGCGTTATGTTGAACGCAAATGCTGATAGGTTACTGTTAGGTTGGTTACCGTTGGGTTTGGGTTGATTGTAGGTTGTGTGCAATTCATTGTATTATTGGGCTTCTGGATCACCACGAATGAGTGAGGGCGAAATTTTTCGCCCGATCGAATGAATGGTGGTCCAGAATGCCCAATAATATACTACTCATGATGTGATGCTCGAAAGGGTTGGCGGAAAAAATTACCAAATATTAAAAGTATAGCTTTTACCCGCGGCTTCGCTCCCATGAACCATAAACATTTCAGTCGAGCATGCATGCAAGCGTGCTAGCATTCAAGCTAACATGCAAGCCTGCGATTAAGTATGCGAGCAAGCGTGCAAGCAAACAACGGCCAAGATCAGTTTTATGTTAGAAACTTCTTATCATTATAAATATACAGTCATGTATTGTCTAAAATGCTCTGTGTTTACAGTGCTAAGCTGAATATTAAAACACCACTTTCCACATAAAAGTATAATGTCTGTAATGGACAATACACAACATAAAAAGCACAAGAAACACAATAAACACAGAATATTAATTAAACTTAACGAGATTCCTTAGCTCCAACAAATGTCACCAACGATCTCCGCTGACTGCACAACCGCCATTCGGCAAAAACGAACATACCCGAGCACGCGCTTCGCCAGCTATCGGGCGAGATCGCAGATGCTCGTACCGAGCTCGGGGATACCTGCCATCCATCGTTGACACGCGGGAAAACTCGGCAGGCACTCGATTGGCTCGTACGCGCTCGGATGTGGTCGGTCGCGTCCGACCGGCGCTCGGGTATTTCCGGACGCTGTCGGCTGCCGCTCGGTTACACTCGCGCCTGATCGGACGGCCATCATGGCATAATCGAATAAACTCGTATGCGCTCGGCGAGCGCTCGGGAACGTTCGGCTCTGTACGCGCAGCGAACGTCCGCGAATACACCCGAAATCTGACGAGCAGACACGACGGTGTTACAAAGCGCTCGCATACATAACCGAACTTCCCATAACTTTATCTACAAACCAAGAATAGGTGATACCGCCACAAGTCAATCGGATTTATATGTATCGGTCGTAAAGATTAATTCCTCCCGTTCTTTAATTCGACCCGTAATCTTCCAATTTTAGTCCATATAAACTTACTTTGAGTTGTATACATTGAAGCGCCAGTGGGCGAAGCTTGATCTCGTTTCCGTTGCAGACGGGCAATGATCGCGTTACTGCGACATGAAAGGGTTGGAGGGGGCAGACAAACAGCAATAAAGATAACGAAGCTGTTAATTTCACTTTTACGTATGTCGTATAAATTATAATAATGACTGTGATGTGGCCGCTAACGATGGGCCTCATAAGGAAGATCAAAGTCACTCAGAGGGCAATGGAGACGGCTATGCCAGGGGTTTCTCTGCGGGACATAATCAGAAATGATGATATCCGCATTAGAACTAAAGTTACTGACATAGCCCGAAGAATCGCGAAACTTTAGTGACAGTGGGCGGGGCACATTGCTCGCAGAACTGATGGCCGAGGGGATCAAAAGGTTCTCGAATGGTTTCCATAGACCGGGAGACGAGCTGTCGGTAGGCCTCCAACAAGATGGATCAATGACCCAGTAAAGATCGCGGGACCGCGTGGATGCGGAAAGCACAAGACCGGTCTGAGTGGAGAGCCTTGGGGGAGGCCTGTATCCAGTAGTGGGCGTTTTTCGGCTGACATGATGATGACGATGATGAATGTGATTTGGTGGACGTCTGGTGGTCTCAATCAATAGCCCAGTATTTAGCCCATGATTTTTCTCCTCATAGTCCATTACACTTATGTCCCATCGATTTAGAAAATAGTCCTTACACCTGTGGCGGGCGCTGTCTCTGAGTGCGTATTTCGGCTGCCTGTAAGAGATCGCTTTTAGCGATAAAACCGCCTATTTTCTACCTTACCTGTTTTTTGGAATGTCCTTGTATAGTTCAAGTGAGAAAAGCTTACCCCTGTCAAAATGTTGATGACATTGTCATAAGATTGATTTTTGCCTGGCCCGTGGGAAAGGTATTTCTAATATATCTCTGCTGTTTTGTGGTGTACAATAAAGAGTATTTGTAATTGTATTGTCCTAAAATAGTAACACGCTCGGCTTCCATAGAAATCGATAAACTTTCTTTCTCTATTGATACTTCTGTACCTATGCCGACATGCTCTTGGCTGGTTTAAAAAGTTTCGTAAGTTTCATAGCTCCACATACTTCTGAAGTTATCCACGACGAAGGGCCAACACTGATAAGTTTTACTGTATACAAGCAACGGCCATATTCAAATCAAACGTTATACATATTTTAGATTGTGCTATGCAGAAACTTTCATGCATATTGGAGGTTAAGTCGAGTTATTTCCAGTCTGTGACAGTATACTGTATTTCAATGTAACCAGATTGTGATGTAAAAACCGAGAGAATAAGACAGCCGATGCAATTCCGGGCACAAGAGGCATTTCGTTTTAGCTCTCTAAGTTGGCAACGCATCTGCAAATGTATCTCGCTGGAAAAACAGCTCCCTGTTTTCCACATTCCACAATCTAAGGATTTAAAGGCTTCGTAGCCGTGATAGCCTAGTGGTTTGACCTATGTCTCAAGCAAAAGGGTCGTGGGTCCAATCCCCGGCGCGCACCTATGTGATTTTCAGAATTTATGTGCGAAATTACATTCATAATTAATCATGAAAAAATCTTGAGGAAACCTGCACACTTATGCGATTGCTTTGCATCTCATGTGAAGTTCCCAATCCGTACAAGGCCCACGTGGGAACTGTAGCCCAAGCCCTCTCTTTCTGAAGAGAGGCCTGTGCCCAGCAGTGGGACGTAAACAAGGCTCGTAATAATAAGGATACAGATTGTATACATTACAACCCGCTGAGTTAAGGTGTAGTAGAGAAATAAATATATTTCAGCTTGGAACTCGTAGCACAAATTCCCAGAAGTCCTCAAAACTACACTCCTGAGATACATTTTCAATTTGTTCCGCAAGCTACATGTATCTGGGGGCACGGCAGTGCCCCCGCCAAGACGAGCCAAACCAAGCGCAAGGGCACCCATAACTTGGGTTTGGATTATACAAAATTCTTGGGATATGTGCCAGTAGTGGACTTACTAAACGTATAAATTTTCAATCGCATAGCTCTTATACTTTAGATTTTATGGATATCTAAAAAATTCCGATTTCGTCACTGACTCACTGATGATCGTCAAAAATCTAGGGTACTTACTTCTTGAAGCCCTAGAAAGCTGAAATTTGGTACATATGCTAGTTTTAGTACACAAACCACAAAAAAAAACTAAAACTTACAACAAATACAAATAGTAGAGCTTTGGCGCACTTTGGGGTAACTTTTTTTTTATACAACGAGGAAGGCAAGCGAGCAAGTGGGTCACCTGATGGTAAGTGATCACCACTGCCCATAGACACCCGTAACTCCAGAGGGTTTGCAGATGCGTTGACAACCTAGAGGGCTAAGATGAAATGCCTCTTGTGCCCGTAATTACACCGGCTGTCTTACTCTCCACACCGGAACACAACAGTGCAAGCACTGCTGCTTAGCGGCAGGATTAACGAGTAAGATGGTAGTAGCGATCCGGACGGACCTCGCACAAGGTCCTACCACCCGGCAACTTTTAACCGGCAACTTGCAACTTTTACCTGCCAACTCCTTAAACTAATGGGTGGAAGTTTGTATGAGACTCGTTTTCGCGTATGGGCGTAAGGTGAAAAATTTGTTCACTGCTTATTACTTTTCTGTTATACAATCAGTATACAATAGTTCTTGTAGTAACGAAACATCCAAGGTGCATAATTTTGACTAAGGTGTAGAGTTTGTGAAGTTAGGGCTTGTAGAGTTAGAAGCTTGGCTCTACATGAGATCTGATAACATTTTAACAGTGCAAGCGGTAATGGTCTCGTCTTGGCAACATTTTACATGAAAATGTTTTTGGTGGGATAATAATATTTAAGGTAAACCATGTAAATATAATGCAAACGTTCCCAGAAAAATGTTTTTCTATTCCTTAGGGACTTTCATGCGATGAACTCTGGCCTCGAGGACATTGACCTTTCTGATAACCTTATCTTCCATCAAGTTTTTTATGGCTCAGATTACATCTCGGAAAATTGCGTTGTTATTAAAGATGCTAATAGTCTCAAGGATTTTATTTTTAGGGTTCCGTACCTCAAAAGGAAAAAACGGAACCCTTATAGGATCACTTTGTTGTCCGTCTGTCTGTCTGTCAAGACCCTTTTTCTGTAGAACGCGTGGAGGTAGCATGCTAAAATTAATACCGAATATTCAAGCATGCGGTCCCTTGAAGCTGTGAAAAAATCAACCTTCTACGTCAATGCAATCAAAAGATACAGTTATTAAAAAGGCTATTTCCATACAAATTGCCGAAATCCAGAAACCTAAATGGTACTTCCAGTTGTCCTAGAAACTTTAAATTTGGTATGAAGGTAGCTCTTATAGCACAACCACTCAGAAAAGTCTCAAAACGTTAAATTTTTATGTCGGTCTGTAGATTTCGCAGACCAATATAAGTTGACCCCACACTGCGCACATTTTGCTTAGGAGCAGGGCTCTGCTAACACTGGATTTCTTAAAACACTGGGGAAAAGCATTAACATTTTTGTACGGAACCCTCGTGTGCGCGAGTCCGACTCGCACTTGGCCGGTTTTTTTAGGAAAAATATCGTTGAGTTAACACTGCTAAGGGCCTTTTCACACGGCGTTCTTGAAACGCGCAGACGAAGCGCGTAAGAACGAGCCTCCTCTAGTGTAATTTTCGACATAAGAAAACGTAAAACGCCACCCCCCCTTCGTATAAGTATGTCCCAACCAACTTTTAAACACAAGCTTAGAGCAGTTCTCTTCGCAGCACAAATTGACAACAGCTGCAACTATAACTAGCTGTGTTCAGTGTTATTCTCAAACGCCAAACGTTAAAGCGTTAAAGTGTTTTCATGAACCTTTTTTGTTGTTTTAGTTATAATGTTCATTTTATTTAGGTTTCGTGTTCTTTCTCTTCTGTCCGTCAACCAACCCGCTGCATGCGCTTTTCTAGCACGAGTCAACAGGGGCGGTCTGAAAACCAGCGCTGGCAGCTTCCACGCAAGCGCAGCATTAGCTGAGCCTGTCCCTTTTGCCGCAGTATGGAAAGGCTATGTTTTTAGATATAGAATACTCGCTATGTTTTTAATTTTAAATGTTGTCTGTATTTAGTTGTATCTTTATTGTTATTGTTGGCAAATAAATCTTATCTTATCTTATCTTATCTTATCTTATCTAAAAACGTGTCGCGTTAACGTCTCGATTACTATTGGCACATTAGCAGCGCCACTGGTGGCACGTATCGACAACAATCAGTGGGTCGAGCACGACTTTTTGAACCTTGCGTCACGTAAAATCGAATAGTAAACGTTGTCGAGTCTGTATGACGTTTGGAACAGCGCCCGCCCGTGAGCGTATTTGGAACTAAAATTTTGTATGAGGTTTCTCGATCTCGATACGATAACCGTAACGTTATGCAGCATTCGTAAAGTCTTGCTCGACCCTCGATTTTCATACTATTTGTCACCTGTAACGCAAACGCGATCGAGACGAATTTTTGATTGTCTTTCAATGAAGACATTAATACCTAATACCTACCCATCTATGATATGACTAACCATCAAGTAGCTTCATTAATTATTATCAGTTAATCAAACGATAACCTTAATAATAATTACGACTTACTTCTTAATAATCACTAAGCGATAACGCTGAAATTAAATTTATTAAGGTATTGTAGTCAAATCAATTGAGTAAAACAATAAAAGTTATCTTATCTGATACACAGAGTTTAACTGTCTTATTATGCGGTGGATGCGGAAAGCACAAGACCGGTCAGAGTGGAGAGCCTTGGGGGAGGCTTATGTCCAGCAGTGGATGTCAATCGGCTAACATGATGATGATGATGATTTGTGCTTATTTAGGGGGCTTAAAGTTGACAGTAACATTTATAAAGTACCAGTAGCGGGGTGTGGAATTTATTTTAGGTAAAGCCGGAGCAAAAAACCGGACAAGAGCGAGTCGGACTCGCACAAAGATTTTGACGCTTTTCCCCAGTGTTTTAAGTTGTCCAGTGTTAGCAGAGCCCTGCTCCTAAGCAAAATGTACGCAGTGTGAGGTCATCTTATATTGGTCTGTGAAATTTGCAGACAGACAAAAAAATTAAGATTTTGAGACTTTTCTGAGTGGTTGTGCTATAAGAACTACCTTCATATCAAATTTAAAGTTTCTAGGACAACTGGAAGTACCGTTTAGGTTTTCAGGTTACGGCAATTTGTATGGAAACAATCTTTTTAATGACTGTATCTTTTAATTGCGTTGACTTAGAAGTTTGATTTTTTTACAGTTTCAAGGAACTGCAGGCTTGAATATTTTATATTAATTTCAGCCTGCTACCTCCACGCGTTCCAGAGAAAAAGGGTCTTGACAGACAGACAGACCGACGGACAACGCAGAGTGATCCTGTAAGGGTTCCGTTTTTCCTTTTGAGGTGCAGAACCCTAAAATTAGGTTATTGTACTAGTTTGATAATTACAACCGAAACCGTCTCCGCGCCGCCCCGCTACCGCTGTCGATGCGGCTGTCTGTTCGCTTGCAGTTAAGATAATGTGTAAACCACCTTCGCTATATTTAAAACCACTGGTGTATGTATAATAAGCATTGTAATTATGTCAAAAGTGGCATTTTTCCAAATACGCTCACAGGCAGGCGCTGTTCCAAACGTCACACAAATTTCTCGATAACGTTACTACTCGGTTAGGTTAGGCAGGATTCGAATATTCGTACTCAGGCCTGTGAGACTGAGACGGTCACTTACTTCATTCGCAAGGTCAAAAAAAGCTTATAACTAATCATCATCATCATCATCATGTCAGCCGAAAGACGTCCACTGCTGGATATAGGCCTCCTCCAAGGCTCTCCACTCAGATCGGTCTTGTGCTTTCCGCATCCACCGCGGTCCCGCGATCGTTACCAGGTCGTCGCTCCATCTCCAAGCCTACCGAGAGCTCGTCTCCCGGTCCGTGGACGCCATTCAAGAACCTTTTCTGCGAGCAATGTGCCCCGCCCACTGCCACTTAACTTTCGCAATTCTTCGGGCTATGTCGGTAACCTTAGTTCTACTGCGGATATCATTCCTAATAAAAAATATACCTAATAAGAAATTTATAATCTTTACACCAGCTGTGAAAGCCAAACTGCATTTGTTTTATTCTAACGGATCTTAAAACCACATAAGTACGTGACTGAAAACCCGATGTCACCCTTAAATCTTATTCCGAATGAAAGATGAATCTCAACTACATCGCACATCTTAAGAACTGCATCATTCTTTGAGGAATAACAGACCGCGGTGATTCGTATGCAGGCTGCGTTTCTTGCTGCCACAGAATGCAGCTAGAATATCTTTTGGCTGACTCATATTTTATCTTCAGATATGTTACTTAGGATCCCTCAAACGTGTTTTGGGGTGTGGCGTACCGATAGTATTTTTATTCTGTTGTAAAATTTCTTCGGTATACATCGCCCGTAAGTAATAAATGCACTATTCACAATTTATTCGTAATACAATTACATGTCATCCTAAAATAAATAAATAATGTCACACAACAACAAGAAAGTCAAAATTAGTCAAATAACCCGCCTCGCGTCATTCCAGACGCAAAGGTTCCCAGCACGCTCGCCGCGGTACCCCTTAGAACCGCAATGGACAGCCTTTGCATCAGGAACGACCCGGAGCGAGGGTAATTCTGTATACTGTTTTAAAATAGTTCATCTACGCACATATTATAAAGAGCTCTATTATGCGTTCAAAAACCAATACAATTTAAAAATAGGCTTCAATTAAAAAAAAGCGATAGGAAGTGTCAGCTCGATTATTATGTTTGTCAAGGATTAAAAAAATTATAGCCAAATTCGTGACAAGTTTATTGTGTCTTCGGCTTCTAAACCTATCTTATTAGAGTACTTATAGTATGTTTCTAGATAAAGTAATGTACGACTCTACATAATTAGGCCTTAAAACACTCGTGTTTAAAGGACCGTCATTATGTAACAGTTGCATAAACTACTATTACGAACGAGTGGGAAAACTTGTAATAAATTGTTTTGCAGGAGTGTGTAGATTACTTGACGGTGTTTTCCTTCACCGAAAAACTCGTGATAAATTACAAATTTAATGTCGCACGTCATATTTCAAAAAGCCCAGAGATACGTGTCGGGGCTCGAACCCACGACCCTCTTCTTGAGAGGTCATAGGTCTAACCACTAGGCTGTTTCAGTGTTTATGCGAAAATACGTCTTTTACTAAAAAGCTAGTGATAAATTTCAAAACTGATCAATAGCTCAACAATAAAAAAACATCGTAAGAGAACCTGCACACGCTTAAGAAGCAATTTAATGGCGTCTGTGAAGTTCCCAATCGGCAGTAGACCCGCGTGGGATGGGAGCGATAGTCCAAGCCATCGCATTCTGAGAGGAGGCCTGTGCCCAGCAGTGGGAAGTAAAGCAAGTCTGTTGATGATGTGACACAACCCTAATTTTAATTCAGAACGCGGGAGCGAAAACCATGAATTTGCATCGAGAAACATATTTTGAATAAAATTTTAATGAAAACAAAAATGTTGAACAGATTGTAATGTTAAATTTATTTTTCGTGAAAGGAAAATCAACCCTTTCTTGAAAATTTCAAAATTAGTGACATCTACAAGCGGTGAAATTTTACTTAACGTCAATAGCCAATCTCCGTTCATTTTGAATGTTTATTAAATCGTCTCGCGCTGTGGACCGAGTGAACCGAGTCACGTTAGCAAATAAACAGCAGGCCATTTTGATATCGATTCTATTTCATGGTTTTCCATTTTTAGCCGACTTCAAAAAAGGAGGAGGTTCTACTTTCCACTGTATGTATTTTCTAGGGTTGCGTACCTCAAAAGGAAAAAACGGAACCCTTATAGGATCACTTTGTTGTCCGTCTGTCTGTCTATCTGTCAAGAACCTTTTTCTCTGGAAAGCGTGGAGGTAGCATGCTGAAATTAATATCAAATACTCAAGCCTGAGGTCCCTTAAAGCCGTGAAAAAATCAACCTTCTAAGTCAACGCAATCAAAAGATACAGTCATTAAAAAATCCATTTCCATACAAATTGCCGATTTAAAAAAACCTAAAGGGTACTTCCAAGTGTCCTGGAAACTCTAAATTTGGTATGAAGGTAGGTCTTATAGCACATCCACTCGGAAAAGTCTCAAAATCTTAAAATTTTATGTCTGTCTGTAGATTTCACAGACCAGTATAAGTTGACCCCATACTGCGTACATTTTGCTTAGGAGCAGGGCTTTGCTAACACTGGACTACTTAAAACACTGGGGAAAAGCGTTCAAATCTTTCTACGGAACCCTCATGCGCGAGTCTGACTCGCACTTGTTTTATAACCTATTATTAGGGATAACCAAATAAACGATCAATCTCAACCGCTAATTTTATTTAATCAGACCATTAAAGTTACAGATAATTGCACGCTTATAATTGATATGGAGAAAACACTTTCTAAACCTAAAAATAGAACCGAAAAAAATAGTAAGCCCGAAACGATACGTCCGTCCTATGCCAAGTGCCCGCTAAGAATGCTGGCTCAGACTGCGCTCCGGCGCTCACAATGGATGTCGTGACGGCGGAAGTCAACTGACGATCTATAAAATAGTAAGCCCGAAACGATACGTCCGTCCTATGCCAAGTGCCCGCTAAGAATGCTGGCTCAGACTGCGCTCCGGCGCTCACAATGGATGTCGTGACGGCGGAAGTCAACTGACGATCTATAAAATCAATATAACGGTGTTGCTAGTCTTGTTTATTCCTAATACTATAGTCTATTTGAGTGCTCTACATTTTCAGATTAAAATCTCGTTGTAAAAAAAAGAGACTAGACATGTTCGTTCCGTGTTCCCGTCAATTTTTACCGACAACAAAAGACGGAGGAGGTTCTCGATGCTACTGTTTTTTGGTTGTTACGCGATTACTCCTCTAAATATTATATCGACGGTCCCCGCGAATAACCGTGTGAGAGCTATTACACATTTTTTTGTTTATTGCATAATATCGTTATTTTATCTATAACGCACGTCCTGTTTTTTTGCCTTGGGAAAATAATGATAAATGACCTATTTTAAGTTAACTTCAATGTTTGTTCTACGGAAAACACAAATGCGGAATACGCAGGAAAAAAATACCAAACCACCGGTATACACATTACCTCGTCTATTTTGAACAATAAGAACGCGTGTCATCATACGGAGCATCCTGCGGCTTGTGCCAACTACTTTGCACATTTATTCGTGTTATTTTTTCTAACGTACGTTTTCGTATTGTCTCATACAATATGCCAGCAAATCGAATTGCTCGTGTAATAGTCTATTATTGTTCCCTTTATGAAGTTTTACATTAGTGTATTGATCTAATACCTAGTCGAGCGCTTATCGTTAAAACACGAATAACAGTGTGTAAAGTTCTTTGATATAAAATTTACAAATAAAGTTTGACAAGAATAAAAAAAATATATGATTTTCTCACATTTTCTCGGAAACCCACATTACCTATTTTTTATTTAGGGCATAAATACATTTGATTGTTAATTTCCATTGTTTACTGTATACATTGCTTTAAATTTAATCTATCAGGTGAAGAACGATTCAACTTTTTTCGTATTTTATTTTTCGTGTAAAGTTGGTGTTTCGATAATACACGTTTATTCGCGGGGACCGTCGATATAAAACTGCAACGTTTTTTAAGGGTTCTGAAGCCAAAATGGCAAAAAGGAACCCTTATAGTTTCGTCATGTCCGTGTGTTTGTTTGTCCGCGGAATAGCTCAGAGACTATTGGTACTAGAAAGTTGTAATTTTGCATAGATATGTATACATATTAATTAGGCCAAAAAAGTGCCGTGTTAAGGGCTTGAAAAAACATTTTTATTGGGGTACCTCCCCGACACGTAAAGTGGGGATGATTTTTTTTATCGCGTCCGAAACGTCAAGGCACCTATACAAATATTTTTACGTGATTAAGTCTCGGGTATCATGATAATGTAAAGCAAATAAACATTTTTCAGCTGTTTCTCACTCAGCTGTAACATCGGCCTGTTTTGAAATTTTAATAAGACGTAAATGAAAGGAATCACCGTTTCTCCTCTCTTTGTAATAACGTTTATAAATCAATTGTTATTAGCTGTCTGTGTATTGGCATTTTTATGTTGATAAAGTGACGGCGCTTCAAGCAGCCGTTTGCGTAAATTTTTCCCGAAAAATGTTTTTGGATTTTCTATAAATTACTTACCTGAGTTGATAGTCTTTTGTTCTCAAAACGCTGGTTATCGAATCAGGTACCTACAATGAATCCAGTATTATGTCGTTCGCTGACAGCGCAAAGTAATAATGTGGCGAAAGACATGCAGGTGCAGTACAACGACGCGTGGCGCGCCATGTTCCGGCTGCTGCGCTGGTGCAGCGCGAGCGCCATGTTCGCGGAGGGGCGCGCGCCGGGCTGGCCCGCGCTGCTGCGCGCGCGGAGCGCTACCGCCAGAAAGGCAGTGTATGCCTCTTCCAACTCACTGCTCATGGCGGCGAGAGAGTGGGACGCGGGCCCGATACACGAGCGCTGGAGGGGCTACCATAAGCCAGTCATCACAGGACCAGGGTGCCCGAAAAAGTCACACCTACTCGTTGTTTCATTTTATTTTATTTTGTAATTAATTAACTATGGAAAGCCATTTCCGGAATAAAAATATTTCATTTTATTTCATTCATAATGGTAATCGTGGAACAAGATGGAGACGACCTTGTAAAGATCGCGGGATCGCGGTGGATGCGGAAAGCACAAAACCGGTCTGAGTGGAGAGCCGCGGGGGAGGCCGCCGGCCAACAGTGAACGTCTTTCAGCTGACATGATCATGATGATGTGGAATACGCGAGGTACTTTTCCTTTTTTTTAAATTAATTAATTAATTGATGAGTTGACATGACAGGGTTTGACATTTATTATTATTATTTTTGTTGCACCAAATTGTAATGTTGTGTATCGTATTCATAATTGTTGTTGTCGTTGTAATTATAAATCTAATTTAATTGAATGGGATTGATGCCTGAATAAATGAGTTTATTATTATTATTATTATCGTATATTTATTGCAATCTTAGGCTAGGTTTTCACAATATTCATATAAAAAGTAATAAAACAATATTAATACAAAATATAAAAACATTATAAAAACCTAACCTAGAGTGTCGCCGGTAGCGAGGCGGGGCCTAAGCTACCGGTGGTCAGGGCGACAGAGAGAGGAACCTCCTGACTATCCGAGCCGTGTCCAGCAGTACCGCCTTCTGTATCTGACCCTTGACCCAACCACCTAGCGAGAGCCTTTTAAGGTGATGGTCAAGGCTCTTCGCTATTAGACCGTTCGCCGAAACGACTATCGGGACAGTGATCGTCGAATCAACAGGCCACATGGCGGTAACTTCGTGAGCCAAGTCAAGGTACTTGCTGACTTTGTCCTTCTCGGCCTTCACGAGGTTCACGTCATGGGGGATCGTGATGTCGACGAGCACTGCCTGGCGCTTCGATCGATCTATCAGCACGATATCAGGTTTATTGGCGACAATAGTCCTGTCCGTGATGATAGATCGATCCCAATAGAGCGTGACACGACCATTTTCAAGAACTGGTGCAGGTGTGTACTTGTAGTACGGCACTTCGAAGTCCACAAGACCGAATAAAAGAGCAAGCTGCTGGTGAATAATCCTGGCTACAAGGTTATGTCTGTGCAAGTACTCGCCGTTAGCAAGACTAGAACAACCAGAGATAATATGCCTGAGTGACTACCCGGGACGGCGGCATGCCCGACAGATGTCAACCGTACCGTCCTTCAGTATATACCTCCGGTAGTTATTAGTCATGATTATTATTATTATTTTTCCTTTTCCTCTTTAAAGGCCGGCAACGGACTAGTCACTTTCTTTGGGTTGGTGGTTCTCATGGGTGGCGGTGATCGCTTACCAATCACGTGATCCGCTCATTCAATAAAAAAAACACAGTAAAAGTGCTAAAAAAAATGGTGGAGCAGCTGTACCGACTCGATACGGCAATATGGTTATTTTTTAAGTGTGTGATCGATGGGCCAGTTTTAGCGCGAGCTTAGCGGTCCTCCCACAAGACCGTGGTGTTGCCGTGATTCACGGCAAGCTTTACCGGTGAGCCCCATAAACCGCGGTAACGTTCGTCATCACACCCTTTACAATCTACACTTTGATATACCTACCTACTCAGTTTATTTTAACATTAGAATTAGCGGTCAAACTACCACATATTTTTCGGTAATTCGAAGACAAATAGGAACTATAAAACAGTACCGTGACTGACTGACTGACTGACTGACAACGCACAGCCTAAACCACTGGACCAAGAGACTTTTGCAAACGTATACCTTAAGTATCCTAGAGGTGCACTAAGAAGGGATTTTTCGAAATTCCCACGGGATAAGAAACTAGCCCATTTTTAAATATTTCACGGGGGCAATAGTAACATCTGATTCTATTTGCGTTAGCTATTACGTTTTCCTTGTACAAATTTATTAATATATATATATATTATTTATATATTGGTATTTACTTCTACTTTGTATTTAGTAGTATATTGTAATATGGTAGGATTTTGTATGTGTGTGTGTATTGTATTGTCTCTCGATATTTATAATTATGAACTCACTTTGTGTAGATCCCCAGTGAACTATTCCTCTCCACCACTCAAAGGTTGACTGGCAGAGATCCCTTAAAGGGATAAGTCCGCCTTTGTACTCAAATGTTATTGTTGTAACTTGTGTTTTATCCTGTTTTTTGTACAATAAAGTGTTTACTTAATTATTTACAATTTGGAAAAGTTGAAAAATTCCCGACATTTGACATTTCAAAGTTCAATATTTTAAAAACGGGTGAACCGATTTTAATGAAATTTAGCTAAGAACCATCTCGATTAAACTAGCGTAGACATGTTTGTGTATCTGTGTATCTGTCTGTGACATCATAGCTCCCAATCGGCTGGACCGATTTAGATGCGGTTTCTTTTTATCGAAAGCTAGTTTAATCAAGATACTTTTTAGCTAAGTTTCGTTAAAATCGGTTCACCCGTTTTTGAAATATTGAAATTTGAAATGACAACGTCGGGGTTTTCCAACTTTTCTAAGGTTGGTTTTAAATAGATAGTGTACTTGTTTTTCTTAAAAGCGTGCGCAATTTTCACCGTTGAATTTCTAATCCTAATCCTAATCCTAACTAATAACTATAACTGTATAACTATATATAACTATTACTATATATCCTAATCCTAACTTCCTAACTAATATTATAAATGTGAAAGTAACTCTGTCTCTCTGTCTTTCTGTATCTCTGTCTCTCTGTCTCTCTGTCTGTCTGTTTGTTACCTCTTCTCGGGAAAACCGCTGCACCAATCTAGATGAAATTTGGTAAGAAGATAGTTTGAATATTGAGGAATAACATAGGCAACATTTATTCGGGAAAATCATATAATTCCCGCGGGATAGCGATAACCGAAATCTACGCGGACGAAGTCGCGGGCAACAGCTAGTAATATTATAAATGCGAAAGTAACTCTGTCTTTCTGTCTCTCTGTCTCTCTGTCTGTCTGTTTGTTACCTCTTCACGCAAAAACCGCCCTTCCGATCATGATGAAATTTGACAAGAAGATAGATTGAACATCCGGGAGTAACATAGGCTACTTTTTATCCCGGAAAAGTGCAAAATTCCCGCGAGATAACGATAGCTAGAGAAAATGGACTCGTGTACCCCCGAGGAACCTTTTCACAACAAAATTCATAATGATTTCTTTGGCACATGTATGGTACGTCAGTATGACATTTGCAGTGATACGGTTCCACAGTTATACAATCAGCATACGATTCAGTTCGCGCATTCCGTGGAACCTTTTCTCAATACATTTCATATTGATTTCTTTGTGGGATGTATTGTACGTCAATGTGACATTTAATTTAATACAAACACTACTCTTTCCTCCAAGCCATTGATAAGTAGCAAACCACTACGCCGCCGAAAGGAAAGAGGGGGGGGCTCGGGGGCGCAGCCCCCCGCCATAAAAAGAACACAAATGGGGGGGGGAGCACCCTTGCAGCAAAAAGTATACAAATATATGCAACGCTTCCTCCAAGACATAACATTGATAAGTACCAAACCACTGCAGCTAGCAAAGTGGGAGGGGGAGCGAAACTTTGGGTTCTTAATAAAATAACATCTAGGCTCCATCAAGTCCATCATTCTTGAGAATGGCTTCCCAAATTAAATAGACCTAAACGCATGGGATAATGGACAGTTAATAGTTATACAGAACTTTATTATATCCGCGGTATAGCAATAAGTATATTCTACGCGGACGAAGTCGCGGGCAACAGCTAGTGTTTAATAAACGGAGGATAGGTACCTCGTTCTGCGGATTGAGTCACACTTCACATTGGCGCTACTTTATGTACGTTTACTTCCGATTTTTCCAACATGTTTATTTATTCAACAACACCCATCAACCCTTTTAACTTAAACATGCTCATTGTTGTTTAACAGCCGATTCAAATCTACATTCTTTCAGCCCGACCAAAGATTAATGTGCTCGCATTCATTTCGAGGCTCCAACTTTTGTGTTTACGGTAAGTCTTAAAGGCGGGTAAGCCCTTCCATTGAATTGATCAATTGAATGGAATTCAGTGAGTCAGAACGGTACCGTGGTTTTATAGGATTTTTTCCTTTACTTTTTTGAGGTTGAAACGTCTTTTATTTAAAGCAGCCCGTAAATGGAGCGAAAAGTGGATCGGGGCTGTAAAAAACTATATTGTAGGGCAAGTCCCTTTTCCTGGCTGTGCCTCGATAGTTAATATCTTCAGTTTCTTAGTCAATTTATGGCATTAAATTACTGTTATAGAATAATAATTATTACGATGCCATTATCAAAGCACCAGAACAACCGTTCAACATGCCACTATTTACACTACTGACATATTTTGTAATTCATGTACTCAATTTAGTTAAACACAAAAGCAAAGTACTCGCTAATATTGTATAAATTCCAAACTACCCTTTATATGTCAATTCCAAACTACCCTTTATATGTCAATTCCAAACTACCCTTTATATGTCAATTCCAAACTACCCTTTATATGTCAATTCCAAACTACCCTTTATATGTCAATTCCAAACTACCCTTTATATGTCAATTCCAAACTACCCTTTATATGTCAATTCCAAACTACCCTTTATATGTCAATTCCAAACTACCCTTTATATGTCAATTCCAAACTACCCTTTATATATGAATTCCAAACTACCGTTTTTGAAACAAAAAAAAGTTCAACAGACTACAACTCTTAAAAGCTTGAAGACCCAAATCGATCTACTCACGATTTAGCTGAATCATGGTGCGGCGAGAAATTGCCTGAAACGGCCTCATCTATCAGCGAAATCTTAATTTGAACTTTGTTTGCTTTCGGTCGAAATTTATTGTTAAACTTTACTCCGTATTAACAGGTTTCCGGGCTGATTTAATTTGGGACATTAGCATTTTGTTTCAGTTTGGAAATTAAATTTATTTCACACTGAAAATTACGTTACATTTTAAATGTCAAAATTATTCACAAAAAGATCGTCAAGAAAAACAAAAATGCAATAAAAATAAATTTAAGGTACAGTAAAATAAAATGTCTGAACATCAGTAAATTTTATAAATGTAGGTACAAAATCACTTATATAGGTAAGTTTTAGCCATGCATGTTAAGGATTTTGGGTTCATAGTTCTTTCTCTGAGAGCGGTCGCACAACTATCTAATTTTATGTTTAAATTTGAAATCCGTCTGTGTTTCCTGTTGTATAAAATTTGTTTTTAATCATTCATTTTTTCGTTTTACTTATTTCGTAAACAATACAATTATTGTGTTATGTGCTGCTTATGTGTGTAATATTAAATATGGTGTGTTTTTGCTCTCGGAAAATTTAACCAAGGTCAATAACTAATGTAAGTTAAGTAAGTACTTGTTAATTCAAGAGACTGTCACTCACACGCTGTCTCATATAACCAATCTCCGTAAATAACATGCTATGTATATCTTATACCGCCTTTATCGTGAGATATGCGCCCTGAAAAAGTAAAATTGCCCCAGAAAGCGTTCACGGTGACACCTAGTTATAAATAAAATTAACTTAGCTTAAGAATGATTCAAGAGCGCCTTAACTCAACTCTTAATTAACTTAACTTCTGTTCAGTTATATTTTTCAAACCGCGAAATGAAATTTAATTCACTGCTTTAGTATATACTACTTTATTTACATAATAAAAGCAATTTACAATGACATTAAATCTAAGCTTAAACTAAATAAACTACAACTTAAAACTAAATTAAATCTAAATAAGGCCCCCGTGGCATAGTGCCCAAAAGGCTGGCAGCGTTGCCTCGCTGAATAGCGATGCTGATTCTTTGAGAGAGAAAACTGCCAGCCCTTTGGTCACAAGTTGCATCAACTAAGCGCTTTTGTAACTCAGAAATAAGCTTGTAAGCGCTGGGACCCCATGGACCCAAAGTTTCAAACCCGACAGGAACAAAATTATAATTCGGACCGAGAGATTGATACTTAGATTTTTTTCTATTTTCAGCCGTTTCTGCCGCCGCACCAGCTTTTTGTGTGGTTCCCTGGAGATGTGAGGGTGCTACTGTATCGACACAGGTCGCATCCCAAACCAGAACCCTACCCATTCTCCAGGGAATCAGAGACATACCGTCCGGCCTTTTGCCATCGTCGCGGGCAATGCCGCTTGGCTCCAAAATGGCCGGCACGTTCGCAGAGGCAAGAGCCCGGCGGATTATGTCATTGAGCGCGGCATGACGGGAGAAACGGCCGGCGCTCTTTTGACAGGAAAGACCATGGTGTCCCGTTTCGTCCACATTGGTGCCACAGAGGCAACGGTGTGGTGAACACAGCGCAACACCCAGTCTTAGCCCGACTGCAATTCTCAGTGTTTCAGGCTCAAGAAAGGTTCCGGTGTTAACGGAAGGATAAGCATGAAGCCAGTCACCGGATTCCTTTCTTGCCACAGCCAAAAGCCTTGCGCGGTCTGGGCCTGAACTGGAACTGAGAATATTAGAATAAGTCAATTTGGATAGTGTGTCATCCCAGCTCCGTTGGAAATTTGGATAAGCGGGAGGATTTTCACCTGGACAAACCATTAGCCAAGCATTCCTAGCATCGACCAAACCCGTCGTCTCGTAGTTTGAAGGACAATCCTTTAGGATTTTACCTACGAGGGTGGACGTGCTGTGGACAGATGATAGGAACGCTGGTAAAGCAACACTAGAAATTTTGCGGATACCTAGCCCACCATATCTGATAGGAAGGGAAGCCTGGGTCCAAGATTGCCCATTGAATTGTAAGTTAAGTATAGATTCCAAAGAAGTTTTCATAAGGGAATCAATTGAGGTCAGAGAATTTTGATGTTTCCAAAAGGGACAACAACGAAGCAAATAAGTAAATTTTGGCACAAAAAGGCAAAATTTTAGAATAGTGATAGCAGTGTGAGCACTGATTTCCAGCAGCCGGTCTGCAGAATTTTGAAATTTTGAAACAGTTTTTGCGATTAAATCTGGAATGGCATCGTCGAAGATTGGTGACCCTAGGAGGCTTAAGTTTTGCTTATCGACAATTTTGATATTTGGACAAAGTAAATTAAAATGTTGGAAGAGATCGGATCGGATCGCGTTGTTTATGAACAGTTCGCATTTATTAAAGTTTAGATCTAAACCAATGGCCTTAAATTTATTTATAATTTCTGAGAGATCTGAAAGTACCGTAACTGCATCACCTCCTAGGGAACCATCATCAAGATACCATACGTTAAATTTGGACTTTAAATTTTGAATGATGGGGTTAATGGCTAAACTGAAAATGGCTGGTCCGAGGGGATCACCCTGCTGACAGCCGACTTCAGAAGATAATTCGTTGCTTTTGTACATTAATTTAGAAGGTTCATGATAACAGTTAAGTAGGTAATTATAAATTTCCGGAATATTATTCCTAATTTCTGTGAGCAAGGTGTCCCTGTTTACCGAATTAAATGCATTTTTGACGTCAATTTTGAGTAAAACCTCACACTGATCGTTATTAAGGTAGGTGCGCAGGGCATGGACTGCCGCTTCGCACCCACCTTTAGTACCGAAACCTAATTGAATTGGTTCAAACTGAGGTTGCAATTTTGAAACTATGTGACGAACTGAAATTTTAGAAGTTAATCGCCGAAATGTAGAGCCGACCGCAATGGGTCTGACACCTCCGTCTTTTTTAGTGAGCGCAATTAGGTTGGCTCCATAAAGAACGGGAACTATTTCGGGATTAACATTGCCAGACAGCATGAGGTTTATTAATTTTGTTAAAGCGAGGATTAAATGTTTGCCTGCGTCGCCCACACAGTGAGAGGTAAGGTCTTTTAGGTGTTGGGGAGCAAGTCCGTCAAGACCTGCTGCAGAACCGGTTTTAAATGAATAGATTGCATTCACTGTGTCTTTCTCGTGAATGTTTAAACAAACATCGGGCGACGTAGGCGGGTCCAAAAAGTATGCGTTTGTAGGAGCTCGACGGTGTTTAGTTTGTAAGGCCGAGAGTGTGTCGCTATTATCTGGAGATAGTACGTCACTGGAAAAAAGTAACCGCGCGGCCCCCTTCAGGTCTCCGTCGCTAACTTTAGATTCCACTTTGTTTTTAAAATAATTTTGATTGCTATTTTTGCCTGTACTAAAAACTGTAAGGCAAGGCGGTGAATAATTGGAACAATTGTTTTTTATTTTTTGGGTAAGAGAAATCTTAGACGATTTATCGTCTTTAACGTGAAGTGTATTAAATGGGAAAAGTAACAAATTCTGCCAGTCCGCATAGCTATTATA
This sequence comes from Clepsis dumicolana, assembly GCA_963691665.1. Classification (NCBI taxonomy): domain Eukaryota; kingdom Metazoa; phylum Arthropoda; class Insecta; order Lepidoptera; family Tortricidae; genus Clepsis; species Clepsis dumicolana. The sequence continues at coordinate 2,574,761 of OY829521.1, read as the reverse complement.
TGTAAGTTGAGCCAAATGAGTAGCGACGGAGATCCGGGCGCCACGGGGAATTCTTTTTACCACCTTAACATTGTTTTTTAAGTGGCTCAAATGCAGATGGAAGGGAATAGTGGGTGGATTAGTAGGAGTACGGTTTCTATTTGGGGAGACAGGATTTATGTACAAGGGGGGGGCATTCTGACTTAAACATTTGTGCAATTTGGATTTGTGAATATTCAAACCTCTACTACTACTAAATGTTCTACTGCATATTGGGCATACATGTGACGTACCATCTACGGGTTGCGTTGCATTCTGCATATGATCTAAGGGCATAAAAACACAACACAACGGAAAACTAAATAGAAAAATAGTCTGACAGCCGCGACAAAACTGCACTGACGGGGCTCCGCCAAGAGCGGCGCGTGCGGGAGTCGCGGGGACTCAGGCCGGCGTGGAAAGAGGTCGAGGTGGCCGGGATGCACATGAAACAAACATTATTATTAGTATTTAATTATTAAAATATTTGGGAGCTTTATTTGAAATCGTGTTGACGTTGACGTACCGTTTTTTTTTTTTTTTTTTTTTTTTTTTTTTTTTTTTTTTTTTTTTTTTTCACTGCTTAATTTCATATTAAATTAAAAGTTTCAAAGTTTTCTCTTTACATTGTGACAGTTTAAGTAAAAGAGATTAAGGTATTTGGGAAAACTTGTGAGTTCTTTATGTATGTATAGACTGAGTTTAACTTGGGCGGTATAAAGTACGTATACGTTTTTAACTACTGATACACGTATTAATAGTAAAAAAAACAATTTTGTTGCAGAAGTTCATAAATTACTGCGCCGATTATAATTTTAGTGTATAAAGTGCCATTTTTAGAATTCCGTACCTCAAAAGAAAATAAGGAAACTCTTGTAAGTTCACTTCATTTGATTTTCCGTTTGTCTGTCTATCTGTTAGTAAATAACCTAACCAACTTAGAAAAGTTGAAAAACCCCCGACATCGTCATTTCAAAGTTCAATATTTCAAAAACGGGTGAACCGATTTTAATGAACTTTAGCTAAGAACGATCTCGATTAAACTAGCTTTCGAGTACAAAAAAAAGTAAAAAAAAACCGCATAGAAATCGGTCCATCCGTTTGGGAGCTACGATGCCACAGACAGATACACAGATACACAGATACACATGTCAATAAATCCTAACCTACAATAATACATTTGGCACCAAGCGAAAAAGCTTATACTTACAAAACTATCGGTACGTCAGTCCGGCTAGTACTTTGCCATTTTTTTGTATTTCTCCATAATTTTTTTTAGCACAAACGATTGCTCTCACTCTGCCAAACATCGAGCTACATGGCAACGCATCGCGAGGACAGCGGTGGCGCAGAAACAGACCGAAACATAACCACGACCACTCTGTCAAAGTACACGACTGAGAAGAAGCTTTTTTTTATTACCTGATTGTGAAACGCAAAGGAGGGTAACGTGTTTAACAGCCTATGTATGTATGTATATTTTGTTCCTTTGTGGCACTCTAGAGACCGAACGCGGCGGCCGATTTTAATGATTCTTACGTCAATCGATTCGTGTTAATCTTGCGAGTGTCACTAAAGACATGACAGTAATTTAAATCCAATATGGCGACCATCAGACGCCATATTGTGAAAATTAAAAATAAATAAAGCCGACTACCTATATCTTTTCTTTTTTTTTATACAACAAGGAAGGCAAGCGAGCAAGTGGGTCACCTGATAGTAAGTGATCACCACTGCCCATAGACACCCGCAACTCCGGAGGGTTTGCAGATGCGTTGCCAACCTAGACGGCTAAGATGAAATGCCTCTTGTGCCCGTAATTACACCGGCTGTCTTACTCTCCACACCGGAACACAACAGTGCAAGCACTGCTGCTTAGCGGCGGAATTAACGAGTAAGATGGTGGTAGCGATCCGGACGGACTTCGCACAAGGTCCTACCACCCGCGTAAAGTCAAGTGGGGTATCAATGATTGTTTTTGCAGTCGGGTTTTTTATCTTAAAATAATTTTGTTTTGTTTCTTTTTTTATATATAAATAATGTTATTATTTTGTAATAACCTAACCAACTTACAAAAGTTGAAAAACCCCCGACATTATCATTTTGAAGTTCAATATTTAAAAACTTAATGAAACTTAGCTAAGAACCATTCCGATTACACTAGCTTTCGAATAAAAAAAACCCCCTCGGTCAATCCCCTTGGGAGCTATGATGCCACAGACAAGATACACAGATACACAGATACACAGGTCAAACTTATAACACCACTCATTTTAGTCGGGGGTTAAAAAACACTGTACTTTGCTGCAGTAGGTTAAAACGCACAAATACACGTCATCTAGTTTGCAAACAACACCGTATTTTAATACATACAACAAATACAGGGTGGATTAACAGAGTTAACAATTAGAGTATACATATGGTGTTTGCAACCCTGTATAGTGTTGCCCCTTACTTCCGTGAAATGTTGTCGGTGGATGTAATCGGCTGAGAAAGTAGTTACAATGGAAACCATGCACAATAAACAATAATCAACACTTACATTTTTATTTTCTATACCTATAAAACAGTACCGTGACTGACTGACTGACAGACAACGCACAGCCTAAACCACTGAACCTAGAGACTTGAAATTTGGCACACATGTACCTTGAGTATCCTAGAGGTGCACTAAGAAGGGTTTTTCGAAATTCCCACGGGATAGAGAACTAGCCCATTTTGAAATATTTCACGGGGTTAAAGCCGCGGGGCATAACCTAGTTTGTTATAAAATAGATTGATAAATTGGCAGATGGTTTGATGTTATGTACTAGGCGTGTAGATAATGGTAGTTTATAACAAACATAATTAGCGCCGGACGGACCGGGAGATGAGATGTCGGTGGGCCTCCAACAAGATGGAGCGACGACCTAGTAAAGGTCGCGGGACCGCGGTGGATGCGGAAAGCACAAGACCGGTCTGAGTGGAGAGCCTTGGGGGAGGCCTATGTCCAGCAGTGGACGTCTTTCGGCTGACATGATGATGGTGATGATTGAAATAAATATGTGGTATGTAAATACATACAATGTATCGTGGTAAAAATGGGACCTATCGCGTTTCCTTGCAAACGATTCGCGAACGAAGTCAACCATTTTTAACCCCCGATGAAAAAGAGGGGTGTCATAAGTTTGACCTGTGTATCTGTGTGTCTGTGTATCTGTGTATTTGTCTGTGGCATCATAGCTCTCAAAGGGATGTATCAATTTCAATGCGGTTTGTTGTAGTCGAAAGCTAGTTTAATTGAGATGGTTCTTAGCTAGCTTTCATTAAAATCGGTTCACGCGTTTCTGGAATATTGAACTTTGAAATGACGATGTCGGGGGTTTTTGTGGATAGTATTAGATTTGCCGTGAACGACGAAACATAAAATAGTAGTTTATGCAACTGCTACATAATGGGTGTTTTAAGGCCTAATTATGTGGAGTTGCATACATTACTTTATCTACACACATATTATAAGTACTCTAAGATGGGTTCAGAAGCCGAAGGCATATATCATACCCATACCTGTCACGAATTTGACTATTTTTTTTTATCATAGACAAACATACCGAGCTGACGTTTCGTAAACTGTTTTTTTTTTTTGTAAAAAAATCAATATCACATTATTAATTATACATGTCGGACTGAACTCGACTTATATACGTGAGTGATCCGTTTTATTTCACTATGATTGCAAATTACGTTGGTTGTCAAATTCGAAAAATCTAATTCGATATCGAAAAGTCATTACGATTGTCGAATTCGATGCAGGACCTGCTGGTCGTGGTGGCTGGCGGCGGAGGCGTCGTCGTGCTGCAATGCTGGTCATTTTCTACGGTTTCTGAACGCATTATAGAGGACTTATGATATGTGTGTAGATAAACACCTTTACAAAATCCGTCACAGTAATTATTTCAAGGGACCCTTTGTTTGCCATACAATTGAAAGTCACAATGTAAACGTATGTCATAATCTATCACTAGTCGTCATAACTCGTTTTTTATCTCGTTTGCCTTCCTTGTCGTATAAAAAAAAACGGCCAAGTGCGAGTCGGACTCGCGCACGAGGGTACCGTAGAAAGATTTTAACGTTTTTCCCCAGTGTTCTAAGAAGTCCATCCAGTGTTAGCAGAGCCCTGCTCCTAAGCAAAATGTACGCAGTGTGAGGTCATCTTATATTGGTCTGTGAAATTAAGATTTTGAGACTTTTTTGAGTGGTTATGCTATAAGAACTACCTTCATACCAAATTTCAAGTTTCTAGGACAACTGGAAGTGCCCTTTAGGTTTTTGGATTTAGGCAATAGTATGGAAATAGCCTTTTTAATGACTGTATCTTTTGATTGCGTTGACTTAGAAGGTTGATTTTTTCACAGCTTCTAGGGACCGCAGGCTTGAGTATTTGATATTAATTTCATACCTACGTACCTCCACGCGTTCCACAGAAATAGGGTCTTGACAGTCAGACAGACAGACGGACAACAAAGTGATCCTATAAGGGTTCCGTTTTTCCTTTTGAGGTACGGAACTCTAAAAACAGAAATTTTGTAATTGTCATCCTGTAGAACTCTAAGTACATATAGGCTAGGTTAGATTTAGTTTTAAAGTATTTGAGTACCTATTATAATGATTTTTAGAAAAAAAAGGGTAATGATTAATGATAGATAATGACAAACACCACATTATGAACTTCAAGTATACAGAAAAAAATAAAATAAAACCGTTGTTCTGCCGTGTAAATGATTTTAAGTAATCACGTTAAAATAAATGTACTCTTTATATACTTCGGTATTATTTTAATGATTCGGTATTTAAACAACACATCTATTTTAACGTGATTAAGTCGCGCTTTCATGATAGTAATATTCTCTTAAAAATTTCATAAAAATCGGTCGAGCCGTTTCAGAGGACGCGATGGAGGAAGTCACAAACACCTGATACGAGATTTTTATACTATTGATCGAAGATTATTTTAGATTATGGACTTTAACAATATCGATATAACACAACCCTTGGAACATCGCTATCTGCCTAATGGACTCGCAGCGATTACAACTAGATTTCAATTCGACTCGATTGATACTCAAACAGCGGAGATACATGGGAAATAGATGGCGGGCCATTACATTTAAATTGGACAATTCGAAAAGGTTTATTGGTGTGTGGGATGATTTAGCATGAGGAAACATTTGGCTGTCTATTATAAGATTTGACAGCCCCTTTTGTTGCGCAATGCATTTGACTCTATGTATAAATTAATTTCTGGTACAATATTTTGACATTAGGTATTTAAAATTAAAAAGAAATGTACGCATAATCAGATATTCGTAGTATTATTATACGTGCACAAGGGACTGGTGAGTGTGCGAGACTTATTTTAACGCCTGACTCAAAAAGAAGGGTGTTGTTATAAGTTTAACCGCTATAATGTCTGTCTGTGTGTCTGTCTGTGGCACAGTAGCTCTGAAACGGTTGAACCGATTTAAATGCAGTTTTTATTGTTTGAAGGCAGGTTTTCTAGCGATGGTTCTTAGACGTATTTTATCAAAATCGGTTCAGTCGTTTTTGAGATATTACATTTTGAAATGGAAATGTCGGGGGTTTTGTTAAGTTCAAATTAAAAAGGTGAGAGCCCGTTGATGTTTTCAGTATGGCTAATTTGGAAACCAGAGTTCGGGAGCTCGTTTATGTATAAAGTGACAAAAAAAAAATATATGCCTTTATTAGTAGTACTGACAAAATAAATGTGGGCGACAGTAACGAAAACTTTTGTTTGCTCAAATGTTTAATGAAAGAGGATTACACACCAGCAAAAAATTTTCACACGTTCACGATTTTTACTTTTCAGGAATTTAGTATTGCTTCAATTTCATGTCATCTGCCAATATCTCAATGAATGTATAATTAAGCTAGTCGAGTGATATTTATAGCTTAAGGCAAATCCATAAATCCTTATTGACACCGTTCTGTTACACGAGATAACGACTTTCCAATAGTCCAAGTTGATTTACAGTAATTTCTAATACTGGAAGAGACATGCAAGAAATCACAAGTATTATTGGATTCGCGAAATGCTTCATTTGGCGAATCAGAAAAGTTGAAAAACCCACGGCATCGTCATTTCAAAGTTCAATATTTCAAAAAGGGGTGAAACGATTTTAATGAACCCTACTGAGAACCATCTCAATTAAATTAGCTTTCGATTAAAAAAACCGCATCGAAATCGGTAAATCTGTTTGGGAGCTACGATGCCACAGACAGATACACAGATACACAGACACACAAATACACAGGTCAAACTTAGGTTAGAAAAATATGTTTTCTGTTGTTCCTGAGTAGAAATGCAAATGTCATATTCCTTACTGCATCGGGTTGCAGCAATTCATAATACTGTCACGATGCATCTCAGATCGGGTCACGTGCAGTGTTGCGTCTTATGATCTGGATTCTAGAAACTTGGAATATCATGGGAATACTATGGTGTCAACTCCGTGTCTTGTCTTTTGTTTCGTAAGTATAAGTTTATTTGGAAAGTTTAGTGCTGATGTAAAGTGTAAAAAACAGAAAACACACACACACATACGCGCATGCACGCACACGCACATTCACACACACGCATACACACACACGCACATAATCAGAGATGTAAGGTTAATGATTGCGTACAACAGCGTTTTCCAGCGATGATTCTCATACATGTTAGACACGGTTGAGCCGTTTTTGAGATATTGCATTTTTTGACAGCCAGCCATTTTTTCTATTTTTAATTTTTAAGTAAATACTTAGGTACTTAGTCATCTTGTGCCCATTTTTCAAGTTGATTTACAAAGTTCCACTAACTAAAACACTTAAAATCTCATTTTACGACGTACTGTCCGTGGAAGCTGGACGTAAATTAACTTGTGGCTTGTTGTACACATTGTGCATTACTTAACGAATCTTTAATTACATATTAACGTGTTTCTCCCTTGCATTGTCAATAAGTTGACGTCTCATTATTTATTTTCACTAAATATATTCAGAGCCTCTAGTGTAATTGTCGGCTTAAAAATATGGGTCGAGCGCGATTGCGTTAAAATGTCAAATACCTAATATGAGAATTGTTTATTGTTGATACGTGCCACTAGTGGCGCTGCTAATTTACCCATAGTAATTCAGACGTAAACGCGAACGTGATCGAGACGTATTTTTGGCCGTTGAATACATTAGACGCTCTGAGCGCCTAGTGTAATCGCCGACCAGGCCAAGAAATATGTCTCGATCGCGTTCGCGTTTAACAATTCTCATACTATTTGACACTTAACGCAAACGCGTTCGAGACGTATTTTGTACTTTTTGATTACACTAAGGGCACTGGCTAAAATTAACAAGACCACGTGCGCTGATGCTCCGCGCAAAACAGACGTAACGGCGTTCGCGACCGGTCGTAACGTATTACCGCGTTTCGCGTCTCTGGGGAACACGGCTTTTGCAATAAAACTATCGGGGCGTTATCCGATGAAGGAATTGGCGCAACTGCAATTGTGGCTAATTTTAAAACTTTAATTATGATACTCGGAACTTAATCGCCTAAAAATATATTTATAAATACCTCAACGTTTCGTAGTCTCTTGGAGACCATGGACGCAACGTCGCGTCCGAAACGTCGAGGTATTTAAATTTAAATATATTTTTTACCGAGTATCGTGTCGTGATGATGTGTGAAAATCGCGAAAGTTTAAATCAATCCTTGGAAAACTTTTCAAGGCCATAAAACTGTGTTCTATTTCACGAGTCAGTAAATGCAAAAAAAATGTTAGAATTATATTATCGAAAGAGAAAAAACATATTTATTTATTAGGAAAACGGCATTTTTTTGTATTCATTATTATAAATATTTTTTTATGGACTTACAGCATACACCAAATCCTCCGATAAGATATCTTAAACTAAACTAAAATTAAAAATAGGCACATAAATGTTAATTTAGATGTAAGACAATTTACAAAGACACAAGAGAAGAGAAAAGGAATCACAATTTTACACCCCTTTATGTGGTAGGATACGACAAAATGCTTGAACAGTTTTTGGTCAACTCTTCATATGGCAAATATTTACCACAAAACAACAACAGTGGAGAAATTCTCAGAAAATTCATCTACGCAGGCATTAAAGCCCTGAAATTGGAGTCCTGTTGTAATTATTTCGTGTTTGTAGGGTAAACTCAATAAACTATAGGATGTTTACCTATTGGTCTTGTTTAGGTATGTTTACTCGGAGATTCTGCTTGAATTACATACTATAGCTGATGTTTTGAAGTTAAAAAAAAGGGGGACAAGTGCCACTCGGACTCGTACTTTACATAAGTACATACTTTTTTATTTCGAAAAACACGTTTCATTTCATTTTAAAGTTCAATATCTCAAAACAGCTGGACGAAATAAAACTTAGCTAAGAACCATCTCGATCAAACTAGCTTTCGATTGAAGTAACCTACGTACAAATCCGTTCATCCGTTTAGGAGCTACGATGCCACAGACAGATACACAGATAGGTACACCCAGACAAGAAATACACCCATACAGGTTAAACCCATAACACTCTTCGTTTTGCGTATGAAGCGCGCTAAAACAAAAGCTCTTCAGGTTGGCAATTAACACCGATTTGTCATTGAAAAGTGACATTGTATGGTGAAATAGGGGCGTGTAGCTATTGTTGCTGTCGTGTATTCATAAATGCCTCGATTTTTTCCCACTAAGCTCGAGTTTCAAAGCATTGTCGTGATTCCCTGCCTATCAAAGCTCGCTCGCGCTTGTGTGCACACTGCCACCCACAGAACTACATTAAAAAAAATGTACTTATTAAGAAACAAAGTAACAGTCAATATAGGTATTAAAATAACCATTACACAATGAGTTAATAAACAGACCTATAGTTTCCTTAATTGAATATTATACAAGTACGTGGCACATCAAAAAGTACGGTAAATAGTTGAAAACTGACAATAACAATACAATACACGTCGTGGTGTTTCGTCTGTTATAAATTATTTTATTGGTAGCATGACTGTGTCTCACGCCGTGTATATCTTATCCAAATCATATTATTATTATGAACAGGATAAAAATACTCTCGTTCGTATTTACTTCCAGTACCAATGTCGCCGCTTTTCCCCTCCACTAGCTATTATGTAATGCACACACGCAAAAACACCACGCAATTACACACACAATTTACTTGTGTGATTACACATTTTGGATGAGTTTCCACAATTACAAATGTTGTAAGCGAGACGTACGGGAGGTGTTCTTCAACTACCATCACTCTTGTACAAGGCGTACGCAGGATTTTGTTTAGTAGAGGACACAGCCTCATTGGTGAAATTTAACTACGCCCCCTATAGTCTAATTTTTCAACTCTATTACCTACTAATTTCAACCTACGTGCGCGTATGTGTAATGTGCGCTTGTTCTTTTAAATAAACGTAGGATTTGACCATAATATTTTTAAAGTACCTAGGTTAAAAAATCATTCATCATCATCATCACCAGCCTTTTTTCGTCCCGCTGCTGGGCACAGGCCTCCTCTCAGAATGAGAGGGCTTGGGCTATAGATCCCACGCAGGTCCAGTGCGGATTGGGAACTTCACACTGATTTTTGAATTGCTTCGCAGGAGCGTGAAGATTTCTTCATGATGTTTTCCTTCACCGAAAAGCTCATGGTAAATTACAAATGTAATTCCGCACAAAATATCAGAAAAACTCAGAGGTGCGAGCCGGGGTTTGAACCCACGACCCTCTGCTTCAGAGGCCATAGGTCAAACCACTAGTCTATCACGGCTGGTACTTGCCTCACAAAATACTGGTTCAATTTTTTGCGACAGCCGCAGTGTACACAAAACCCAAGATTAACTCTTTGTGCGTACTCTGCTGCTACCCCTACTACGAAGTGCAAAATTGGAACTTCGTCTGGTGTCGTCCCGCTAAGCTAATATTATTTATTACGAGAGTGAGCGGGACGATACGATACGAACTTCGATTTTTGAATTTCGTAGTAGTCCCTCTGTATTTGAGACGGGAATTTCCAAGAAACAGCCAACGTCTTTGTTAATTGCACGTCCCGATGCAAAAGGCTTTTGACGTTTTTATTGAGGATAAACGGGAAATTAATTTCGTTCTGTTCAATAGCTGTGATGAATTAAAGATGGCGGGTATTGAAAACATGGGCGTACAATAAAAATTGGTAATTCAGTGTATTGTTGCCAAGATAATTTACGTAAAATCGATCCTATACAGAATCTAATCGAACGAAAATTTTGTTGCTGTCGGGTTGAAACCTTAGATCAATGGGGTCCCGGCGCTTACAAGCTTATTTCAGAGTTGCAAAAGCGCTTGGTCGATGCAACTTGTGATCAAAGGGCTGGCAGTTTTCTCTCTCAAAAAATCAGCATCGCTATCCAGCGAGGCAACGCTGCCAGCACCATGCTAGGGGCAAAGAATAATTATTTATACTACCGCAACAAGAAACGACACTGATGCATGTGTGCAGTAAACGACCTCGCGGCGTTTCGGGACGCGAGCGGGGGAGAGCGCGGGTCGCGCGGGGTGTGGTAACAAGGCGATCCGCGTTCACCACAGTACGACAGTGACGCCCCTGTGTCAGAGGGAAGGCCGTGATTTAGATTTAATTTAGTTTCAAGTTATAGTTTATTTAGTTTTAGCTTAAATTAAATGTCATTGTAAAATGCTTTTATTGTACAGAATAAATTAATCTTTGATAGGTATGTACCTATACAGTCTTGAATTTGATAGAATGGACGTGGTCGTCATTTCGATATATTTGTTACTCGCGTTATTTTTGCGCGACTCCTAAACTCAACTTTATATAGGTATGCGTAAAGAGTCTGCTTATTTCACTATGAATATTACAGCTTGCTTTATCATGATAAAATATGAAGTCAGTGGTGTAATATTTGTTCTTACCTAATATCCCGTGACATTACATAACTCTCACACTTCCTCAAAAATATTATATCTCCAAGCCTGTCATGCCGTAGAAAAACTGCGTCACATTTTTATCAAGCCCATTTTGTCCTGTCCAAATTGCAAGCAATAAACATATTTTAACGTGTATCATACGGAGATTTTATCGCGCCGTGAATTGTGTCCTTCCGACGTTGCTCAGGAAACTATTTCACCAACTCTACAAATGTCAGTTTTCAATGACAATTCGGTATCAAGCTACTATACGTACTCTTTTTAGAGTTCCGTAGCCAAAATGGGAAAAATGGAACCCTTATTGGTTTCCTCATATCCGTCAGTATGTCACAGGCATTTTATTTACTCAAAAACTATAGACGTATAGGTGAGTATGAGGTGCTTTGTAGATTGTATATAAGCCATTAATTATTGTTCTTTTACACCATAAAAAAAATTAAATATTTTTTGGGACTTAAAACACTTTTAACACGAAAAAGTAGATTATCTGTGTCACATCACATCCGTATTATCACGTCACATTCGGAACTTTCTGTGACGTTACGATCATGGCTCGGAGAGTTTTAAAGAATATGCTCGTAATTTTATATCTGACTCTACATTTTAGTTAGAAAACGTTTGTATGGGAAAAAGAAAAGGTCTGTTTCTAGGGTTTTCCCGAAAATTATTCGAAGTTTTCTCGCCGTAAAAAAGATCCTTGGACTTCAACGAACATTTTAACAAAAGAATTGGTAAAAATGGTCCAGGCATTGTTGAGTTATGCGCTTACCAAAACATTTTGCGATTAATTTTTATATTATAGAATAATGAAAACGGTATATTGACCGCGATTATCTTATAGGTTTGATGAGCTCCTGATATTTCGACGCAGTTACATGCATAATGATCACGGGCAAGATGTTAGTGGAGTTAAGGAGCACATAGTCGCAGTTAAAAATAACGACACTCGCAAATCCATCATTGCTGAAGACGGTAAATATCCCATTTTCATTATATCTAACGACTAGCTGTTGCCCGCGACTTCCTCCGCGTAGATTTCGGTTATAGCTAACCCGCGGAAACTATACAATTTTCCCGAATAAAAAGTAGCCTATGTTATTCCTCAATATTTAAACCATCTTCTTACAAAATTTCATCTAGACTGGTGAAGCGGTTTTCCCGTGAAGAGGTAACAAACAGACAGACAGAGAGACAGAGAGGCAGAGTTACTTTCGCATTTATAATATTACTAGCTGTTGCCCGCGACTTCGTCCGCGTAGATTTCGGTTATCGCTATCCCACGGGAACTATAAATTTTTCCCGAATAAAAAATATTCCGACGAATTGAGAACCTCCTCCTTTTTTCGAAGTCGGTTAAAAAGTAGCCTTATTATTCCTCAATATTCAAACTATCTTCTTACCAATTTTCATCTAGATTGGTGCAGCGGTTTTCCCGTGAAGAGGTAACAAACAGACAGACAGAGAGACAGAGAGAAGAGTTACTTTCGCATTTATAAAATTAGTTAGGATTAGGATTAGGATAGTTAGGATGCAGTTGGTTCGATAGTAAGTACCTTCCATTGGCCCAAAATGGTAACGTCCTCGGAGCTTCAACTACGTTTAGACATCCTAACAGTTTGTCCCAGTCATCTAAAAAACCATTCCGTATTTGTCATCACGCCAAATAAATTTGTTTTTTCTTGTTTCTCCTTATAGCCGACAATCTCAACTAAGTATCCATTACAACCTATATCTCTATAATCTACCAAAATCGTCCGGTCGTGCGACATCAAATGTTTTTCGCCCGACTTTTTTCTACGGCGTTACGTTTCGGCCATTTGTCACAGCGACATTATCGTTTGTCTTGACGCTTTGAGAATAGGACACCTCGACGTCGGTAGGCGTTGGCCGGTTGTTAGTTGGTAATTAGCGATAATGTGATCTGGGGTTGAAATGTAGTTTTATTTCATTTAACAGTGCTTATCTTACCAGCATTTTTAACCCCCGACGAAAAAGAGGGCTGTTATAAGTTTGACCTGTGTATCTATCTGTGTAGGTATCTGTGTATCTGTGTGTCTGTGTGTCTGTCTGTGGCATCGTAGCTCGCAAGCAGATGGACCGATTTCGATGCGGTTTTTTTTGTTCGAAAGCTAGTTTAATCGAGATGGTTCTTAGCTAAGTTACGGATGTGAAAGTTGGATGACAATACAGGTACATACAAATTTCAAGTTTCTAGGACAACTGGAAGTACCCTTTAGAATTTTGGATTTCGGCAATTTGTATGGAAATTGCCTTTTTAATGACTGCATCTTTTGATTGCGTTGACTTAGAAGGTTGATTTTTACACAGCTTTAAGGGACCGCAGGCTTGAGTATTTGATATTAATTTCAGCATGCTACCTCTACGCATTCCAGAGAAAAAGGGTCTTGACAGACAGACAGATGGATAACAAAGTGATGCTATAAGTGTTCCGTGTTTTCCTTTTGAGGTACGGAACCTTAAGAATGACTTGTACTCTTCACTTTATAATACACAGGAGGCTGTAATTCAATGGAATAATTCTTGCATCCTCATGTCATCAGGGTACCAACAATAGATATCTATTACGCGGACGACCTACATCAAAGGAGCCGTCATTAGTCTAGTGCATGCTGAGTCACCAGTCTAGGCTATCCCGTAGATAACGATCTAGATAGAGATCCAGAAATAGAGATATACGAGACATAGTTAATTGAAATTGTAGCGCTGGATCCGTATTGTAATTGGTGTAATTACTTAATTATAAGTGAGTATCATTGCAATCGAATGACATGATGACTATAGGTTAGGTAAATATTAGAATCCCGGAAATTGATTAACCTAATGTCGATACATCTAAGGACGAAATACCAACCACATTCTTAAAATACCTAACGAACATTTCACTTAAATTCTCAATACCTAATGGATGAAAATACATAATCGACGATTTACCTAAAGCTATTAACCTAAAGTCGATATTCCTAAATACGAAATACCTAATTTAAAACACCTAAGTAGGTATTCATATATCTTTGTTAGTACGTTAGGTAGGTATTTCAAGTTTAGGTGAACCAACCTAAAATACCTACCTAACGTACTAACAAAGACCAATTAACTGTATTTTTTATAATTGCTTTGTCATATTGCCGATACACTGACTCAACCTCGTATACATATAAATTTTGACGAAATTGGAATAACCACTTTAGGTTCGCGGTCTAGAGTGCATTATTAAAATTTTGTCAAAGTTTACATACGAGGTTGAGTCAGAGTACCGTCGGTATTTACTTCGACTTGTGTACTTGAGTGATCCGTTTTATTTCACTGTACATTATGGCACGTTTTTATACTGTGGCTTATATAAAGAACTGTTAAGGTTTTGTACATTGTCACTTACGTCTTTATTCACGAAAGTGTGCTTGGCAATTAAGACAAGTATTAGAAAATTTAGCAATGTGTAAGAATGTCATAATCGAAGCTACGTAATTTAATATTTGACATTGACTAAAGCTCGCCCGCTGTTTTATGTCGATAACAATAAAAAAATACATTTTAATGATTTCAATGCCTAATTTTACGTTTTACCCTATTATCGCTCGTAAACAGAGTTAATATTGGTGGTAGGTCACATCATAATTTTTCTTATGCCGTGAATTTCGTTTAGTGGAAATGGTGGCATGTTGAACGTTTGTTGTAGTGCTTTACTTTGATAATGGCTAAGTGGAGAGTGCCGAAACGCGTCAGCGCTTAGTTTAGTGGTGGTGGTGATAGTTGGGTCTGTGTGGCATGTGTTGATTCGTGTAGCAGTGGAGGCAGAGGTGTTGCATGGAATGCCAAACAGATTAACTATTTTTCACTTGTGGTCGCGGGTGAGCAAAGTAGGTAGCTGTTTTTAGTTTGTAAATATGGACCTCCGCAAAGTAACGCCTGATTCAATAAATTATTTCGGCAATTTCTTACTCGCTAATCCTGCCGCCAAGCAGCAGTGCTTACACTGTTGTGTTCCGGTATGGAGAGTACGACAGCCGGTACAATTACGGGCACAAGAGGCATTTCATCTTAGCTCTGTAGGTTGGCAACGCATTAGTAAACCCTCCGGGGTTGCGGGGTGGTGATCACATACGATCAGGTGACCCCACTTGCTCGTTTGTCTTCTTTGCCGTATAAAAAAATTAAGCCGCCATACAACAGACTTGATTTTTTAAATCTTATTTGCTCAAAACAAACCTAAATTTTAAATTTACCCACGCGTGAATCCCTAGAATAACATACTCTTTATAACCGAGTGGTTTCACTACATCACTGAACCTAAGTTCCATGTCAAACTTTTACTTGCTTCTAAACTCAACCCTGTCCTCACCACTTCAGAGTGGAAATTTGTTTATTTTGGAAAGTTGATAATAAAACCTTGTCTGACTAAGCAAGTAAATCGCCGCCAACTCATTCCTGCTCCACTCGCTTGGCTATTTCTCATTTTGCGTAATGTGTAATTTTTCGAGTGCTGCCTTTATCACCCTAGACCATTAAAGTTGGAAGCTATGGCTTTGCTATATTAATGTTTGTTTAGGAAAATTAATATTCATTCCAAATGAAAACGGGTGATTAGAAGCCTGGCTCTTTCCCCGGGCATCGTATCTGCATTGTCATATAACCAGGAAAAGCAGCTATTGCTCCGGTAGCGCGTATCTTGCTCCTGCGTTCGAATCCCATATCGAGAATTTATTTTTCTGATCTTTCTGTATTTACGTTTCAGTATGAAATTTGGGAAATATAACGCAGCAAGCCTTATGGGCACTTTGCCCAGTGGCAACGATCTGGGCGAATTTTTAAGTATAGATTTTTAGGAGAGTAAGTTAGATTAAGTTTTCTTTTACTGATATTGCTACAATGTACTTGGATTTTACAATTAAATAAATTATAATTAAAACTAAAATCATCAACATCCATCCGAAAGACGTCCACTGCTGGACATAGGCCTCCCCCGCGGCTCTCCACTCAGACCGGTCTTGTGCTTTCCGCATCCACCGCGATCCCGCGATCTTTACTAGGTCGTCGCTCCATCTTGTTGGAGGCCTACCGACAGCTCGTCTCCCTTCTGGCCTCATCGGCCATCAGTCCTGCGAGCAATGTGCCCCGTCCACGCCACTACTTAAATGTCTAAAATGTGACTAAAAACTAATTCCTCTTTGGCATGGTACCAAAGATCCTGCAGCCTTCCCCTTTTTGGATGTCTAGAGAAGTTTATACAGATAAGACTAAGCGTTTGAGGGATACGGTGATGGTTGTATGACCTTTAACTTTAATTTTTTTTTTTTGCCTCTTTACATTTTTATACATTTAGCTCGAAAATTACTATAGGCAATGGTGCGTCGACTTTATCCAGAGCTTGTGTTCTACCAAAATTAAATAACGCAGGGACTCTATTTCGCGCGATATAAAAATACGTCCCCGAAAGGTTGTATGTAAAATTACTTTTTTTTATCACGAATACTGCCTGTCTAATACTATTATTATTAACATGAAACTCTGTGAGTATAATTATGTATAGTGAGTGAGTAATTCACATCAATACTTTAATACTCTAAGAAAAAAAAATTACAAGTGACCAAATTGCTGGCGTGTTTCTCAGATAACGTATAGGTATTGCTATACAAAGAGGCAACGCCGCCAGCCTTTTGGGCATCTTGCCGCGAGGAAGCAGCCTCGGGGACGTTTTCCATTTTAGATTCTATTAGATTTAACTATTATTATTATTCTGTTTTTGTTTCTTTTGTTGTAATAAAAGTAAATTGACCAATAAAGTACTAGACGAATCACAACATAACTTAAGGTTACTCATTGTTTTAACCTCTTAACTATGTCGTTTAAAGAACAATTAAACTTAGTTCCATTCACAAGTAAAATTCGTCACCAATTTCCGTTATCTCGTGAAACTTTTCGCTACACTTTCGCTAATCTTATCGATCTAGGTGGCCAAGCGCGTCATGTGAAATTGAACCTTTGACTGTAGAACTTAAAGACAGGTTCACGTTGACATTAGAGCGGAGTTCATTGGTCCCAACCAAAGCGAACAGCTGCGTTTGAAATTCAAATGCAGAAAGTCCGATGCAGTTTTCTGTAATTGCATGGAAAATACCGTTCTCGGGGTTAACATGTTGTTTAAGTTGGGGTAGAACTGTGGAGAATGTAACAAAATCTTTACGAGAATCTTATATTCTTTCTTTCAACATGAAATATGATGACCGGATAGCCTAAGTGGTTAGAGACACTGACTGAAGAAAAGGACGATAAAACCAAGAGGACTGCCAATGGCTATGCAATGTAGCGTTCCTGTAAAATAACGAGCCTGCTGTAGCTAGTTTCACAATAGAGAGTTCTCTGTACCATTAATTTTGTATGACACTTATTAGACCTCTGGCTAACACAATAGCGCCATCTATGAACTGAAAGAAAAAACGAATTTAGATGGCGCTATTGTGTTAGCCAGAGGTCTAAATATCATACCAAATGAATGGTACAGAGACCCCTCCGTAGTAAAACTAGTTACAGCACGCTTATTATTTCTAAGGAACGCGACATCGTATAGTCACTGGCAGTCCTCTTGGTTTTACGGTCCTTGCTGAAGCTTAAGGTTCCGAGTTCGATCCCCGGTCAGGGCAGATGTTTGGATGATGAATTGTTCTCGGGTCTTGGACGTTTATTATGTATATAAGTATGTATTTAGCTCCGCACTGGGCCCGCGTGGGAACTGTAGCCCAAGCCCTCTCATTCTGAGAGGAGGCCTGTGCCCAGCAGTGGGACGTAAAATAGGCTAATGATGATGATGATGTATTTAGCTATATGAGTATGTTTATCCGTTGTTTTGCCTAGTTTGGGACTAGGTCAATCAGTGTCAATTTGTCCCAAGATAATTATTACACTATAAATTATTATTTTAATAAACAGATCACTCTGGTTTGTCAGTCGAGCATAGACCGATTTTCTCTCTTTTTCTTTCCTTTCGTTTCGCTAATACTGAAGTGTGTGCTCCCAGAGGAAGGACTGTGGATTGTCGACTGACATATAACAATACGAAATGAAAGTGATAAAAAAAGTAAAACCGCCTCCAACTTCTAACCGTTAAGGAGTTGTACCTTCCATCATCAGCTCATCAACATGAGATGATGACTACCAGACGCAAATACTTGAATAGCTTTAGAAAATATATGAAACACATAATACGTGCCTATAAAATTTGAGGGTTGCCCTCAATTTCCCTGGGATCCCATCATCAGATCATGATTTGGTGACAATGGGACTACCTCAGGAGTATACCCTTTCGAATAAAAAAAGAATTTTGAAAATCGGTCTACAATTGGCGGAGTAATCGATGTACATACATAAAAAAAAAAAAAACAGTGGAACGTAGAACCTCCTCCTTTTTTTGAAGTCGGTTAAAAAGAAACATAATCTCTGCTGATGTGAGAGAGAAAGATTTTGACGGTGTTGACGGGAAAAAGAAAGAAAATAACCCACTAAAATAAATAAAATAAGAATAATAATTTATCAATAATCTGGGGAACGTTTTTGTCTTTCAAAAAAGTTAATATGAAACGGCTTTCATTATTATTTATATCCCTGCAAGCCCCTTTTTCACAACTTTTACATTGACAATTCGAACTACATTTCTTTGACAATATGAAGAGCGCGCTCGAGCGCTAAAACAAAAACTCTTCAAGTCAGCAGTTGACACCGAACTGTCATTGAAAAGTGACAATTGACAACATTTCGTATTTTTGAGATTATAATTTGATTAATTGTCTGTATTTTACATTGAAAGAGGAGCAAACCTACGATTTTAAATTTTCATTAGGAATCAATTACAGATTTATTATTAATTTATTAAAAGGTACTTATTCCAAAAGGACGTAACTCCGAAACGGCGCTAGGATGGTTCAATTGCCTTTGTCTTGTCACGAGCAAAAAAACAAAACCAAGATGTTAAATTTATCTGACATTGTCAAACCTACGTGTGATTGTTACTTTTTTTTTCGTGAAAAAGGCTAAAGTATTACACCCAAACTTGCGCCGTTTTAGTAGAATTGGTAATTTTATTTTATTCTCTTGTGTTAAAAAAAATAAATAATATAACATTTTTATAAATATAGTGTTGTGCTCAGGAGGTAAAGCCCTTTCGATACCTATATTAATTTCCAGGTGTGAAAAATATGAAATGTTGTCAATTGTAAAATTGGTGAAACAGGGGTCAGATCCTTCTCAACCTTTACGCGTAACTTCTGTGAATTTTATCCGAACACTTTGACTACACCTAAGGTGCAATGAAACGAATTACCTCCATTTTTCACGAGACTTTATTATACGGGTGTTATTTTCTGTAAGTGAATTTATGAAAATTATTTTAAAAAGGTTGCTGAATTACGCTTCCATGGTCTAGTAAAGTTTAAGGCCATTATTCATAAACGTCACTCAAGCCATTAGTTAAAATAGGGTTTGTCTTCTTCTTACCAACGGAAATGTGAATGTACAAAAAAGTACAAAAGAACTTTTAGTTAAAATAGGTTTATGAATCGGGTATAGGTTCTATACTTAGATTTTTTTTCTAGCTACTAAATAATAAATAAATACCTATCATGGGACAATTGACACCAATTGCCCTAGTTCCAAACTAGGCAAAGCCTGTACTATGGGTACTAGACAACGGATAAACATACTTATATAGATAAACACATACTTAAATACATATTAAACATCCAAGACCCGAGAACAAACATTCGTATTCATCATACAAACATCTGCCCCGACCGGGGATCGAACCCGGGACCTCAAGCTTCATAGTCAGGGTCTCTAACCACTAGGCTATCTGGTCGTCAAACGAATGAATCTATACCTATAAAACAGTACCGTCACTGACTTACTGACTGACTGACAGACAAAGCACAGCCTAAACCACTGGACCTAGTGACTTGAAATTTGTCTAACATATATCTTCAACTAGCTCCCTTTTTGAAATATTTCACTGGGGCAAAGCCGCGGGGCATAAGCTAGTAGTGTTTATAATGATTGCAAAAGATCTACCTAAACAAAATAAATAATTTCCTCTTGCACCTTCGGTTTATTTTTGACAACTTTACATCAACTTTATTCATATTTTAGGTCTTGGGATTCTACTACTAAATCACGGAGTCCTGAAACTCGACTAAGATTGAAAGCCTTAGCAATTTAGTGGCTGGAGTTGATAGGACTTGACGGCGAAAGTGACTAATGAAAAAGAGAAGAAAAGATAATAATAAACTACGAACAAACTTACTGACGATAATAATAAAATGTGAGCCGTTAGGTGTAAATTTTACGTCGCAACAAACATTACGATAGACATCATAACAAACAACAGAAAATAAAGGTAATTACACAGAAAATTGACAGTAACAACAAGCACCCTTATCGCTTCAGAGCGATCTCTACCTGAGGGTCGAGCACGACTTTACGAAAGCTGCGTAACGTTACGGTTATCGTATCGAGATTGAGAAACCTCATACTAAATTTTAGTTCCAAATACGCTCACGGGCGGGCGCTGTTCCAAACGTCATACAAACTCGGCAACGTGTTACGCAGCATTTGTAGTCGTGCTCGACCCTCTGACAACTATAATGGAATGAAGCAAAGGAACAGAAAAAAACAAGAGGTGCAAATTAGAAAATGTGTAAATATTCATCATCATGTCAGCCGAAAGACGTCCACTGCTGGCCATAGGCCTCCCCCAAGGCTCTCCACTCAGACCGGTCTTGTGCTTTCCGCATCCATTGCGGTAGAACTAAAGTTACCGACATAGCCCGAAGAATTGCGAAACTTAAGTTGCGGGCGGGGCACATTGCTAGCAGAACTGATGGCCGATGGGGTCAGAAGGTTCTCGAATGGCGTCCACGGACCGGGAGACGAGCTGTCGGTAGGCCTCCAACAAGATGGAGCGACGACCTAGTATGTATTACTCTAATTAAAATACGTTTCAATAAATATGCAATAAATTACATTGACATTAATAAATTATTCCATTCTAAATAGTGTACATACGGTGTAGTTATAACTACTCACGTCATGTCAAGTTGACATATTAAAAGAAGAGTGAAGCCCGATTTAGCCGTCAGCTGTCAATTACGGCGATAGAATTATTAATAATTGGATCGATGGAAAAACATTTGCTAGCTTCGATCAATAATTATCGAAGTGTACTAGGGCTGTACACATTTTTTTTTAATTGTATTCTTTGCCCTTATGGTCGTGTCATGAAACTGTTACCTTTTGAAACCACAGAACTATACCTAAATAGAAGGAGAGAGCTTTTTATATTTTTATTTGTATTTTCTATATGGTTTTTTGAATTACTTTGGCAATTCTATTTCGTTTCCATCCAAACCAGTAAAGCCTAGTACGAGTGGAGCGTTCGATTATCGAGAAAACTTGTTCCACATTTGGAACAGCGCCCCCGTGAGCGTATTTGGTATTAAAATTTAAAACGTAGTTTGTCGATGGCGATACGATAACGATTACGTTACGCAGGATTCGAAAATTCGTGCTTGGGGCTCTGTCTGATGCTGCAAAAAATACATGACTTTGCATGACACATTGACAATTACGTGTCGTACTGATGGATGGTTGTCTCATTATTTTATTGCTCGAAAACAATAACGTACCGTTGACAACCCTACTAACTGAAAATTGTTTACTTTCGTAATAAAATAACACTACTCTGCCTTCTTGAATAACGATGAACCCTTCACGGTATATTTTTACATATTCGATAGGTTTTCTGGTAAGTTTTTATTTTACGCAGTTGGAAAACGTTAGCAATTCACTACCTCCAGTATCCATATAACTAGGTAAATCCCACTTTCCATGCAAGTACGCCAGCCGTACGGTTAACGCGGATATTTATGTAGAACTGTTAATAATTGTTAAACAAGTCCTATATAAAAAAAGTAAGCTTTTACCGACTTTACATACTTTTTGTTCAGTGTACTAAACTTAAGCGTATTTTCGTTCAACTTACATATCCATACCAAATTTCAAATCGCTGTTATTATTATACCGTTGAAGAGTTCCAGCTTATTGTAATATTTACAGTGAACTTACTGTATTTCAAATTTAAAAAATCGTTTCAAATTTTTGAAGCTGGCCAAATCGTTTAGTAACATAATTACAAACATTATAGTTAAATAAAATAAAACCTTGTTATAATAAGACGTAAAATGAAAGTAAAACTTTACCTTAAAACTCGCTGGATATTCAACAGTTTTTTTTTAATAAATAAATATCATGGGACAATTGATAATTGCCACCAATTGACCAAGTCCCAAACTAGGCAAAGCCTGTACTATGGGTACTAGACAACGGATAAACATACTTATACAGATAAATACATACTTATATACATATTAAACACCCAATGCTCGAGAACAAACATTCGTATTCATCATACAAACATCCCCCGACCGGGGATCGAACCCGGGACCTCAAGCTTCGTAGTCAGTCTCTAACCACTAGGACAATAATACCTATTCGGTCGTCAAACTTTATATTACCAGCTGTTGCCTGCGACTTCATCCGCGTAGATTTCGGTTATCGCTATCCCGCGGGAACCATATAATTTTCTCGAATAAAAAGTAGCCTATTGTTATTCTTCAATATTCATACTATCTTCTTACCAAATTTAATCTAGATTGGTGCAGCGGTATTCCCGTGAAGAGGTAACAAACAGACAGACAGAGAGACAGAGAGATAGAGAGACAGAGTTATTTTTGCATTTATAATATTAGTTAGGATTTATTACTAAAATAACTTCTAAATTCTGCCACGAGGGAAGAAAACCTGGCTTGCAAAAAAGCTAGAAGAAAGCATAAATTTGGAAACGTTTTCGAAGCCAATGTTTTGATCGGAATATAAAATTCGACTTGTCGCTTTGCAAATCGGAATGATTTCTTCTGCACACCCTACCTTACTCAGCTGATTCGACGCCTTGGTGATGCGTGTTTCTATTTGCGCTCATGTATTTTTAGAGTTCTGTACTGAAACAACTTCTACAGGATATTGTTGACGACCTAGTAAAGATCGCAGGACCGCGGTGGGTGTGGAAAGCACAAGACCGGTCTGAGAGGAGAGCCGCGGGGGAGGCCTATATCCAGTGGATGTCTTTCGGTTGACATGATGATGATGATGTTCTTAGTTAGTTTACTAGACATTGAGAATTTTCATTCAAATATCCTCTTGAGATTGTAATTCAAATAGAGCAGAATAACTATGTAGTTCAACAGGCTACAAGTTCTGAAAACATAGGATAACAGTTTTTCTAAACATGCAAAGTGTTCACTTACAAGGTTTGAGTAAAGACAGACTGACAGACCGATACAGGTGATACTAAATAAAAGCTTGTTAAATAATTTAAATTATTACGTCTTTATTACTGTAGCTCCAAGTTCTTACTTTATCAAGCTGCAGAACCGTTGGTGGACATCTATCTGTCTCGTTTGGATAAGAAGACAACATCGGACAAGATCTTCGAGCACATCCGCGAGGCAGCACGGGACCGGTTACAGGGTTCCCGGGTGTTCATCCACCCGCTCGAGTCTACTAGGGCTAACAATTTTAGCTCCTTTAGACTCCAAGTGCCCCCCAAGCACCAGCAGATGTTCTTGCGCTCCGACTTTTGGCCAGAGGGTGTGGTAACCGTCGCTTTAGGGAAGCGAAACTGATATTTAAAACTCCCTAAATAGTTGTAATGTTTTTTTTACTTTTGTTTTTGTATTGTGTATTTCTTATATTTAAATTTTATAGCGCATTGGCTTTGCTGTAATGCTGTAAAATTGTTTTGATAATAAATAAATAAATAAATAAATTAGGTACTCATCTGGATAATAAGATATAGGTATTGAGAACGGGATATTGACCGCGATTACCATATCCCGTTCTCGTTAGGTCTTATGTTGTTAACCGTGATTCATTTAAAACTGGCATCTAGATAATAATTTCAAGATCCGAATTGAGCCAAGTTATTCTCAGTTTTTCATCCTTGAACTTCGTCAACGCTCCTGCGCTGCATCTTCACCTATCCAGCGTCAAACGCATGAGTGTAAATGTAACATATGTAATGTAAACACGGAACCCTCGCTCTTCAACGGCACCCACAAATTGGAACCCCTCAGCTCGTGGCCATTACGCACGTTTGTGCGTAAACTTTCCAGACGTGTTACACAAGAAATATTCAATAAGCGCAGGAAATCAACAATCACAGACTATTGAGCCGTCGGATTGCGTACTTCGGTCGGGGTCGGAGGTTGACAAAGGTTGCTGCCTCGGCAATAATCAGTGCCACCAACTGACAGATACACGTATATTGCTGTGGAGGCAAACACTTATATAGGTAGTTATAACTAGCTTTCACCCGTACCTTCGCTCCTGTAGCACAATTCCTTATCCTGATCTTTGGCCGTTTGACAGAAAAAGATGGCGAATGCCGAGCGCGTTAGCCACCGCTTCGAATTTTGATTTGAACTCTAGGTATTTATACATATAAAGAAATAAGAGCGTTTACATGTAACTCTAGTTACCAAAAGCAATTGAGTGATTAGACAATAGCTCTTAGGTTGATGCAAGTTGACTTAACAGGCTTTAGCAGTACTCTGCCCTTCAAGAGCCACCTCCTGCCCCTTGTGTCATATTATCCTCAATGCTGTCACCTCGCCGAATAATTTTATAGCGGACTACATCGCGCCATTTTGTTCACTCTTCGGCGGTATGGCATGGCATCACATATTATTATTGTGGGGTCCAAGATGAAGCGGATTTGGTTTGACCAACGCATCGGGCTTTTGCCACGGGGTCGTGTCACAAAAGGGGGAATAAGAGTCACAAGTGGTGTAAATCTGAAAATACAAATGAAAGGAGCGTTTTTCAATTCTTAGCAGTCAATATTAACATTGTCTTCAGTGCTGTGACTGGGTGTTGCACTGAAGTACAGTTTGTTTTGATATTTATTTCGCCGTGAGAGTAATCATATACAATAAAGTGTAAACGCAATTTTCCATACTGCAAAGTCAAACCGCTACCTCCTAGCTGTCCTAACAATATCGCTCACTATTTCTTCTTTAAGTTTATATCGCAACGAGCGAACTTCGGAACACATCCAGTACTCGTAAGAACAGGAAGGTATTGACCCAAATTAACGGGATTGCCCTTAGTGAAGACAAGCACCTATCTGATGAAGCCGAAGACATGGCGGGCACGTGTGCGGGGCGCAAAGTGACATGAGCGGCCAGAAAACTAGCGGGAAGCTAGAGCGTCTAGTGTTATAAACGGCAAAAAGAAATCTCGAATTTTTTTTTAATTGTCCGGACCCCACACAAAATTCAAAATTTTATTCAGCAAATCGGCAATTAAATGTTCTTTTAGACATTTTTTTTTAGTCTACCAGCGCTTTCGGAAAGACCATGATTGCCAAGAAGAATGCGCTGCATGAAACTTGGCACAAAGTCATTTTTTCTAAAAACAAGTTACGTTAGCTCTTACAATACGTAACCACGGATTCATACACAAAGAAACCTCACTTTATCATTAAAAAATAGAGAGATAAATAAATACCGTATAACTAAATAGGTAATAAATAGGTAACAAGTGTATAAATAATTATTAGAACAGCAAAACCAAAATATTTTACTTTACTGGCACATTTTAATTGAGCAGGAGATGTATAGGGGAGACGTTTATAAAATTAGATGTCGACCTTGACCCTCTATTATGAAGGCAAAGGGGCTATTTGGCAGGAATCCGGTGAGGGTGGATCGTGTCAGTCAATAGAATTTTAGTTTACGTGCTTAATGTTGTTTGGTGGATAGAAAAGATAGCGTAAATAACGTGGCAAATCAACGTGGTAGTGCCCAGCAAATGAAGAATTCAAGTGAAAACGCATAATTATTATTCCCTCTGTTTGTTCTAAAAGTCAAAAAATTGTCGAATCCTGCGTTACGTTACGGTTATCGTATCGAGATCGAGAAATCTCATACTAAATTTTAGTTCCAAATACGCTCATGGGCGGACGCTGTTCCAAACGTCATACAAACTCGTTATAGTTTACTATTCGATTTTGCGTGACGCAGGATTCGACAAGTCGTGCTTAGGGCACTGAATTATCTAAACTCAGACCTTATGTAACTGGCAATAAGGTCTGTGTATAGATATTTTTGAATTGTTTACTGTATAGATATTCGAGAACGACTGTACCTACCCACCGGCCGCTGCTCGCCGTAAAGTACACTATCGCTTTACGGAAGGAATGACCTATTGACATGACGTGACTGGGCAGACTGACGACTCTGACTGTGATGGGACTTTCATTCATTTCACATTATTTGAAACATATAAGGAAAAAAATATTGACGAGACTGACAAAACACAGTTCTTAGGATTGCTATTAGACAGTAAATTAACATGGAAAAGCCAAATTTATCGTGTATGCAGTAAACTTAACCAGTACTCGTATGCCTTACATAACTTTAGAAAAGTAGCTAAAGAATCCACAGTTCTTACGGCATATCATGCGTACGTTACATCAACTTTAAGATATGGGGTTATTTTCTGGGGGAACTCCGCGGATAGAGAGTTTGCGTTTAGAGGACAGAAAAAGTGCCTAATCGCAATATATGGTATTCAACCTCCAGACTCGTGTAGGCCTCATTTTGTCAAATACAAAATATTGACATTGCCGTGCCTATATATTTATGAAGTTGCTGTGTATGTAAAAATAAATAGAAGTCGATTCCCTAGTTTTAATAGCGTTCGGAAAGATAAATACAAAACCATTTAAAACTGCCTTACTATCAAAAAGTATTTTTGGAATGGCATCTAACAGGTCAGGAGTACCCAAAATCGAAGAGCATGTATGAAGAATGTTATGAGATTAAGGGAAGCAAAGGTTGTATGTCAGGATCGTAGCAAGTGGAAGTCCGTGGTCTCTGCCTACCCCTCCGGGAAACAGGCGTGACTGTATGTATGTATGTATGTACGTATCTAAAATTTTCAATAAGTTACCGAAATCCATCTTAGATAAGAACGAAGTATCGCATTTTAAAAGACACTTACATGACTTTCTAGTTCAAAAAGCGTATTATTCCATACAAGAATATTTAAGAGACATAATATAGGAAAATTATAAACTCATAATAATAATACTTGTTAATTGAAATGCTATTGTTGTTCTTTGTACACTTTAAAAATCTAACACGTAGGTAGTAATAATGCGATAAGTATTTTGTAAATTCGATGTTGCATATAATATTTGTTATGTTATTTATAGTTAATCAAGTTAATCACGGCAAAACATAGCGATCCATGTAAAAATTGTAACACCTATTATAAATTGAATTTGAATCCACAGAAAAGTAATAAGACACAACCGGCAACGCCGTAATGGACTTAGTTTCCTTTGCCTTATGGGATGAATTATAAAATGAAATATGACAGCAAGATTAGAGAAAACTAACCGCCCATTCCCTGGCCCTCCACACACTTGCCCAGTGTCTCAAACTAATTGCCGTGAAACATCGTCTGTAATGGAGGTGCAAAAATCCGGGGGACATTTCCTTGACCCGGTGAAGGGAAAGGATACTGGCTTTTGTGGGTGTGTGATGGCTAATGGAAAGTTATTATGGCGTTGGATGGTGAAAGGTAAAAAGATTACGGAGACTTGTGTGTGTGTGTGTGTGTTTGTTTATTAGTGTGTATGTATGGTAACCAAGCCATAACAAATTTGAATAGTATTTTAGGGTCATTATTCGAGCGTTTCAGCTACCTCACTTTCGTGGACACGTGTTTGATGAATTGCCTGTTAATTTTGGTAGTATTTACAAGTTAGTCGACAGCGGTCCCGTAGGTCATCATCATCATCATGTCAGCCGAAAGACGTCCATTGCTGGACATAGGCCTCCCCCAGGGCTCTCCACTCAGACCGGTCTCGTGCTTTCCGCATCCACCGCGGTCCCGCGATCTTTACCAGGTCGTCGCTCAATCTTGTTGGAGGCCTACCGACAGCTCGTCTCCCGGTCCGTAGACGCCATTCGAGAACCTTCTGACCCCATCGGCCATCAGTTCTGCCAGCAAGTTGCCCCGCCCACTGCCACTTAAGTTTCGCAATTCTTCGGGCAACACGAAATTTATAAATTCGAATTTATAGGTTTCGTCAATGCAGGCTTTTCACGTAAAACGTACGAGGTGTTAACCAACCTCAATGCGTTTTTTACCAGTATTGGCGGAACAAATAGCATTAACGTAATTGTTTGCGTGAAATGTACGCGTAAATTATATTTGACACGGAAAGCTTGCACAGCAATAACAAAAGAGGGTCGAATGAAGCGGCACGTCACTCAACACCTACTAGGTATTATTACGGCGCGCATGAGTACTTAAAAACCAGGCAAGAGCGTGTCGGACACGCCCAAGATAGAGTTCCTAAGCTAAAACGAAAACGCCCTGGCATAAATGCCCGATTTAAAGGTATTTTCATCACACTTCGAAAACAGTGTTAGCAGTCTACTTCTAAGCAAACTGTGCTCAATGCTGGGTCAATTTATATCGGTTACCGAACAGACAAACATAAGAAATTAATCAACTATTACTCCCAAACCTTTAAAGCCTGCTTATCTCTGATAGTTTTCCTTTTATATTCACTATATGCACTATTGCTCTGATTTTTTTCACATTTTCAAATACTATACTTTCTCTGGTAGAGGGGGGGGACACTTGACTCCAACAAAAATGAGCACTTCAAAGCTAAATATATCGCAAACGAATAACTCTATCGAAAAATGATCTTAGAGCACCTGCAATATTTTCGAAAGACCTATGCCCAGCAGTGGAACGTAAAGCAGGATGATAATAATGATAATACCACAGACAGACACACATGGAACAAGGTTTTAAAAAAATCGGAGGCATCCGAAGCAACCCGCCATAATACAATCACAAAAGAATGACCCATTTACGTCAATATCCAGAATAAACTCGGGCGTTGCGAGCACTCGAACATGCCGACAATGGCCTCGAATACCTTTGTTCGTCAAGTTATCAAATAATTCGACGTAATTCTAATGGCTATCGTGACTCCTAAATCGCTCGCTAGTGTCAACTGAGGTCGATTCTCCACCAATGAGAGAAAGTTGAAATCGACACATAGATCTCACTTGGATGTTTAATATTATCAACCTATATATATTATGACCGTGGAGGCGTTTTACACCTCTGCTGATTTTAAATTTAGTTTAAATTGACCCTAGAGACTATTATAGTATTAATTCTGGGACCCTATACATCCCTTTGTAATTTAAATTTTCACAGATATTTGACCTGGAGACCCTATACATCTCCTCCTGCTCAAGTAAAACGTGCCAGTAAAGTAAAGTGTTCTGGTTTTGCTGTTCTAATAATTACTTTTTACACTTGTTTCTAAAATACGTTTTTTTTTTCTCTCTTAATTTTTTAATGACAGAGTGAGGTTTCTTTGTGTAATTTATCTGTGGTTACGTATTATAAGAGCTAATGTAACTTGTTTTTAGAAAAAATGGCTTTGTGCCAAGTTTCTTGCGGCGCATTCTTCTTGGCAATCATGGTCTTTCCGAAAGCGCTGGTAGACTCAAAAAAAATGGCGTGTAAAAGAGCATTCAACTGCCTATTTGCTGAATAAAATTTCGAATGTTTGTTTTTTTTTAAATAATTTATTGAATCAGGCGTTACTTCGCGGAGGTCCATATTTATGAACTAAAAAACAATTACTTTGCTCACCCGCGACCACTAATGACAAATAGTTATATCTGTGCGGCAAATGTATGTTTCCATGCAACACCTCCACCTCCGCCACTATACTACACGCAGACGCGTTTCGGCACTCTCCACGAGGCCATTTACGAAGCACAACAACAACCGCTCAACATGCCACCACTTCCACTACTGACATATGTAAACCATGTACTCAACTTAGTTAATGACAAAACCAACGTACCCACTAAAATTTTAAAAAACCAAACTACCCTTTTATGTAAGTCCTGAACTACCCTTTTTTTTTTTTTTTTTTTTTTTAAAGTCTAAAGTCTCAGTGGTGAGCCTTGGGGGAGGCCTATGTCCAGCAGTAGGTGTCTTTGTACAGCCAAGTCTATTCCTTTGCCCTTCCTCATAATACGGATTTCATTAAGTCGTATAAATAGTGATATCATGTTAAGCAGAGTTGTAAGTGTCATACGAAATTAATTTTACAGAGAGCTCTTTATTATAATTATTATTATTTAAAAACCGGCCAAGTGCGAGTCGGACTCGCGCACGAGGGTTCCGTAGAAAGATTTTAACGCTTTCCCCCAGTGTTTTAAGAAGTCCAGTGTAAGCAGAGCCCTGCTCCTAAGCAAAATGTACGCAATGTGGGGTCAGCTTATATTGGTCCTGAAATCTAGAGACAGACATAAAAAATTAAGATTTTGAGACTTTTGTGAGTGGTTGTACTACAAGAGCTACCTTCATACCAAATTTCAAGTTTCTAGGACAACTGGAAGTACTCTTTAGGTTTTCTAAAAACGGCAATTTGTATGGAAACGACTTTTTTAATGACTGTATCTTCTTATTGCGTTGACTTAGATGCTTGATTTTTTCACTGCTTCAAGGGACCGCAGGTTTAAGTATTTGATATTAATTTCAGTATCCTACCTCCACGCGTTCCAGAGGAAAAGGGTCTTGACAGACAGACAGACAGACAGACAGACAGACGGACAACAAAGTTATCCTAAAAGGGTTCCGTTTTTTCCTTTTGAGGTACGAAACCCTAAAAAAAAAATGGGCATGGGCAGGGCACATTGCGAGAATGGACGAGAGTCGCTGGACAAGACGAGTCCTAGAATGGAGACCCAGAGCGGACACTAGAGGGCGCGGCAGACCACCGCAGCGCTGGATGGACGTTCG
This sequence comes from Clepsis dumicolana, assembly GCA_963691665.1. Lineage (NCBI taxonomy): Eukaryota > Metazoa > Arthropoda > Insecta > Lepidoptera > Tortricidae > Clepsis > Clepsis dumicolana. The sequence continues at coordinate 2,543,769 of OY829521.1, read as the reverse complement.
ACGGCACGGAGGTCGAGACTGGATGAGACGGGCACAAGATCGCCAAGAGTGGAAGAAGAGGGAAGAGGCCTATATCCAGAAGTGGATCAACAAAAGGCCACCAGGATGATAATAATAATAAATATCATGGGACAATTTGACACCAATTGACCTAGTCCCAAACTAGGCAAAGCCTGTCCTATGGGTACCAGACAACGGATAAACATACTTATATAGATAAATACACACTTATATACATATGATGATGATTATTTTCAACCCGACATTGTATGTAGGAATTGGCAGTCATCTTGATTTCTACGTGCTTGGTATCATATACAAACTTCCACAATCAAAAACAAAAGCCTTCATAAAATATTAAACCACGTTTGTATCCTTTTTTAATATTAAACCACGTTTGTATCCTTTTTTAATATTAAACCACGTTTGTATCCTTTTTTAATATTAAACCACGTTTGTATCCTTTTTTAATATTAAACCACGTTTGTATCCTTTTTTAATATTAAACCACGTTTGTATCCTTTTTTAACTGGCAGAATATTCAAATACAGTCGGTCTAGCAATTCCTTTTCAATACAATACACGAACTCTTTACCAAACACCACACACCTACACACAATATTATAACCTTTAACCTCATAGAAATGTAGGTAGTTATATAATTATGTACAATCTTTTTTTAATTTTTATTAAAAGCGTAATCACATAGTCAGTAGTCGTAATTTCAGATTATAAGATTTTTATTACTTGATTATGTTTCCGGTGTAACAAGGTTTAGGAATAATAATGTTATTTAAATAAACTTTATTTCAGAGTTGTGACTAAAGGGCTGACAGTTTTCTCTCTCAAAGAATCAGCATCGCTATTCGGCGAGGAAACGCTGCCAGCCTTTTGGGCACCGTGCCGCGGGGGCCTTATTTAGAGTTAATTTAGTTTTAAGTTTTGATTTAATTAGTTTTTTGCTGTAACCGTAATTTGGCTTATTTGGCTCACTCTTTCTATCTTCCTCTACGGTTATACCCCTCCGGTACTGATAAAAATAATCGACTTGGATTAAAATTACAACTTATTTTTTTTAGGGTTCCGTACCTAAAAGGAAAAACAGAACCCTTATAGGATCACTTTGTTGTCCGTCTGTCTGTTTGTCAAGAGGGCTCTGCTAACTTTGGACTTCTTAAAACACTGGGAAAAAGCGTTAAAATTCTTCTATGGAACCCTCGTGCGCGAGTCTGACTCGCACTTGGCCGGTTTTTTGTTGTAGAGTAACTGTGCGGCGAGACTTGCACTTTTTTATCGACACGTAATGTTTCTGATGGGATAGCATTAATTTTGTATTTTCATTTTATTACACATTTTTTGCAGATATAAAATCAAAAGAGACTAGAATTCAGGTTTTCTCTTTTCAGTTCTACCAAGTGTGGGGTTAATATAATTTTGATTTGTTTTGAAACAAAAACTAAGGCGGCGAAGGGACGTACGTGGTTAACTGTACACACGGGAGCGACCTGAGGAATGCAGCAATAAAAGTTGAGGGGTTGCTATGCCGCATACTCCGAGATGTCCTGTTTGGCAGCCGCGCGGGCCATTCCTGGGCTTAGCGAACATAACGTAAGTGAAAAATCACGCCTTTATATTAAGGCCACTTACCCTTTTCGGACCTGAAAAAGTGGGCTATGCTTAAGTAAAAGTGAATCAAATTAATGTAATTGTCGTCATCATCATGTCAGCCGAAAGACGTCCACTGCTGGACATAAGCCTCTCCCAAGGCTCTCCACTCAGACCGGTCTTGTGCTTTCCGCATCCACCGCGGTCCCGCTATCTTTACTAGGTCGTCGCTCCATCTTGTTGGAGCCTACCGCCAGCTCGTCTCCCGGTCCGATGTCTTACGGATCTGAGACGTGGGCGCTCACGATGGGCCTCATAAGGAAGCTCATAGTCACTCAGAGGGCGATGGAGAGGGCTATGCTCGGGGTTTCTCTGCGGGACAGAATCAGAAATGATGTTATCCGCATTAGAACCAAAGTTACTGACATAGCCCGAAGAATTGCTAAACTTAAGGGGCACATTGCTCTCAGAACTGATGGCCGATGGGGTCAGAAGGTTCTCGAATGGCGTCCACGGACCGGGGAGACGAACTGTCGGTAGGCCTCCAATGTAATTGTAATTTTCAATAAATATAAATAAAAACATCAGCCGCCAGTCCACTCCAAATTTTGCACGTACGGGGCATGAAAGACCGTTTAAACCGCACAGTGGAGGAGCACCCTCCATCAAGGTGGTGTTAATGGAAACTACTTTTATGTCGCGTAGTACGGTAATGAAACTTGGCAGCTGGGACGAGGCCAAAAAGTTCTTCACTAGATAAAATAGGCAAAATTAATCTAAATGTATTGTAGCTAGAATGAAATAAAAGCTGTTTTCTTTTTCAATTGTGAAATTCACTAAATATCGGCTACTAGGCCATCGAGATTCCAGGCCTGTTGGAAATCAGATTCCCTTTGGGAGCGTAGGTTCGGATCCTACCGACTGCGCCATGTATCGTTTAATAATTATTATACGCTTTATTTAGTTAACACTTTTTATTTTCAAGTACAATGTAATAACAATCTTATAAGTCCGTTCACGCCACTTGTCTCTGACGTCACAGGGCACGTTCAGAAACCAAGCATTCACTATGATACAAGGCCAATATGTATAAAACATCAGACAAAAAACAGGTCTCAGCTTCGCAAAAAGTAGAGTTCAATAAATCACGATGGGCGTACAATATTAAATTTCCAGGCGAAATCTGTAGGGTTTAGCATTACAAAAAGATTGGGGTCCGCCGCACACGGAGCCGAGTTTTTCATTACGTTTTAAGCAATTTAATATGAAAAGCTGCGAAGTGTAACGGAAGAATATTACACTCTAAATGCTATTGTTTTTAGGTTACATATTAGAATTCCTAAAATTGATTTACCTAATGCCGATACACCTTAGGACGAAATACCTGATTTTTACAATACCTAACGAACATTTGACCTAAGTTCATAATACCTAATGGATGAAAATACCTCATCGAAGATTTACCTAAAGCTAATTAACCTAAAGTTTATATTACTATAGATGAAACACCTAATTTAAAACACCTATTGGTGTACACGTACGAATAAAGACCAAATGTACTTTTTATCGCTTTTTTTCATATTCTATGTCACAAGGTCGACGCGGACCTCCGCGAAAGCGGAGGTCCTTTTTCCCCTGGTTGAGGCACCTCGCGTCTTGACGCAATTTTAACCTTTTTTTTTCTCCTTGGGAAATGCTTTGCGCATACCACCACACCCTTGCGGGAATGCGGCGGTTATGTCGGGCTCTCCTCCGTCCTTCTTTCTCAGAAAGGTGAAAAGGTACGGAGGCCTACCGACTAAAACCCAGGGTGTGTGCCTATCTACCACTTAGCTGACGGGCTCCGGGTCTGTTGTGGCAGTCTTCCGCAGCCCGCCAGAGCGGCTGTTCCTTTGAACTCCCTCTCAAATACTTCCTTTCCTCTTTCCCCTTAAGGGTTAGCGTGTCTCGGCATACATTGAGACACGCCCTCCGTCGCGTGGGCTTTATGTTGCGGATGAAGAGCTTTCCGAGCCCGACACCCGCAGCCCGGTTATGATGGGTTTAGGAGGCCGTATAGACGCTGCCTTCTCCCTGTGCGCCTTCGGCGGATCACATCAGAGAGGGCATCGTTTTCTCTGGTGCGCTCCGCCGCCTCCTTCTGCGATATGACGTGCTTGCAGAAAGAGACAACTCCATCCCATGCTCTCTTGTCTCCGACCATGACCTCAACAATAGTCGGAAGACAGGTACTCCTCGACGGCAGCACCGCGCTCAGTTGCGAGCGCGCTGGCGCCCATTCAGGGCACTCCAAAATAACCTAACCCATGTGTTTTTGAGTTTCCGATACATTGTTTGGGTATTCTATTCATAGGAAAATTGTTTTTAGGTATATCAACTTTAGGTGTATCATCCATTGGAAACTTCATCCATTGGGTATTTCGTTTATTAGGGCTTTCAAGCTTAGGCATTATAAACTTCGGCCATTCAACACTTACAACTAGCACCACCACCACTAAACTAAACGCTGATGCGTTTCGGCACTCTCCACGAGGCCATTATCAAAGCACTACAACAACCGTTCAACATGCCACCATTTCCACTACCATATTCATTAATATTCATGTTGTGTTCATTATTTATTGAGCATCATACCAATCCTATAGAACTACCAACAGAAAGCAACATCACCAAAAAACCCAACAGAAATCACGTGAAATCACACGGCATTCACTGTGCCCCAAAATCTAAACAAGAAGGAAAATATGAAATCGGAAAAACGTAACCCTCCCGTGACATTGAATTTTGTGAAGACCGCATTGTGTGGGCATAATGGACCCAATCTGTTGCTGGCCGCGACCGCGCGCGCGGGTTGAATACAGATAGGACAGCGTATTGCCACGGTGCTGACAAGATGGCGGCTTTGCTACCTGTAACCTAGTTTAGGCTGTCATGTTGGTAAAAGGATAGGCTGTAATTGAAGGGAACCTTTAGTAGTCGTTTATTTTGACTGATTGACAATGTTGTTTATTATACTTTTAAAATACTCACTGAAGCATGAATACACATTCGAACCCGGAACCTCCACATTCCGTGTCGCGTTGACATTTTTCTGGTTTTTTCCTGTGTTTCCAAAGAGTATTTTAAAAAGATAATTGATATTCACGGGAAAACCGTAAAAAAAATTGGGGTGAAATACAAAAAGATAGGTACTCCAAGAGATCGCCAGTGTTATTTATATTTGACCGTGATTTGAGAAAATATTCTTCGAAGTATAAAAATATGTTTTGAATGTGTTGATTATAATATGTTGTTGTTAACATGTTGTTTGATTCGGAATCTGGAAGTGTGTGTTTTAAAGTGGGTCTGCTGCACCATGTTTTTAGTGGTTTTTCAGACATCTGACACTTCATGCTGACATTAAGGCCATGGTTATTATGTCAGAATGACACGTTAGATGTTAAAAACATGGAAAACGTGACGAAACCATGGTGTAGCACAAACGGCTTTGAAACCGCGCGGAAATTCATAAAATCTTACTAACCTGTCTATTGTATACAAAGAGAGGTTACCTAAATGAACCTACATAAATTATAAACAAACCGAAATATTTCGTAGACAAATGTTCAAACAATTTAGGTCTTAAATGTGATAGTGCCATACCACTTTAGTATACCACTTTATTGAGTATAATAGACTGCTACAATTTCTTCACAACAACGCACTTACTCCGTCAATAACAAACTATCATATTTCATACGAAAAATTGCGTGACAGGCCTACATCATCGTTATTTATAGTTGAAAAGCATGCATTTCTAAAATATACATTTACCAGCTGACAAATTCACTAAATCGATCAAATACGCCCCACGCACCTATCCATCATTCCAGTGATGAATAGACCTCTCTCACACGGTAACGCCATCTATATTCGTTTTTTCTTTGAGGTCACAGATGGCGCTTTTGTGTTCAGTAGAGGTCTAAGTGTCACGCGAAAAGAAGCGTACGGTCAAGTGCAAAGATGTTGCATCGAATTAATCCATCACAACATTGTTGTTATCACTATGGCTTACCACTTGCTACAATCCTTGCACACCTTATCCCATACGAGTCGTATCTTTGGATACTATAGCTGGATAAAGTATACGCCCGTATAAAATTTACACGCTGTATTCAAACAATATCTCCATAATAGTGAAATAAAAACGGATCACTCACGTATATAAGTCGAGTTTAGCCCGATATGTTTCGGACTAATAAAAATGACGATGAAAACGAGGGTAGTTGTGTGCCGCTGTCAGCTGCGTCTAGTAGTCGCGCGAGCAGAGCCGCGGCGCGCAGTGTGCTACGAATTAGTCCGAAACATGTCGGGCTAAACTCGACTTATATATGTGAGTGATCCGTTTTTATTTCACTATGATTGAGTCTCACGGTAGTTTCATGTTAAAAATCTCTCCATACACGCTCGCCGGTTCCGAGTGCTACACACCTGACCTTTACGGCGAATATCACTATCATTTTGTTTTTATCATTTAAATAATGTACAGTGTGGCTCTATAAAGTTGAAAAACGCAGCCGTTTCAGCGTCAGGCTCAGGGGAGCGCCTACAGGTTGTGGTACCACGTGCGGTGGTCAGGTGCGTAGCACTCGGAACCGGCGAGCGTGATGTATAGAGAGATTGTTTGAATACAGTGTGTAAATTTTATACGGGCGTATACTTTATCCAGCTATAGTATCCAAACATACGACTCGTATGGGATAATAATTTTGTTAAATAGTGTTATTAATTAGGCGTATAGAGGAGGCTAAGGTGTGCAAGGATTGTAGCAAGTGGCAAGCCATAGTTTCTGCGTACCCCCGTGGGAAAGAGGCGTGATATTATGTTATGTATGTATGTAAAAACAAAATATAAAAATACATCAATTATCTATAACATTTGAACCTGTTTTTCCACTTTTTATACGTTTAATACGTATGATATCTGCATTACAAATAAGTCGTAAATATTCAAGTCGCAATTTATTTTCTGTCACTACATCATAACCATAATTTACTTTAGCTTGTGACATACACCAATGTATAGAGAATTTAATAGGCTAAGAGTTCCACGCTTAACATTATTATCATACCTTTTTTGAGTGTTCAGAGCTTCGTTGTGAAACTAGCTCCATCAGGCTTATTATTATAAAAGAACTTAACATTCTATAGACATTGGCAGTCCTCTTAGTTTTATCGTCCTTGGCTGGTTCACATTATCATACATTTCTGACAGGTAATCCACCACCCTCGTTTACCTATACTACATTATTTGGTTCAGCAATCGTAACTGGCTGATTCGTTATACAAATCTAATACACCGACCCATCTTATTTACCATCAGGTAACCCACTTGCTCATGTGCCTTCCTTGCTGTATAAAAAATATGTGTATATAGCGATTATAGTTCTCTACATAAAAACCGGACAAGTGCGAGTCAAACTCGCGCACGAGGGTTCCGTACAAAGATTTCCCTGCTTGTCCACAGTGTTTTAAGTTGTCCAGTATTAGCAGCGCCCTGTTCCTAAGCAAAATGTACGCAGTGTGTGGTCATTTTATATTGATCTGTGACATATACAGACATACTTAAAAAAATTAGATTTTGAGAATTTTCTGAATGGTTGTGCTATAAGAGCTACCTTCATACCAAATTTCAAATTTCTATGACAACTAGAAGTACCCTTTAGGTTTTCACAGTACGGCAATTTGTATGGAAACAACCTTTTTAATGACTGTATCTTTTGATTGCGTTGACTTAGAATTTTTGTTTTTTTTACAGCTTCAAGGGACTGTAGGCCTGAATATTTGATATTAATTTCAGCCTGCTACCTTCACGCGTTCTAGATAAAAAGGGTCTGGACGGACGGACAACAAAATGATCCTATAAGGGTTCTGTTTTTTCTGTTCACCCTAAAAAGTGACCGTGAAGTTGAAAACAATCTAATCGGTTCCCGAGGCGCAACATTGAATCAAATCGCGCAGTCAGCGCGGATCTGATTCCAGGCCCCGAGAGATTGCGCTCGAATTCGAATTCGAACAAAACAATTTAATATTCCCTCCCCGGAGCTTTTTTGGAGGAATGCAGAAGAGCTACCTGAGGAAAACGAAACTGACAGAATTTCGTTTGTTTATTCGGGACGGTTGATAGAATTACCGAAATTATATTTGTAACTTAAAATTGTGACTCGAAACGACAAACATCTTTCGAAAGCTATTCAAGTATGCGTTAGGTAGTCAACATCTTGTGTTGATGAGGATGATGGAAGGTACAACTTTACTCCTTAACGATTAGGAGTTGAAGGTTATTTTTTTAATATTTAACGTAACTTAAAATTGTGAAACAAAAAATCTTTCAACAAGGATTAAAACTGCCTTCAAAAACACATAAAATAATCGTCTGAAGCCATCAGTTTTAACATACATCAATTAAAAAAAACATTCCGACGAATTGGTAACTCTGCTTTCGTTTTCCACCTAATACAATGACAAACATTTGCCAAATACGGCCACGCGAATGCTACCTTTAGCCTGTACGAGGTACACGTACAACACACTACAAAGCTCATTAACATAATACGAAAATGTCCACATCATTTTTGTTATCAACTGCGTCCAACTCGCTTTCCGAACTCCGTGGACCTATTTATATTACAAATGTCCCCCAGAGCAGTTTCAATCTCTGCCATTTCAAAATTCGAATCTGGCCAGTGGCCAGTACACAGTTCCTCGCTTGTTCAGTTCCGAATAGTTTCGAGTTCAGAAATTGTTCCAAGTTGTTCCGAACTTCGGCCGTTGCAAAATAAATGCTTCTTAGTAATATGGTAATGTTTTAGTCGGTTCGTTTGGATTAAAAGGAAAAGTTTCGGGACAGCTAGGAACGATTGAATAGATGCGGTAATTGCACCTGTCGATGGAATGGATTCTGTATGAGTGGCAATATGGTAACAAATGAAAAAGTTCGTAAGAATGTAAATATTCATATTGGAGGATAGTAACTTCAACGTCTACCAATAATAATTGTTAATTATTATTTGTAGGCTTATCAAATAATAATAATAATAATATCATGGGACAAATTGACACCAATTGACCTAGTCCCAAACTAGGCAAAGCCTGTACTATGGGTACTAGACAACAGATAAACATACTTACATAGATAAATACATACTTATATACATATTAAACATCCAAGACCCGAGAACAAACATTCGTATTCATCATACGAACATCTGCCCCGATCGGGATTCGAACCCGGGACCTCAAGCTTCATAGTCAGGGTCGCTAACCACTAGGCCATCCTGCCGTCGGTTATTAAGTCTTAATTGTAATTTATTAGTAAGTATTGTTCGGTCCTACTACTTTTTATCCGATGCAACTACGTTCTTACACGCTTTGAATCACAGACTTATAAAGCGTATGGACAGGCCCTTCTATTCTTCGTTTTTGACGCCAGTCAAAATAGTTCTGACTAGAATATGAAATGGACGTAAAATCGTATGAAACTTTCATGAACTGGTGAACAGAGAAAAACAACAGAATAAGAATTCAGATTTTATTATTTCCTTTCTCATTTTTACCAGCAGTTACTGGCTTCGTATTATTTAACGGACGAGTCTACTTCCAGTCTTAGGCAACAATGTCAAAGAATATAATACTAACGTAAAAAGAAACGACACTGATACATGTGTGCAGTAAACGACCCGCGGCCTATGTGTGCGTTTTGGGGACGCAAGCGGGGTCGAGCGCGGGGCGCGTGGGGCGTTGAAAGCGGACCGCGATCCGCCGAGACGCAGGGCCTCGGCTCAGTTCGAATCAATTCGTCGTGTCGTTTGCTCGCGCTGCATCACAGAAGGTCACCGACGCACCAGTTACACGGACACGGCGGTGACGCACCTGTGACAATGTCCATTATTCAAACAGAGAATGTTATAAGTAGTCTATGCTGTGTTTTAAACTAACACTGAAAGCTTAACTTGTGTAACACTGGAAAACGCTTCAATAAACGTCTTGAAACTAAAGTGCTTGTAAATTTTAAATATTCACTTGGCATTTGGCATCGAGCGGCCCCTCTCAAGGAATACTCCTAACTTGTCTGTAATCAGATTAAAATTTCAATAAAGAAAATGCATCTTCAGATTAAGAACAAATCACATTTTCTGATGCGGCCTGGCGCCTCTCTGTCGAGACAAATAAATTTTAAATTTCCAACAAACCACTACAAATTTATCGTTACCGGTGGACAAAGTTCGAACTAGAATAACTTCGTAGTGAATCAGAGTCTGTCACTCGAAGCCAGCGACGCGGTTAACAGCAAAGATAAGTTTGTCACCATACCTGCCTTTAGCGTGACTGGATCACATCCAGAATTCCCATCGAAAGTTCGAGATTGTTCCAGATTATTCTAGAATGTTCGACGCTGTAACGAACCAATTTAAAATTCGAACGAACGAATCCGGTCCGTAATGCTGCGAAGACGGTTATGACTTGTTCTTATTTGTTTGTAGAGTTGGGGTTTTCATTGCAACATTGAATGGAAGCGATTTGAACAAAAAACGCTTTCTACGGTTCGATTCCTGGTTAAATAAGCCTCGATAGCCTAATGCTGATCTGATCTGATGTGGCAGGTGTGGCATTTGTAATTGATCATGAGCTTTTCGGTGAAGGCCAACGTCGTGAGTCGTGAGGAACACACATTACGAATCGCGTCAAAAGTGAGTATGAAGTTTTCAATCTGCCCAGTGCATTGAATTATAGCCCTTTCAGTCAATCTCTCAGTCTGTAGCGGGGCAAAGTCCAAGTTACCGGTGATCCAGTTTTGGAAACAAAATGGACGTTACCGTCTAACCAAAAGAATCATGTTTGATGTAAATATTTCTGCGTGAGTTCTAAACTGTATTCTGTGGACCGGAATTATTATTTTGGTTTTCAGTCAGTATTTGTAGAAACCTACTTACATAAGAAATACACGCGTCGCGATCAGTGGCGCGTCACTACTGTGCCGTGGCGACCCGCGGTCTGCCTTTCCACACCCCGCGCGCCCCGCGCTCACCCCCGCTCGCATCCCGAAGAGCACACAGCCGCGAGGTCGCTTACTGCACACATGCGTCAGTGTCGTTTCTTTTTACGTTATATAGTCTTTGCCGTGACCCGGGCTTATCACTTCAACTCATTTGTTAAACCTTCCTCATCAACCTCGTACCATAGCTAACTGTAAATTGTAGATTATGTCCCCGTACAATTGCCAATCCTTACATCCATCCATTCTTACAGATTAGGGATGTAGCCTCTTTGTCAAATCGGCAACTTTTTTTGAAATGTCAAAACGATTTGACCGGATCCGTTAGCATGAAGTTTGTATTGAATCACAGAATTATGACGTCATAATTTTCAGTGATCAAACTGCCTCCTTTTATTCGTTTTTGTTAAATTTTAAATCGTTTTAATTGCAGTAACAAGTGAGACATCAGTTTTTTATAAGTATTTTCCGAAGCTTGATAAGTGAAAATGTAAAATGATTTTATTTTGACATCAGTCAACAACCTTCGCCTTTAGTTACATTATTAGCAGTATTTAACACTCGCAAGCAATGTCAACAGTTCGAATTCTTTGTAATTAAAGTATCTATAACTCGTTTTCGATGCCTTTCAACCAAACCGAAATAACGACTAATTCATTCATTCATTATTCCCTTTCTGGCACGAACATAATATCTTTAGCATCGGAACTGAAGCTAATGAATAAGTTGCGTCCTAGTTAATTCGAGTTGTATTTATATGATACTGACCCAATTTTTCATCTCCCAGTCGCAACTTACCGTGTAGAAGTTATTTCACTTATTTTTTTCCAATAGAAAAAACTCAACCATTTAATGTAAAAAGTTCACTATTCATTAATTTATTTATCTACTAGCTTTCGCTCGCGGCTTCGCTCCCGTGGGAGAACTCCCTATCTATGTTTTATAATCGTAACATTAAAATTGACGTTTTTCTCGTACAGTCAGCAGCAAAAGTAGCTAAGCAACCGTCGCGTTCACAATGATCTAATCACGACTCTATTGTTATAGACATAAGAGCTTGTGCAGATCATTGTGACCGCTTCAGTTGCTTAGCTAAGCACGGCTCTATTGTTATAGACATAAGAGCTTGTGCAGATCATTGTGACCACTTCGGTTGCTTAGCTACTTCTGCTGCTGACTGTTACTAATATCGCTCGCGGCGAACACGTTGCGTGATCGCCTCAATACAAAACTCGCTCGCAAATCGCCAGTGTGATAAATTAAGGCTGTTAGGGTTGATATTTTCGAAAATGGTGAAAATATGTGTTCATTTAATTATTTTGTTCGAAAAACATATTCTCTAAGTTTCATGATAGCTGGTTAACTTTAAAAATATCGGTTTCCCCTACAAACTTGCCCTTTTTAGCCCCTTAAGGGTGGATAAAAAAAAAAGGGTTTAAGGGTGGGTTTTCTTGGTCCAAGGGTTTGGGCTGGTTACGAAGCTCGGCTCAATTACACTCCAATCTTCGACTTCGAGCATCTACTAGTAGGGCCTCGATCTGAAATTCCTTACCTACCGCCCTTAACACGCAATGTACTATTATTTTGCAACAGTGAACTTACTGTGTTATAAGCTGTGCCTTATCTGCAAGGGGAAGTCATCCCTCCACTTACAAGAATTGCCGTCGTTTTTGAAAGCATTTTAGGGGTCTCGAGATAAATTACTTCAGAACTAAGTAAGTGCTTTACTTAAATTGTTCTGTAGAATAAAACTGCAACGAATTATTTTGTTGTCAACATGAAATTATACATACTTACCATGGGTTGTGATATAGTCAAATCTGATTTGTCAAGGCGAGCATTTAATTTCATTAAGAAATTAAACGTTTTCTATTAGATGTAAAAAAAATCCTGTCGCTGAGTAAGTAAAGTTTTTGTTTAAAAACCATTCTCCCATACATTAATTATTATTGCCTCTAATGGTTCTTTAAAAAAAAACTGGTCAAGTGCGAGTGGGACTCGCGCACGAGGGTTCCGTAGAAAGATTTTAACGCTTTTCCCCAGTGTTTTAAGAGTCCAGTGTTAGCAGAGCCCTGCTCCTAAGCAAAATGTACGCAGTGTGGGTTCAACTTATATTGGTGTGTGAAATCTACAGACAGACATAAAAATTTAAGATTTTGAGACTTTTCGGAGTGGTTGTGCTATAAAAGCTACCTACATACCAAATTTCAAGTTTCTAGGACAACTGGAAGTACCCTTTAGGTTTTCTCAGTACGGCGATTTGTATGGAAACCACCTTTTTAATGCGTATCTTTTGATTACGTTCACTTGGAAGGTTGATTTTTTCACAGCTTCAAGAGACCGCGGGTTTGAGTACTTGATATTAATTTCAGCATGCTACCTCCACGCGTTCCAGAGAAAAAGGGTCTTGACAGACAGACGGACGACAAAGTGATCTTATAGGGTTTAGTTTTTTCCTTTTGAGGTACGGAACCCTAAAAAGAAAAAAACTTCACAGAGCGGTGCCTACTTAAATTTACTCAACCCCTGATTAAATTTTCAACGGTTCGTTAATATACAACCTATAGTTATAATAGGTATATACGCATATTTATCGAATCGGCATCACTTTCGGTCAATTTGATTGTTGAGATAAGATGCGCCAGGAAATGAGAATTCTCAAGTACTTACTCGTACCCCAGTGCGGCCCGCTCTCCGTCCGTCTGTACTCCATTTGTTTTAACACTAGCTTATGCCCCGCGGCTTTGCCCCCGTGAAATATGGGAATTTCGAAAAATCCCTTCTTTGTGGACGTCTAGGATACTCAAGGTGAATGTTTGCCAAATTTCAAGTCTCTAGGTCCAATGGTTTAGGCTGTGCGTTGTCTGGCAATCAGTCAATCAGTCACGGTACTGTTTTATAGGTACCTATAGACTCTCGTTGGCGATACGATAAGGTTACGTTACGCAGGATTCGAATGTTCGTGCTCGGGCCTCTGCGCCCGCCCGTGAGCGTTTTTTGGAACTAAAATTTAGTTTTTAGTTTCTCAATTTCGATACGATAACGTAACGCTACGCACAATTCGAATATTAAAAGAAAATAAAATAAAAATAATAAATAAATATCATAGGACAATTCGACACCAATTGACCTAGTCCCAAACTAGGCAAAGCCTGTACTATGGGTACCAGACAACGGATAAACATACTTATATAGATAAATACATACTTATATACATATTAAACACCCAAGACCCGAGAACAAACATTCATATTCATCATACAAACATCTGCCTCGACCGGGATTTGAACCCGGGACCTCAAGCTTCATTGTCAGGGTCTCTAACCACTAGGCTATTCGGCCGTCAATATTCGTAGCTTTGCCCTCAGAAATAAGCCGCGAACATGAATGGACGGACGGCCGGCCGCTAAAGACTCATGTTTAGTCGTGGCTGGTCCGTTACTATTTTGACCTCAGCTAACACACACATTGTACATTGTGTATCTACATTGTATATGCCCCGAATACCCAAGACCTCGTTATGGCCTCGTCAACCGCAATTAATCAAGAAGTTCCAACTCCGACTTCAGACTTTAGCCGCAAATTCAACCAAACTAGCGACTTGGAAAATTGACCTGTTTTATATTATTACAGCGAGCGTCAGCCTGTCGACAAATTTCGAGGAAAATTGTTGAAAAAGTTTTGAAAATTCTTTGGGTCACAACTTAAGTTTTACTTGGACACAAAACTTTTGTATTTATTATGATTTTGAAGCTTAAAATTAAAATGACTTAAACCGTAGCAAGAGATTAAGTTTACTTTCCACGAGTTACTACAAACAATCCAAGTTACCTGATCAGATACCTCCCAAATTAGCCTCTACAGAAATTAGAAAAGTTCCCTGTCATTATTCACAAAGCAACTTCTAGCAGTCGACTGCGTAAATATTTAACTTCAGAGAGATAGCAAAAAAAAGGGCAATAAGTTGGAGCAAAATTTTTATGCAGGGTTCCAAAATACTGATTGACCTGTCTTGTCTTTGATAAAAACCGAGGCAATGATTTTGATTTGACTTTTGATTTTCAAAATTTTGTTGTCAAATTTTGTTTTTAACCTTCCCTTTCTGTTTGTTTTATATTCTTTACAATGTATAAATTACTCCAATATAATGTAGTACCTGATCACCTGGTGGTCCCAACGGAAGATCAGCACTGCCTGCAAGGCCAGCATCACGCTGAGTTGTGACCAATTCGTGACAATCTTTATCCTATGTCTTTCTCCTTGTTACGTCGTATTAATGTCACGAATAAATGTTTTCTTTCTTTCTTTCTCCTTATCTACCCTACTGTTTGCACGGTAGTGATAAGAGACGATTTCATGCATCACCTCTACTCTCACTGTCATACGAATCAACACATGTCACATACACCCTACTATCGCCAACAACTACACTATAATGCCAATGCATTTTAACTTTCTACGAGCTCGTTTTCAAAGCAACGCTGTGGCGTGCGCGCGTGTAGGATAACTGGCCACTCTTTCACCAACTTTACAATTGTCGGTTTATCATGACAATTCGAACTACATTTCTTGGCCAGTACGAAGAGCGCTAAACCAAAAGCTCAAGTCAAGTCAGCAATTGACACCGAATTGTGCTTGCACTGTTGTGTTCCGGTGTGGAGAGTAAGACAGCCGGTGTAATTACGGGCACAAGATGCATTTCATCTTAGCTCTCTAGGTTGGCAACGCATCTGCAAGCCCGAGGAGTTGCGGGTGCCTACGCCAGTGGTGATCACTTACCATCCGGAGACCACCTGCTCGTTTGCCTTCCTCCTCGTATAAAAAAAAAGTTGGTAAAATAGGGTAGTTGGAGGTGTCGGAATACATGCAGGCAAGTTGTCTTTGTGTGGTCGCGGGTGAGCAAATATTTTTTTTTAGTTCATGTTACGGGATTGAGATTGGCCAGGAGATTATAGTGGTCTCCTTTTTTTTCGCTGTGGTTTTTAGGGAAAGAAAGTAAAAGATATATTAATTCAATATATTTATTTTTAGTTAGTTAGGGTTACAAAATAAATCTTTAGTTAGTTAGGGTTCTAATCTCGAAAAACTCTCTACCTAGATGTCCAAAGAATAAAGAAGTGTCATGCATATTAAAAAAGCAAGCGGCCACGAGGGGGTTATTTAACTCTGTAAACCAATTTCGCGGCCTACGCCGTTATGGGCAGTGACAGTGTTGAAAAATTTAAGTGAAAACTGTTTTGAACACAAACACTGTCCAGCGATATAACATTATTGCTTGGATAAGTTTAATGCGTTTTGGAATACTGAAAGTTTGATCGAATTTTAAATGGAGGCTGAAAATAGTAGTTGTTTCTGATGAAATGTATAACTCTGTACGTCTGTACCCGACATTGTACAATACTGTGCTTCTCGTATGCGGAATTTAACTAACAATACAACAGGCATACCTATTTATGTCACCATCATCAGCTTTTTTCACGTCCCACTGCTGGGCACAGGCCTCCTCTCAGAATGAGAGGGCTTGGCCTATTTATAGTTCCCAAGCGGACCCAGTGCGGATTGAGAACTTCATACACACCATTGTAATTTTGCACATAAATTGCGAAACGCTTAGAGTTGTGAGCCGGAACTCCAACCCATGACCTTTCGGCTTGAGAGGCCATAGGTCAAACCACTAGGCTATCACATTTATTTATTATTTATTTATTTATTTATTCACACACATAACAACTATCATTACAGGACACACACACATCACACCACATCACATCGATCTAAGCATATCATTCTATGCAATGGCGGTAGTAAAAGTGTTTAAAAAATACCTTACGTTTACGATTTACGCGGGCACAAGAGGCTCATCATCAAGAGGGTCATCTTAGCTCTCTAGTTTGGAACGCATCTGCAAACCCGAGGGGTTGCGGGTGTCTATAGGCAGTGGTGATTACTTACCATCAGGTGACCCACTTGCTTGTTTGCCTTCCTTGTCGTATAAAAAAACCTATCTGTGCATTACGTACAGTACAGAATGAAGAGCTATTATAGGAGGGTTAATACCCTCCATTTGACGTAAAAAGTTCATGATTGAAACATCGTCTTCATTTTGGTGTCCTAAATTGACGGGGTAAATCTCGACGGTGGAACATGTTAACACCGCGGTCTTGTGAGTCGGGGAGCTGTGAGGCTGCGTGTCAAAGACAGTGAGACTGCTAGTCAAAGTTAGTGAGACTGCGTATCAAAGACGGTGAGACGCGAGTCAATGACGACGAGACTGTGAGTCAAAGACGGCGAGACTGAAAGTCAAACACTGCGAGTCAAAGACGGCGAGACTGAGAGTCAAACACTGCGAGTCAAAGACGATGAGTTTGAATTCGACTTTGAAACTTTACCCCGAGTTTAGGCTCGTCCGTCAATCACAACCTTGAAAATTATAATTGTGAAAATTACACTGTTCGCTGTGTAGTGTAATGTAATTATGATAACTTAAGTTCTTTTAGCTTTCAAATACAGACGAACAAACAGACCGAGTTTTCCATAAAGCCATTATTTATCTTTAATACTCGCATCATTGCGTTTCTAATCGAGTTCCATTTCAATAGAAATGACTTTCTTCCCCTATTATTTAGAATCCTACACGACCAACTTTGTGGTTATTTGCTGTTTTATGAGTCTAGACTCGAATGACATGAACGCACTCTAATAATTCACTTTCTTACGATGTCTGACTGTATTCGTAATACCGAAGGGTTCGAATCCCACAAAAAAAAGTTGAAAACGGATAAAATAGGAACCGATTATTTTCATACTAAGTTGATGATATATCTTCAGCTTCATACGTAAAAATTTTGACATTCGAAGAAGCAACTCAACTTTCTATAGTATTCGCAACCATCAGAGAAAATTAATGCATGAATATAATGGACGTTTTTTTTTGTTAAGAAACCTTTGAGTTGCTCAATCATTTGCTAAAATAGTGACGGTTCGTTCATTGTATGACACCAGTGTTGCATTCTAACGTAGATGACTTTACAGTACGCTTAAATTTGATTTTATTTAAGTCAACTTAAATGCGAGTCTGAAGTTTTTCACTCCGTGGTCCTGCTCCCACATTATAGTTAGTATCTGTGCGTCTCGCTTCCTCTACAAATGGAAGAGAGCCATGGTGAGAGAGCCATACCATACTGTCGTGGAGAACCTTTGGGAAGGCCTATGTCCAGCAGTGCGCGTTTTCCAGCTGATATGATGATGACGATAACGGGTTTCATACTTTAGTTAAGCTCACACTGAATTCGACTAGCCCTAATAAATTCCAATTGATGTAATAGTTGTGTTATACGAAACGGATCAGCGTAAGCTCACCAGAATCTATTGCCAATCTCGTAGTGGTACAATCGAAAACTGCTTAAGCCAGTTCATAGAGAGAGATTTAGGCGAACAATAAATATCTTATTAAGCGCGGTACAGCTTATTTGGAGCCGTAATATGAATCCGTTTAGGGGTATTACGCACTAGCGACGAGTTTCTTTTTTATGGCCAATCGCTGATACACAAGTAGGTAGTAAGTAAGTAAACACTATACAAAATACGGAGGATAATAAAAACACAAGTTTCAGACAATCAAATTCGAGTACAAAAGCGGACTTATCCCTTTAACGGGTTTATATCTTGTTATGATAAAGAGAATAGTAGGGTAAGTCGTGACGTAGTGGCTCTAAAGACGCAAGCGATAGGAAATTTCAACGCTTCTGCTAGCTCGTCGATGGCGCAGTTGTATGTGTTACGGTTAAGCGTTCCGATAACATCAGTTCGAATCCAACTACGTCGCACAACTTTTTGTATTTTAGTTAAGACTTAAAAATAGTAAAGTAGAATAAGTTTAATTGTTGTGGGATTCCAGAGGCATTCCTACGGACATCTCGAGGTAGACGCACTTGTGTTTCGTAGTTCGAGTTTGGGAATGATCTACCCGCTAACATAATTGTGTTTATGGAAATAATAAAGTTCCGGGTAAATAATTAAGAAATTAATGTTTTGTTGTGTGTGACTGTGATTACGGCGAAGGGGTAAGTCTAGTAATGTAAGAACTAGTTGTCTTAAGTTTTAAGTGGATATAATCACTAGACTTAACAGAGTGTTACAATTGTTTTAGCTTCTGGATATGCCCTTCGGAGCTTAGGTCTCACACATTGGGTAACACATAACGCTAGCCGGCGGCATATCGGCATAGAGGACTGGCAGGGATCCGTGTTAATTCGACAAAACCCTCCTGGCGCTCAACATCTTAGCCTTAAAATTTAGTTTTAATATTTAATTAGTCTTAAGTTAGCATTTACCTCTGGTTTTAAGGTATTCTATTAGGTTTAGGATTCTCATTTATTATACTCTTGGCGTTTAACAATTATTCGTTTAATTTGGTACCTCAATGACTCATAACAAATAGCGCCCAACGCAAAATAACGGTTGGTCATTTTAATTGAGGTCGTTTATATCATAGTTGTGTACAGTGTCTTAATTATATTGTGGTTTAGTCTTATAATTGTAATGTCACACTTAATGTTTAGGATTTGTGGATGAAGTTTTTTTTATTAAGGTCTAAGTTTTTTTGTTGTGTAGTTAAAGTGATTAGTGTGATACATGAAAATAGTTTTTTTATTGACTGTTGAGAGACATACTTACCCTCATTTATTTTATATAATTGTTTTTGCTGATGAGAACTGGTGTGTAAGTATAGTCAGTAATTGTTATATATTTAGTAAGTGCCGATGGATCCCACATATTTGTTGAAAGATGAGTTGGAGTACGAACTGGTGTCCCGGGGAATAAAAGTTAAAAGTACCGCTCCTGTTATGAGAAGGCTGCTACGGGAAACAATTCTTAGTGAACAGGACGGGGCATTTTTAAAAGAAATTAGAGTACCTGAGCACAGTGCACAAAATGTGAAATTTGAATTGGAGGTATGCGCAGCAAAGCTTAATATTCTATCAAATTACATTTCTGAAATTGTAGGTAAACCGGACAGACCTTTGTTCAAACGATTAGTTTCCAGATTGTATCATGTTGAGAATAGGTTAAATTTATTGAACCATGACACAGAAGACAACAGAATCAGGAAGGAGGGTCTGAAGCAACAATGCTTGGTGTTGTTACAAAAGTTGGAGGGGCAAGACGATTTAGTAGAGGAGGATGTTTTAACAACAGGTGATAAAGAGGTATTACAGGAGACATTAGGTGACCTAGGAGCTCGCATCATAGAAAAGTTACAGATTAATGAGGGTACAGCGACAGGGGGGGCGGATAGGCAAGTCGGGGGTAGCGGTTCGAACGAGAGGAATATAGCGGATAATAATAAGAGTGTCAGTTTCATAACAGGTCAATGGGAAAGTGATAGAGGTAGAAGGGCTACTTTATTTAGACACTCAACGGTCGCGGAAGAATGTCCAACGCGCAAACTGGTACCTATTCATCAATGGGGTCTCAAATTTTCAGGTGATAATAGCATGAGTGTTAATGCATTTTTGGAAAGGGTTTCTGAATTAAAGGATGCTAGGAATGCTACAGAGGTTGACTTGTGGCGCTATGCCATAGATTTTTTTGAAGGGGACGCGCTCATTTGGTATAGGGCTAACAAAGAATATGCTAACAACTGGCAAGAGTTGGTGATTCTTCTGAAGCGTACTTTTCAGAGGCCGTTTTATCAGGAGGAACTTATTGGAGAAATAAGAGCTAGAACGCAAGGAAGCGAGGAATCGGTACTGATCTTTATTTCCGTCATGCAGAATATGTTCAAAAGATTACCGATCAAAATTTCGGAAAGCGAGCAAGTACAAATGGTTTTAAAAAATTTACAGCCCTATTACCAAAGAGCTGTTTGCAGGGACGAATTCAGTTCTCTACCTGACCTGGTTAATGTGCTTAGGATAGTGGAAAGAACTAAGATTAACTGCGACAACTTCCAACAACCTAAGACTTTGAGAAATGTGCTAGAACCAGATCTTGCATATAAGTCTGAAGATGCAGCGATACATGAGGTAAGAGACGTCGAAGTAGCGGAGGGCAGATCAGGGGCTGCGCCTGCCAAACGTTGCTGGAATTGTCGTGAAAGTGGTCACTTGTTTAAGGAATGTAGCATACCGAAACAACGTCTTTTTTGCTATAAGTGTGGACGTTTTGGGGTCACAACAAAAGACTGTGAGTGTAAGGGAAACGCTCCAGGGAGAAATGTAAGCACTGCCCATTAGATCTCTCCCTTGGCCGAAGAAGTAAAGAGTGGCAGAAATGGCTTTCAGTAGTTAAGTTTTTTTTTAATAATAATGATAGCGAGCTATGTCCACTATTGGTAAAAAGGCGGAATGATAATAGGTCTTACTTGAAGCTTAACATTTTAGATCTCCAGTTTGAGGGACTACTCGACTCTGGTGCAAATCGAACGGTGATGAACCGACAGTTGGCGGAGAGTTTGTTTACGATCGGCTTGAAGGCTACAAATATGCGGCCAGTAGGGGTCGCAACAGCGGATGGGTCCACTCACAATATTACGGAAATTATTGACGTACCCATTCGTATTGATAGGCAGTTCCAAGTGTTCCCAATTATGGTTATGCCTGAGCTCACGCAAAAGTTAATTTTGAGGAAAGATTTTTTTGAAAAATTTGGTATAGAATTTCAGTTTAAGGGTGATATTACACAGGCTACGGAACAAGTAGGTGCGATTGAACTTAAAGATCCAGTCATAATCTCGAGAGAAGACCTCGGCGCCGACCAGCAGCAGGCACTGGGTGATGTGATACAACATATGAAACAAACGGTGGGGGTAGGTTTGGGTAAAACTAGTGTCCTAAGGCATAAAATTGACACGTCAGACAGTAAACCCATACATCAAAGGCAATACAATTTTTCGCCTGTCGTAAAAAAGGAGATAGAAAAAGAAATTGATGAGATGCTT
Organism: Clepsis dumicolana; assembly: GCA_963691665.1. Classification (NCBI taxonomy): domain Eukaryota; kingdom Metazoa; phylum Arthropoda; class Insecta; order Lepidoptera; family Tortricidae; genus Clepsis; species Clepsis dumicolana. The sequence goes on along the minus strand of OY829521.1, from coordinate 2,522,189 downwards.
GACTTAGGAGTTATTGAACCGTCTTTTAGCGCATGGTGTTCGCCAGTGCTGATCGTAAAAAAACCTAACGGTTCTAATCGACTATGTTTAGATAGCAGACAATTAAACCGGGTCACAAAAAGAGACACTTATCCATTGCCTAGGGTTGCTAATGTCATAGATAACTTGCGCAATGCGAAATTTTTGAGCACCATAGACTTGAAATCGGCCTTTTGGCAAATCCAGTTGGAGGATAGCAGCAAAGAAAAGACAGCTTTTGCCGTTCCAGGCAAAGGGCTGTATCAATTCAGAGTAATGCCATTTGAGTTGGTGAATGCTTCGCAGACCCAGCAGCGATTGATGGACATTTTATTTCACTCTGAGGAGGATAAGGTTTGGGCGTACCTGGACGACATTGTGATATGTTCCGCAGACTTTCAAGAGCAATTGCGGCTACTAAATAAGGTCACTGACATCTTGAGGGCAGCAAATTTAACAATTAATGTAGACAAATGCAAATTTGCTAGGCCCAGTTTACGTTACTTGGGGTACATAGTAGACAAGGACGGCCTGAGAACAGATCCAGAAAAGGTGGAGGCTATCATAAATTTCCCTAGACCAAAAACCTTCACTGAGTTAAAGCGTTTCATTGGCCTCGCGAGCTGGTATAGAAGATTTGTTAGAGATTTTTCAGTAGTTGCAGCTCCATTACATGATTTAACGAAAGGGAAGAAAATTAAGAAACTCGCTTGGACAAAAGAAGCAGAGGCGGCGTTCCTGAAGTTGAAAACCCTATTTACTACCACGCCAGTGGTAACTTGCCCAGACTACACAAAACCCTTTGTGATACAGTGTGATGCGTCTAATGCTGGCATAGGGGCAATACTTTGTCAAGATATAAGTGGTACAGAACAGCCAATTGCGTATTTAAGTCGTAAGCTGAACGATCGAGAAGCAAAGTTCTCGACTTCGGAAAGGGAACTACTAAGTGTTGTCCATGCAATTGAGAAATTTAGGCCTTACATAGACGGGACGCACTTTACGGTGGTGACAGATCATAGTGCACTTCTTTGGCTCCACAAGATGAAGGACGGCAGGCTCGCACGATGGGCAATGAAATTGCAGCAGTTTGACTTTAAGGTAATTCACAGACCAGGTAAATGTCACGTCGTGCCGGACACATTGTCTAGGAGTGTATCAAAGGCTGCCATAGAAATTCTTACTATAGAAATAAAAGATCAGCATAAAGACATATGGTATCAACGTAAAGTCACAGAAGTGCGTACAAAAAAACAAGTAGGCGACTGGAAAGTCGAAGATGGGTTACTTTTCAAGAAAATAGTCATGAGGCAATATCCAAATAGGGAAAATTTATGGAAATTATTTGTACCAGAACCCTTACGGTCTAAGGTTTTTCAGGAATGCCATGACGACCCTACAGCTGGGCACTTAGGGGTGAGGAAGACTTTCTTTAAGATTAGGCAAAAATATTATTGGCATAATATGTTTAAAGACGTAAAGCAGTACGTGCAAGAGTGTGACCCCTGTGCAAGTCACAAAGTATCACAGAAATTACCATATGGACAAATGGGACAACATAGGGAGGTAACTCGGCCCTGGCAAGTACTGGCTTTGGACTTGATGGGACCTTTTCCGAAGAGCAAGAAATGCAACACGATGTTGTTGGTAATAACATGTCTTTTTAGCAAATTCTCATTGTTGTTTCCTCTTCGAACGGGTAAGACCGACAAAATTTGTGAGATTTTGAGCGCGCAATTTCTATTGTATGGGGCACCTGACTTCATTATATGTGACAATGGCAAACAATTTCAATCAAATTTGTTTAAAGAGGTAACATCCAAATTTAATTCCACTATATGGTTTACCCCCCACTATCATCCACAGAGCAATAATACGGAGCGCGTGAACAGGGTGATTGGTACTATGATCTCCACTTATATAACATCAAAAAAACACAATGAATGGGATGTTCAGCTCAATGAGATAGGTCATGCAATCAGGACAGCTGTACATGAGACTACGGGTTACACACCTTCGTATCTCTTCTTTGGCAGAGAAACTTCAGTTCCCAATCTAAATCCCATCAGACCAGCGGCTCCTGATAACATAGATTCAGTTATAGACGTTCAGGTGAATACGGCTTGTTATATTCAAGGGTTACAGGAGAGAGATCATATCTACAGGAATGTAAAGGACAGAATTGTGAAAGCACATTATGATAGCAGTAAATATTATAATCGAAGAACTAGGTCAGGCACATTTCAAATAGGTGATACAGTCTGGAAAAAAACTAAATACCTGTCAAAGGCTGATAATAAGTTTATGGCAAAGTTAGCGCCGAAATTCGAAAAAGCTATTATTGTAGGGAAACTATCAGATAACATTTTCCAGTTACATAATGTTTATGGCAAAAAGATCGGTACTTGGCACATAAAGGATTTGAAAGTTTATGTGGGTAAAAAATAAATAAGCGAGTTATTTATTTTCCTGAGGGAGGGGGTATGTTATGATAAAGAGAATAGTAGGGTAAGTCGTGACGTAGTGGCTCTAAAGACGCAAGCGATAGGAAATTTCAACGCTTCTGCTAGCTCGTCGATGGCGCAGTTGTATGTGTTACGGTTAAGCGTTCCGATAACATCAGTTCGAATCCAACTACGTCGCACAACTTTTTGTATTTTAGTTAAGACTTAAAAATAGTAAAGTAGAATAAGTTTAATTGTTGTGGGATTCCAGAGGAATTCCTACGGACATCTCGAGGTAGACGCACTTGTGTTTCGTAGTTCGAGTTTGGGAATGATCTACCCGCTAACATAATTGTGTTTATGGAAATAATAAAGTTCCGGGTAAATAATTAAGAAATTAATGTTTTTTTGTGTGTGACTGTGATTACGGCGAAGGGGTAAGTCTAGTAATGTAAGAACTAGTTGTCTTAAATTTTAAGTGGATATAATCACTAGACTTAACAGAGTGTTACAATTGTTTTAGCTTCTGGATATGCCCTTCGGAGCTTAGGTCTCACACATTGGGTAACACATAACGCTAGCCGGCGGCATATCGGCATAGAGGACTGGCAGGGATCCGTGTTAATTCGACAAAACCCTCCTGGCGCTCAACATCTTAGCCTTAAAATTAAGTTTTAATATTTAATTAGTCTTAAGTTAGCATTTACCTCTGGTTTTAAGGTATTCTATTAGGTTTAGGATTCTCATTTATTATACTCTTGGCGTTTAACAATTATTCGTTTAATTTGGTACCTCAATGACCCATAACAATCTGACGCAATTTTCAATCTTAATTCATGGCAATAAAAGTGTCAAGCAGTGTAACAATTCATCATCATCATCATGTCAGCCGAAAGACGTCCACTGCTCGACATAGGCCTCCCCCAAGGCTCTCCGAGTGGAGAGCCTTGGGGGACGAGACCGGTCTGAGTAGACCGGTCTCGCGCTTTCCGCCACTTTGAGCTTCCTTATGAGGCCCATCGTTAGCGCCCACATCTCAGATCCGTAAGACTTACGGACTTAGGGATATATTCATAAACGTCACTCAAGCCTCCATTAGCTAAAATAGGTTTTGTCTGGAGTCTTTCGGCTGACATGATGATAATTTATTGAATCAGGCGTTACTTTGCGGAGGTCCATATTTATGAACTAAAAAACAATTACTTTGCTCACCCGCGACCACTAATGACAAATAGTTATATCTGTGCGGCAAATGTATGTTTCCATGCAACACCTCCACCTCCACTGCTACACGAATCAACACATGCCACACAGACCCAACTATCACCACCACCACTATACTAAACGCTGACGCGTTTCGGCACTCTCCACGAGGCCATTTACGAAGCACAACAACAACCGCTCAACATGCCACCACTTCCACTACTGACATATGTAAACCATGTACTCAACTTAGTTAATGACAAAACCAACGTACCCACTAATATTTTATAAATTCCAAACTACCCTTTTATGTAAGTCCTAAACTACCCTTTTTTTAAGAAATGAATTCCAAACTACCCTTTTTATTTTTAATCTACGCCAGGTACCCCGTTATTTTTAACCGAGTACGGTAAAAAGAGAAGTCATGTTCTCATTATTACTATGACACATTATTAAAATTAGAACCAAGTCGTAACAAAGGCGAAGAAACCAAATTAACTTGTTCATTAATAATAGACCCCATGTTGTTGTACCTAATTATTTCCAATTGTTCTAAAACCGATAGCCGCAAACCCTTATCACAATAATGTAAAATTTCGTACGTATCTGAGTCTAACAACGAATGATTCGTTTCTAATAAATGCTTGGCAAAGTTTGATTTCTCTGGATGATCACGCCTATATGACGAGACATGCTCTTTAAATCTAGTATCAAAGCTTCGACCGGTTTGTCCAATGTATACTTGACTACAGTCGCCACAAGTGAGTTTATATACGCCCGACCTGTTCCCTTTATCCACCTTTTCTTTGTTATTACAAAGTCTAGAACGTAAAGAATTAGTAGTCTTAAAGGCAACATTGATGTTATTTGATTTTAAAATATTATAAATCTTGTCAGACAACCGGCCAACATAAGTAATACTAGATCTAAATTTGTTAGTAGGCTGAGATGGCAACGCAGAGTAAAGCATGCTATTCACTATCCGTCCCTGCTTCTTTTGAACCAGACTATTAACCATTGCTGTACTATAACCATTTGTTGTTGCTATCTGATATATAGTATGTAACTCAGAATCATAATGCTCTTTCGAAAGAGGTACAGTTAGTAGTCTATGTACATAACAATGGAAAGCAGCCAGTTTATGCTGCCATGGGTGAGTAGAATTTGCAGGTATGACAGTATCTGTGTACGTAGGCTTACGGTAAATTTGAAACTGGTGCCTATTATTTACTCTTGTAATAGTTAAATCCAGAAAATTTAATGAACGATTTTCCTCTAATTCTCGTTTGAACTTTATTTTTGGATGTTTGTTATTGAGAGCACTAATAAACAAAAAAAAAATAAGGGCAATTGTATTGTTGTTTTAGAAAGGCGTCAATATAATGATAAAGTAAATGACATCATTCAAGGAGAGGGTTTTTGAATTTACGTAGGGATCCCACCGCCGCGTTTCATAAAGACCTAAAAAACCTTCTGAAAAATTCTGCATTTACCTTTGACACCGAACAAAAGAGGAGCAATGTGATTCCTATGAATCCGCAGGCACCAATTTTATATGGTTTACCTAAAATTCACAAGGATGGTGTTCCTGTTCGCCCTGTTGTTTCATACGTCAGTGCTCCAGCGTATAAAGTAGCGAGGAAGTTAAATAGCATTGTTCGGGAAAAATCTTCTTTTAAGCCAATATATAGTTTAAAGAATAGTTCAGATTTAGTAAATAAAATTAAAGACATTAATATACCGCCGAACTCAACATTACTTTCTTTAGATGTGGATAGTTTGTTTACCAACGTACCATATAGTGAAACCTTAAATATTCTTAGATGTCACTTAGAAAGGAAGTGTTTACATCCGGGGGAGGTTTGTGAGTTAATAGAATTAGTAACTTTATGCATGAAACAAAATTATTTCAGATTTAATGGTCAATATTATTTGCAGAGTGATGGTTTAGCAATGGGGTCACCTCTTAGTCCTTTAATGGCTGACGTTTTTATGGATAACTTTGAAAAACAATATATAGTGGGGAACAGCAATTTAGTATATTATTATAGGTATGTTGATGATTTAATTTTATGTTGGAAGGGGAGTATGAGGCAGCTAGATTTGTTTATTAGTGCTCTCAATAACAAACATCCAAAAATAAAGTTCAAACGAGAATTAGAGGAAAATCGTTCATTAAATTTTCTGGATTTAACTATTACAAGAGTAAATAATAGGCACCAGTTTCAAATTTACCGTAAGCCTACGTACACAGAAACTGTCATACCTGCAAATTCTACTCACCCATGGCAGCATAAACTGGCTGCTTTCCATTGTTATGTACATAGACTACTAACTGTACCTCTTTCGAAAGAGCATTATGATTCTGAGTTACATACTATATATCAGATAGCAACAACAAATGGTTATAGTACAGCAATGGTTAATAGTCTGGTTCAAAAGAAGCAGGGACGGATAGTGAATAGCATGCTTTACTCTGCGTTGCCATCTCAGCCTACTAACAAATTTAGATCTAGTATTACTTATGTTGGCCGGTTGTCTGACAAGATTTATAATATTTTAAAATCAAATAACATCAATGTTGCCTTTAAGACTACTAATTCTTTACGTTCTAGACTTTGTAATAACAAAGAAAAGGTGGATAAAGGGAACAGGTCGGGCGTATATAAACTCACTTGTGGCGACTGTAGTCAAGTATACATTGGACAAACCGGTCGAAGCTTTGATACTAGATTTAAAGAGCATGTCTCGTCATATAGGCATGATCATCCAGATAAATCAAACTTTGCCAAGCATTTATTAGAAACGAATCATTCGTTGTTAGACTCAGATACGTACGAAATTTTACATTATTGTGATAAGGGTTTGCGGCTATCGGTTTTAGAACAATTGGAAATAATTAGGTACAACAACATGGGGTCTATTATTAATGAACAAGTTAATTTGGTTTCTTCGCCTTTGTTACGACTTGGTTCTAATTTTAATAATGTGTCATAGTAATAATGAGAACATGACTTCTCTTTTTACCGTACTCGGTTAAAAATAACGGGGTACCTGGCGTAGATTAAAAATAAAAAGGGTAGTTTGGAATTCATTTCTTAAAAAAAGGGTAGTTTAGGACTTACATAAAAGGGTAGTTTGGAATTTATAAAATATTAGTGGGTACGTTGGTTTTGTCATTAACTAAGTTGAGTACATGGTTTACATATGTCAGTAGTGGAAGTGGTGGCATGTTCAGCGGTTGTTGTTGTGCTTCGTAAATGGCCTCGTGGAGAGTGCCGAAACGCGTCAGCGTTTAGTATAGTGGTGGTGGTGATAGTTGGGTCTGTGTGGCATGTGTTGATTCGTGTAGCAGTGGAGGTGGAGGTGTTGCATGGAAACATACATTTGCCGCACAGATATAACTATTTGTCATTAGTGGTCGCGGGTGAGCAAAGTAATTGTTTTTTAGTTCATGACATGATGATGATGATGATTTTCAACTCCCGACGAAAAAGAGGGGTGTTATAAGTTTGACCTGTGTATCTGTCTGTGGCATCATAGCTCCCAAACAGATGGACCGATTTCGATGCAGTTTTTTTTTTCATCGAAAGCCAGTTTAATCGAGATGGTTATTAGCTAAGTTTCATTAAAATCGGTTCAGCAGTTTTTCAACTTTTATAGATTGGTTAGGTTATTGACGCGTTCGCATTAACGTCTCAATGATATAGGCAAATCGACAGCGCCTCTAGCAGCACGTATTGACAACAAACAATTCTCGTACTATTTGGCACCCGCAACGCAACGCAATTTTTGGCCGTCGATTAAATTAAACGCAATCGAAATGAAATAAAAACGGATCACTCACGTACATAAATCGAGTTTATAGCCCCACTTGTTTCGGACTAATTCGTAGTCCTTCCTCTGGGCTGGCTCTGCTCGCGCGACTACTAGACGCAGCTGACAGCGGCACATAACTACCCTCGTTTTCATCGTCATTTTTATTATTGTCAAATGCAGGGTAGCACACTACACTGATCACATCACTCTGTAAAGGAGATCGAGACGAATTTTGTGCTTTTTAATTACACTAAGGGCCTAAGGGCACTGTTCACCGAATCGCAACAGCTAAAACCCGCGCGCGATCACCCTTAATATTAACACAGATCGATAGACTAACCAAGCTGAATACGAATGAGTGAATGTCCTAATAAATTACTACATAAAATTGCTTTACTGCCCCACATGCTGGCTGTATTGACTTTTATTATGTTGGCAGAATTGGGATAGATGCTTCGTTTTATCTGTGGCTTTGTAATAAAAAAAGATGGCTGACTGTTATCAATTATGGCGTGTTTTGTCTAATATTGTGTTGGCGGTTGGTTTGAGTTTTACCTGATACAGAACCTACTTACTTTTTTTTTGGTTGGGGTCTACTATGGGGGTCTGAGGGGCTCACTCCCAAGATACCTAAGCATACCCATTAAAAACCACACTAGTTTCCTATTAGCCATTATGGAATAAGAAGCTAGGTACTTTCTTGGCCTATGAAATAAGACTATCACAAGGAAACTGGCAGTAATAAGTGCAAGAGCACCTAACATGACTACCGGAACTACGGCCGGCGTGTGCGCCGCATCCGGCCCGAAACTGTTTTCTCGTCGATACAATTCCGGTTCCGGCTGCCGAGTGGCTCTTCCTACACAAAGGTTATTTTGTTCGCATTTAATTTGCAAATTTGAATTCGTAATGTCCCGAATTTTCCTGTCATTCCGAATTGTTTTGATAAATAAAACGTTTGTTTTGTTTAAATGAACCGTAATACGATTTGATTGTCGTTTTAAAAGAATTACAGTGTTCAATGGGGGCATGTTTCGCATTTTGATTCGTTATTATTGTGACACGATTTTTACACAAGCTTTTTTTCAAACTCAAACTCAAACTCTTTATTGCATAAAATGTTGTGTATAAGGTCTTGAAACATAAAGGTAAAGCTTCAACATTTACCCTGTAGGGGCACAGCAACATAATCTTATAATTATTGTTATTATAATATTATGGCACTTCCATATGGAAGTTAACAATATTAACAAACATTAATTTAATTAACTAACAACAAACATTTCTAATGCTTAGAAATTGTATGTATGTTACCTATTAAAACATAACCAACTATTTTTCAGTCATGAACTGCTGTAAAGTGTAATATGCTTTTTTAATTAAAAATTGTTTTAATTTGTTTTTGAACCTGTTAATATCTATTATATCTTGTATGGACTTTGGGATTTTATTATATATTTTGACTGACATTGCGAAGGGACCAGAGTGGACCATTTTTAACTGACTATCGGGTAAGGCTAATCGCGTTTGGGGCCGTAAGTTAGGTGGGCGGGAATATTGCGGGAAAGAAGATAAATTATTTTTCACAAATATGCCCACTTCTAGGATGTACATACATGTTAACGTTAAAAATTTTTGCTCGACAAAATATTGTTTACAGCTTGTCATGTTGTCGACATTGACTTTTGTTCAACTAGCACAAAAAACCGGCCAAGAGCGTGTCGGACACGCCCAGGATAGGGTTCCTAAGCCATTACGAAAAAATCCTGGCATGGATACCTAATTTTAAAGGTATTTTCGTCACACCTACTTAAAACCAGTGTTAGATGAGCCCTAGTCCCAAGTACGCATTGTAGGGTAATTTTATGTCGGTTATTAATATAAACCTGTAAAGCCTACTTATCTCTGATAGTTTTCCTACTAAATTTACTGTAATATGCATTATTGCTCTGATTTTTTTCACTTTTTCACATACAACAAACAAACAGTTTCTTTGGTAGAGTTGGAGGACACTAAATTGACTTGTCCCCAACAAAAATTAGCACTTCAAAGCTAAATATTTCGCAAACGAATCAGTTGATCGAAAAACGATCTTCCAACACCCCCGATATTTTTAAAATACCTATCTAACCTTACCCCACACTATAATATAGACGAGAAATTAAAATATAAACCCAAAAAAATATTTTTTTCAAAATTTTATTCTACCGCTTTTTGGCCTAATTAATAAGTACGTATATGTATACATGCAAAATTACAGCTTTCTAGTACCAATAGTCTTTGAGCTAAGCCGCGGACAGACAGACAGACAGACATGACGAAACTAGGGTCATAAAGCCACTAGTTAATTTATCAATTACTGAACGGATTGGAACCCAGGCCCCTATTTCATCAACTTTACAATTGTCAGTTTTCAATGACAATTCGGTGTCAACTGCTGACTAGGAGAGCTTTTGTTTTAGCGCGCTTCATGTTGTGAAAGAAATGGAGTTTGAATCTTCTTCTATAATATAGAAATGTATTGTGTTGAATCGCAAAATGTGTTGGTAAGCGCATAACTCAACAACGCCTTTACCAATTTTACCAATTCTTTTTTTTAAATGTTCGTTGAAGTCCAAGGATGGTTTTTACGGCGAGAAAAATTCAAATAATTTCCGGGAAAACCCTAAAAACAGCCATTTTCTTTTTCCCCATACAAAGGTTTTCTAACTAAAATGTAGAGCCAATTTGAACTTCAGCGGGGTAATGCTGCTGGTATTATGGGGACCTATGAGCCGGGTACGATGCGGGGTGGGGGTTTTTAGGTTAGGGTTTTTGACGAAGCATGTTGCTGATGATAATTTGTAATTTAGGTTAAGCGAGTTAACGAGGCCTGTTGCTGATGTATTTCGGTATTTCTATGTAAATGCCTGTTACTTGACATTGTACTTAATATTAATGATGTAGTTTTATATGTATTAATAAATAAATAAATAAATACCACGGGACAATTTGACACCAATTGACCTAGTCCCAAACTAGGCAAAGCCTGTACTATCGGTACTAGACAACAGATAAACATACTTATATAGATAAATACATACTTATATACATATTAAACATCCAAGACCCGAGAACAAACATTCATATTCATCATACAAACATCTGCCCCGACCGGAATTTAAATCCGGGACCTCAAGCTTCATAGTCAGGGTCTCTAACCACTAGGCTATTCGGTCGTCAATTCGTAATAATTCGTCGGTTCGTAATAAATTATTATTTTGAATTAGTGAACGTAATTTGAATTTTATTGAACAGCAATATTAAACTGCAAACACTCACTGTTGTCTAAGCACACTGCTTGTGTGTTCCTAACGTCCAAAGAATCAATTTGCACTTTATTATCGCTGCACGAAGTTCAAATTCAATCAAAAATGGGATACTTTATTTACATAACAAAAGCAATTTACAATGACATTAAACCTAATCTTAAACTAAATAAACTACAACTTAAAACTAAATGAAATCTAAATAAAGCCCCCGTGGCATGGTGCCCAAAAGGCTGGCAGCGTTGCCTCGCTGAATAGCGATGCTGATTCTTTGAGAGAGAAAACTGCCAGCCCTTTGGTCACAAGTTGCATCAACTAAGCGAACTCATCATAAATTGAACAACAAACTGCCACATTCCAAATCTTTTTGACAGAACGAAGTCTGTCGGGTCCGCTAGTTGTCATATAAAACTGACAATTGTAAAGATGGTGAAACAGGGAGCAGGTTTACTGACTAGACCCCGTCGCCTATATCCAAGCCGGGATATCCGCCAGTGTTGCCAGTTTCCGGGACATTGGCGGGTATCCAGCCGCATTGTGTCTTGTTCCGGGTATAAACGTGATCTTGAGCTTATGACGTGGGTGACCTAGATGTAATGAAGTATAAAGAGTTGAACTAGATATTTCATTTGAGTATAAAATCTATAAAAACCGGCAAGTGCGAGTCGGACTCGCGCACGAAGGGTTCCGTACCAATATTTATAGAAACGGCAAAAAAATCATGTCTGTTGTATGGCAGCTCCTCCTATATTTATCGTATTCTTTTTGTAGTACCTATTTGTTGTTATAGCGGCAACAGAAATACATCATCAGTGAAAATTTCAATTGTCAACTATAACGGTTAATAAGATACAGCCCGGTGACAGATGGACAGACAGACAGACAGACGGACGGACAGCGTAGTCTTAGTAAATTTATCAGGGTCCCGTTTTTTAACCTTTGGGTACCGAACTCTAAAACTGTTGTATTTGATGTAGTATTGTGATGGGTTCGAACCCACGACCCTCTGTTTCAGAGACCATAGGTGAAACCACTAGGCTATGCTACGAGTATTCTCAGCTTATTATACGCTGTTATCCCAGTTATGCAAATATGGCCACTATATATATAGGAGGTTTGAACAAGGCGGTGTCATGGAATGCCAAGTAGTCTGCCAGATGGCTTAAGGTCAGTGCCCTAAGCACGACTTGTCGAATCCTGCGTTACGTCACGGTTATCGTATCGAGATCGAGAAATCTCATACTAAATTTTAGTTCCAAATACGCTCACAGGCGGGCGCTGTTCCAAACGTCATACAAACTCGTTATAGTTTACTATTCGATTTTACGTGACGCAGGATTCGACAAGTCGTGCTTAAAGTCAGTGGCCCTAAGCACGACTTGTCCAATCCTGCGTTACGTTACGGTTATCGTATCGAGATCGAGAAATCTCATACTAAATTTTAGTTCCAAATACGCTCACGGGCGGGCGCTGTTCCAAACGTCATACAAACTCGTTATAGTTTACTATTCGATTTTACGTGACGCAGGATTCGACAAGTCGTGCTTAGGGCACTGGTCAGTTATTTGGCACGTAATATGGAACTGTTATTGTTACATTTGTTTATGTAATAGTCGATTGTTGCACTAGCACGTGAAAGTAAACTAGAGGCGTGCATAGAGTTTTAGTCAGGGTAGGCAGGAAATTTCGAGTAGATCTATGATGTTCAGTAGTGAATTAGATGCCCTAAGTTAAAAAACAAAAATATGTTTATTCATTATCTCAATTGGACTATTTGTATTTTTCCCCCCATTTTTTGATTTTTACGGTTTTCCCGTGAATATGAATTATGCTAATCTTGATGTAAGGGTACGACACGCGACACGGAATATCGAGGATCCGAGGTCGGTTCCCAGGGTTAGCATTTTCTAGTTATTTTCTGTGTATTCATGTTTCAGTGAGTATTTTAAAAGTATAACTAGTTAAATGCTTATGCTTGATGAAGTTTGTGTTACTTCATGTTTTATGTACAATGCACACAAAATCATACTTGTATGATTAGTGTGTATGTTTGTAAGCATACTTAAGGCTCCCACACAAGCTGCGAATTCGAATTACTTCACTGTTCTGTGTGGGAGTCCTTGTCCATAATTTTATCACAAACACAGCTTCGATGCGACGGTACTTAGTAATTCGAGACGTCCATTAAAGCAGCTGAGTTAACTGACAACTATCGGTAACGAATTGAGTACATATGTCTGCTTGTCCAGCAAACAGAATCCGTATTGTCCGGGAAATTGGATCGCCGCCAGAATTACACTAGGGATGCGCCAAAATGAGTATGAGGATGAATATGCAGGCGGTTCAGTAGTGTTGACAGAGTTGGGCATTATTCGAATAATGTTTTATCTTTACCCTTTGTCCCTTCGAGACCATGGACGCAACGTCGCGTCTGAAACGTCGAGGTATTTAAATTCAAATTTAAATATATGTTTTTTTTACGCGATTAAGTCCCGAGTATCATGATAATGTGTGAAATAGACAATATTTAATCTAAATAATTATTCGAATAAACAATCAGTCGTTAAGAAATCATTCGGCTACATTTTAAAATAACAAATGATTTATTAATTTTATTCGAATAAATAACACGAATGCTACATTAGGTAGGTACACAAATTTTCAGTCCATCGTTTCCATCATTTTAAAGTTGGTTTATCAATTAATTTAAACTCAATGGACATGTTCGCTAATAATTTATTAGCCATATTTCGAATAAGAATAATAATTCGATAAATGTATTCGTCATTCACAAATGATTCTGTTATTCTCAATCGTTATTCGTCATTCGAATCAATTTTACCCTTGTCTGGGTGTACTCTAATGCAGCTTCCAGTATTAAATGACAACCGATGCGATATTTCATCGCTGAAGCAGCATTGAATTACTTTTTTTAGGGTTCCGTAGCCAAAATGGCAAAAACGGAACCCTTATAGGATTACTTTTTTGTCTCTCTGTCTGTCTGTTTGTCAAGACCCTTTTTCTCTGGAACGCGTGGAGGTAGCAGGCTGAAATTAATATCAAATATTCAAGCCTGCAGTCTCTTGAAACTGTGAAAAAATCAAACTTCTAAATCAACGCAATCACAAGATACAGTCATTAAAAAGGTTGTTTGAGGTTGAGGTTGTTCATCTAAAATTGTGGGCAAAAGCTAGTAGTTATTAAAACAAGAACACGTAGAAAACCACTAAAGAAAGCGCAGCGTAGGAATCGAACCCGGTACGTTAACATTCCGTGTCACGTGTAACCTTTTAAACCAGCCATGGCTAGGTTACAATTAATTTACTTAGAACAAACTAATGGCTTAGCATAAACTAACTAAATTGTAACGTTAACTTTTAATTTTTGCCGTTTTGTTTGGACCTCCCAATTACCACCATGATGCTACAATAAATGGAAAAAATTAAAAACCGGCCAAGTGCAAGTCGAAATCGTGCACGAAGGGTTTCGTACCATTAGGTATCTATAAAAACCGACCGGGAGACGAGCTGTCGGTAGGCCTCCAACAAGATGGAGCGACGACCTAGTAAAGATCGCGGGACCGCGGTGGATGCGGAAAGCACACGACCGGTCTGAGTGGAGAGCCGCGGGGGAGGCCGCCAGCCAGCAGTGGACGTCTCGGCTGACATGATGATGATCTATAAAAACGGCAAAAAAATCATGTCTATTGTATGGGAGCCCCACTTAAATATTTATTTTATTCTGTTGTTATAGCGGCAACAGAAATACATTATCTGTGAAAATTTCAACTGTCTAACTATCACGGTTCATGAGATACAGCCTTTGTTCTGTGAAGCTGGTCGTACAGTTTTAGCGAATTCGAAAATGGGTCCTTGTTCTTTGTCACCAGCAAATCCAGCTTTTAAATTAATAACAGCAGTAACATCCCTACTATCTATCGAACCACACTAACAGCCTTATCACACTAGCGATTTGCGAGCGAGTGCTTCATACTAATATCGCTCGCGGCGAACACGTCGCGTGATCGCCTCAATACAAAACTCGCTCGCAAATCGCCAGTGTGATAAATCTATAAGACTTAAGTTCATAAATTGTCATGAACAAGTCTTGCGAGAATGAGCGAAAGTTTTATGGAATTAGTCTGATAAACTCGCTTTTCGAGTGCTTTGACCGTAAGTAATGTTAAAACTTGTAACGTGAAACCACGTGAGTCTCAATCGTAGTGAAGTAAACGGATCACTCACATATGTATTGGAGTTTAGCCCGACATGTTTCCCAAATATCTTCTATACTTACCTATAAAATAGTACCGTGACTGACTGGCTGACACCTTGACATCAAACATATACCTTGAGTATCCTAGAGGTGCACTAGGAAAGAATTTTTCGAAATTCTGTGGCAACTTTGTTGGTTGATGATTCATGTAATTAATTATAATATAAGTAGTATTGTACCGTTTGTGCCCAAATAAACATTAAAACATTAAATTCCCACGGGATAGGGAACTAGCCGATTCTTGAAATATTTCACGGGGACAAAGCCGCGGGTCGTAAGCTAGTGAAAGTATAAAACACGTCGTTAAAATTAGGTATATAAAGATACACAGGCAAAACTTACAACCCCCCCAACCCCTCTTTTAGCTTCAGGGGTTAAAAACATACCTTGCACAAAGCACTTAATGGGTGCATATCCCAACAGCATTGTTACGCGTCCAAGTTAAGAATCTGAGTAGATGTGTGCTGCACCTGTACGTGTGTAGACAGTCGAGTTCTCCAATATCTGTACAGCCAACGGTTCATAAATATTTAAACACAGACCTTATGCAACTGGCAATAAGGTCTGTGTATAGATATTTTTGAACTGTTGACTCGTATATTGGAGAACTGGACTGTACCTACTTCGCCCTTTAAAAAAAATGCGCAAAAGTAATTTAATGTCAACTCCCGTATCTTTGTGGTATCTTGGATATGTGTACCTACACGCCACCTGCTTCAATGTACTCCGTAGATGGCGACTGCATACACTTACTTTATAACAGGAGTATATTCATTGTGTGGAAACCACCAGCCATCCTTATCGCTCCCGCACAGAGACGTAAAAGAAGGAAAGAGAAAAAAAGCGCATTACCAAAATGGCTTTTAAACCTTTATCTAAATGCCCACTTGATATTCTTATGGCGTTCTCCTATCGCTCTCATTTGTAAAGCGACCTATCTGACGTCGGAACCATTTTTAAAACGATAGAATTTACGATATAATAGGTGATTTTATCACGACGCGGGAAAATATTATGTTCGCGGCGGAGTTTTGAAGTATTTTCATGTTGACGTTTTAAACCGGCTTTCTCGAGGTTTTGACCAAATTGTTTTCTCAGTGAAAGACAGCTATTGTTGTGTTCTAACTTAAAGGGGAAATATAACCGAGGAAATCACGGACACAAAAGGCATTTCAGCTTAGCCCTCTAGGTTGACAACGCACCTGGAATCCCTCCGGGGTTGTGGGTGTCTGTGGGTAGCCGTGATCACTAACATCATGTGACCCACTTGCTTGTTTGACTTCTTATTCCAACAAAAAAAGTTGAAGTTGAACCAGAACACAACAGCGCAAGCACTGCTGCTTAGCGGTAGGACTAATTAAAGCTGCTCTGTTGGTATTTATTTCTGTATACTCGTAACAACTGTGTAAAGAAATGTGAGAGACCTTTTAATCGTTCATTGAACTAAACTGATATACATATATTTTTCGAGGTACCTAAATATCGCCTGAACCGATTTTGAAGCTTCCGATTAAAAAAAATCGGCGTCGTCCAAATCGAATATACGGAGTCGGCAGCCAAAGGACAAAATCAACCGATATTAAAGCCAATCCCAATTAAAACACAAACTCTTCAAAATAACAGCGCTCAACGCAACGGCATCAAACGTTGAGCGTCTAAGTCGCTGCGTTAATCGCATTATGGCGAGCGAAACAGGATCGGAGCGGATTTTTATAGGCATGATAAAATTTAAGAGGCATGGCGCTGTTTTGCTTGTAGACATTCATTTTTATTGAATGTGTTTCGCGTTTTCCATAATAATATTGCTGTTGTGTCTCCAAGCGGAATAAGTTTCAACCATGTGTCGTCGCATATTACGAGTATCGTATAATGTTCTTTTAATTTTATCTGCTTTGCGTTTTCTTGATAAACTAACCGATCAAGAGCGAATCGGACTCGTACCACGTAGGTACAGTAATTTTATGTTACAGGTCCTTAAGGATCGAACATACCTATACCATGTGACCTCCCATCCACCACCACCCTCCCTCCCATGACCATTTACCTCCCCTGGAAGACCATCCGTACTATATCAAGAACTCCCCCCCCCCTCCCTTTAAATCTGGTCATATAATATGGGTACCCCTATGTTCAGCACGAGAACGAGGAGAGATGCTGCATGGCAGCGCCGCTGGGGCAGTAATTGTTGGCTCCATCCAACCACGGGGAACTGGGCTGATACCGCGGTCCCGCGATCCATACCCGGTCGTCGCTCCATCTTGCCATCTTGTTGGAGGCGTACCGACAGCTCGTCTCCCGGTCCGTGGACGCCATTCGAGAACCTTCTTGCCCCTTCGGCCATCAGTCCTGCGAGCATTATTTTTCTATTTCTATTTCTATTTCAATGTGCTATGTAAGGGCCCTTATTCATAAACGGCACTCAAGCCTCCATTAGCTAAAATAGGTTTTGTCTTCTTCTTACTAACGGAAATGTCAATGTGACAAAAGTGGACAAACGAATATTAACGTTATTTTAGTTAAAATGGGTTTATGAATAACAGGGTAAGTATTTAGGTATATTCAGTAAA
The DNA here is from genome assembly GCA_963691665.1 of Clepsis dumicolana. NCBI lineage: Eukaryota > Metazoa > Arthropoda > Insecta > Lepidoptera > Tortricidae > Clepsis > Clepsis dumicolana. The sequence goes on along the minus strand of OY829521.1, from coordinate 2,504,555 downwards.
ATATGCTCTGTAACACCCGGAAAATGAAGGAAATAACTTCATTATTATAACGCCAACTTCAATTAATTCATATGTTACATTATATTACATTAATTCGCCATAAAAGCAGAAGGCTAATGACATTGTCAACAATACCAATTACAATAAGAAAAACACGAGTTTCTTTGTGCGAGATACGGCACATTTTCTGTAATCATCTGTCCTACTCGAGGCTTCTTAATCAAATTGTTTTCCTTTGCTAAGTGGCTCTGCGTTAATGTCATTAGCAAGTGATGTGCCGCATATACGAATCCGTATCCGTATCCGCGAGTACCCGGAGGAAAACGATCCGTAACCATATCGACAGTACTCTAACACGACCTCGTATTATAATATAAACTTTGACGAAATTGGAATAACCACTTTAGGTTAGCGGTCTAGAGTAGTTATTTCAATACGAGGTTGAGTTAGAGTACCTTCGATATAAATAAAATAAATAAATAAATGCCATGGGACAAATTGACACCAATTGACCTAGTCCCAAACTAGGCAAAGCCTGTACTATGGGCACTAGACAACGGATAAACATACTTATATAGATAAATACAGACTTATATTTGACGACCGAATAGCCCAGTGGTTAGAGACCCTGACTATGAAGCTTGAGGTCCCGGGTTCAAATCCCGGTCGGGGCAGATGTTTGTATGATGAATAGGATTGTTTGTTATCGGGTCATGGATGTTTAATATAAGTATGCATTTATCTTTATATGTATGTTTATCCGTTGTCTAGTACCCATAGTACAGGCTTTGCCTAGTTTGGGACTAGGTCAATTGGTCTCAAATTGTGCCGTGATATTTATTTATATACATATTAAACATCCAAGACTCCAGAACAAATATACGTATTCATCATACAAACATCTGCCCCGACCGGGATTCGAACCCGGGACTCAAGCTTCATAGTCAGGGTCTCTAACCACTGGGCTATTCGGTCGTCAACGTGTACGGGTATACGTCTTTTTAAAGCGGTTTTTTTCAAGGATCTTATTAAAATTTCGGTTTGGCATCGGATTATAATGTACCTAATTTCATTAAATACATTATTATATGTGTAATGTGATTGCAAGGATGACAATGAAATACTACATTTTGTTAGTACTTAAAAATACAAACATCTTGTATTTTTATACATAGCAAATAATTGCGATGCAGAATGAAATATTCCATGCCATCAATTTTATTATCTATCAGTCTAACCGAAGTCGCTTGTGCAAGCTCATTAAAACCTCAATAAAAAACTTGAGGTCTTTAAATGTATCCAGAGTTTGGACAATACTACGACCGGACGGACAGACAGATTAGACGAATTAAACAGACGACCGAATAGCAGACGGGTTAGAGACCCTGACTATGCAGCTTGAGGTTCCGGATTCGATCAGATGTTTATAATGATGAATACGATGTTTGTTCTCGAGTCTTGGATGTTTACATACATACAAACAGTCACGCCTGTTTCCCGGAGGGGTAGGCAGAGACCACGGACTTCCACTTGCTACGATCCTGACATACAACCTTTGCTTCCCTTCATCTCATAACATTCTTCATACATGCTCTCCGGTTGTGGGTACTCCTGACCTGTCCTTTTTCCAAAATATCACCGATTTGATCGGAGTACGTTCGCCGAGGTCTTCTCTTTCCCACTTTTCCATCCACTCTCCCTTCATACACCCTTTTTGTAAATCTGCTTTCACTCATTCTCTCTACATGCCCAAACCATAATGGATGTTTAATATGTATTTAATTTTGTATTTTTCTGTGTACCTAAGTATATTTATCCGTTATCTAGTCCTCATAGTACAGGCTTTGCCTAGTTTGGGACTAGGTCAATTGGTGTCAATTGTCCCATGATATTTATTTGTTATAATAGGTAATCCGTATCCGTAATTCCGTATTCGTGGATACGTTTTTTAACGATCCGGCACATCATTAGCAATGATGGAAGTAATTTAAAACGGGCTACTTAAGCGCGTTGGACCGTTCTCTGTACTCATTTGGGAACGATTCACGGACTGTTTGATGTCTGTTTTCATTTATCATCATCATCAGCCACAGAACTATTATAAACCGCGTTAAAAAAAATACAATAATCTAAAGTCACGAGTTTCATTCGGTGCTTCATTCACAGAATATTCCGCTCGCACCGCACCAACTTCATAATTTCTGCTACGCCATGAAACTCATGGCTTTAGAGGATCATTTTATGTTTTTTTTTTAAGGTTTTTTTTGAAGGCGGTTTTGCTTTTTTGTTAAAAAGCGGAATATTCTTTGAATGAAGCACCGACTTCATATATTTGCTGCTTAGTGCTAGGCTATAAAACTCTAGGCTTTAGTTTCTGTTGTCCGTTATTTTATTTTGTTTATTTATTATTATTTTAGAGGATTATTTTACGTTTTCTTTCTAACGTTTTTTTTTTAAGGCGGTTTTACTTTTTTGTTAAAAGATTTTTATTTCACAATTTTACGTTGATTTAACATTTTTAGAATGATCCTCCAACTCTTAACTGTTAAGGAGTTGTACCTTCCATCATCAGCTCATCAACGTAAGATGATGACTACCGGACGCAAATACTTGAATAGCCTTAGAAAATATATGAAACACATGATACGTGCCTATAAAATTTGAGGGTTGCCCTCGATTTCCCTGAGATCTCATCATCAGATCATGACTTAGTGACAGTAAGACCACCTCAGGAGTATATCCTTTTGAATAATGATTTAACATTTTCAGAATTATCCTCCAACTCCTAACCGCTAAGGAGTTGTACCTTCCATCATCAGCTCATCATCATGAGTTGATGACTACCAGACGCAAATACTTAAATAACCTTGGAAAATATATGAAACACATAGTACGTGCCTGTAAAATTTGAGGGTTGCCCTCGATTTCCCTGGGATTCCATCATCAGATCATGACTTGGTGACAGTGGGACCACCTCAGGAGTATATCCTTTCGAATAATGATTTAACATTTTCAGAATTATCCTCCAACTCCTAACCGCTAAGGAGTTGTACCTTCCATCATCAGCTCATCATCATGAGATGATGACTACCAGACGCAAATACTTGAATAACCTTGGAAAATATATGAAACACATAGTACGTGCCTGTAAAATTTGAGGGTTGCCCTCGATTTCCCTGGGATTCCATCATCAGATCATGACTTGGTGACAATGGAACCACCTCAGGAGTATACCCTTTCAAATAAAAAAAAAAATTGAAAATCGGTCTACAATTGACGGAGTAATCCATGAACATACATAAAAAAATAAAATAAAAAAATACATACAGTGGAACGTAGAACGTCCTCCTTTTTTTGAAGTCGGTTAAGAATGCATCAAGGCTCTTAACTCTTGAGATTTGCCTGCCGACGAGCCACTTTACGTTGGTTTGTGTTTACAAAGCAATGATAATTACATTATAAACAGGAAGTAGATACGTTTTTAACATGAAACTACCGTGAGACTGCCTGACAGACAACGCACAGCCTAAACCACTGGACCTAAAGACTTGAAATTTCTCAAACTTATACCTTGAGTATTCTAGGGATGCACTAAGAAGGGATTTTTCGAAATTCCCACAGGATGGGGAACTAGCCCATTTTGAAATATTTCACGGGGGCAAAGCCGCGGGGAATAAGCTAGTAGTGAAATAAAACGGATCGCTCACGTATATAAGTCGGGCTTAGCCCTACATGTTTCGGACTAATTCGTAGTCCTTCCTCTGGGATCGCACGACCCAGCGGCAGCGAGACAGTAGGTACACTGCGCGCCGCGGATCTGAGGGTCGAACACGACTTTACGAAAGCTGCGTAACGTTACGGTTATCGTATCGAGATCGAGAAACGACATACTAAATTTTAGTTCTAAATACGCTCACGGGCGGGCGCTCTTCCAAACGTCATACAAACTCGACAACGTTTACTATTCGACTTTACGTTATGCAGCATTCGTAAAGTCGTGCTCGACCCTGTGCTCTGGTCGAGCACGAGTTTTCGAATACTACGTAACGTAACGTAATCGAGTAGTAAGAGTAACGTTATCGAGAATGTTGTATGACGTTTGGAACAGCGCCCGCCCGTGAGCGTATTTGGAACTAAAATTTTGTACGAGGTTTCTCGATTTCGATACGATAACGTTACGTTGCGCAGGGTTCGAAAACTCGTGCTTGGCCTACAGCTGATAGCGGCACACAATTACCCTCGTTTTCATCGTCATTTTTACTATTGTCAAATGCAGGGTAGCACTACACTGATCACATCACTCTGTATTGGCTTGTCGTCGTGTGGGTCGTGCGCTCTCTGAGGTAGGACTACTAATTAGTCTGAAACAAGTCGGGCTAAGCTCGAGTGATCCATTTTATTAGTGATCCGGTTTAATTAAGCATGAAAATACCGGATGGTAATTTTTACTTAGAAAGCTAATACTATGTACACTTCGTGTACTTACATTTAAAACTCCCTTCAACTATTACCATTCTAATAAGTACTTACACTTTTGTTTTTCATTCCATCGGTTAGGTATGCTTGACTACGCTTCGAGTTAAAAAGGCTTTTAGTGAACAAAAACTTTCCCTGTAGTCTTGTGAATATAAATAAGCTCCAGGTATTATGACGGAGCATTTACACGGAACAAATATTTGTTTTGAAAAAAATATGACCTTGTTTATTGTGAGTTAACAAAAACACATACGATGGCCGATGCGGTCAGAAGGTTTTCGAATGGCGTCCACGGACCGGGAGACAAGCTGTCGGTAGGTCTCCAACAAGATGGAGCGACGAGGTAAAGATAGAGGGACCGCGGTGGATGCGGAAAGCACAAGACCGGTCTGAGTGGAGAGCCTTGAGGGAGGCCTATTTTAAGCAATGGACGTCTTTCGGCTGACATGATGATGATGATGATAATATAATAATAATAAATATCACGGGACAATTTGACACCAATTAACCTAGTCCCAAACTAGGCAAAGCCTATGGGTACTAGCCAACGGATAAACATATTAAACATCCAAGACCCGAGAACAAACATTCGTATTCATCATACAAACATCTGCCCCGACCGGGATTTGAACCCGGGACCTCAAGCTTCATAGCCAGGGTCTCTAACCACTAGGCTATCCGGTCGTCCAATGATGGTGATGAAAAACATATTATTATTGGGCAAAGACTTTTCTGCAACACTTCCACTGCTACCGGTCTTTCGCAAGTGCGAAGCACCTTTTGTTGTGAGTTATATTTTTTTTGTGTTGAATTTTTATTACAAAAAAACACACAAAAGACAATGGGTCATTATTGTATTAAAAAAAACCGGCCAAGTGCGAGTCGGACTCGCGCACGAGGGTTCCGTAGAAAGATTTTAACGCTTTTCCCTAGTGTTCTAAAAAGTCCAGTGTTAGCAGAGCCCTGCTCCTAAGCAAAATGTACGCAGTGTGGGGTCAACTTATATTGGTCTGCGAAATCTACAGACAGACATAACATTTTGAGATTTTGAGAATTTTCGGAGTGGTTGTGCTATAAGAGCTACCTTCGTACCAAATTTCAAGTTTCTAGGACAACTGGAAGTACTCTTTAGGTTTTCTCAGTACGGCGATTTGTATGGAAACCACCTTGCCTACTACTGCACATGCTACCTCCACGCGTTCCAGAGAAAAAGGCTCTTGACAGACAGACAGACAGACGGACAGACGGACAACAAAGTGATCCTATAAGGGTTCCGCTTTTTCCTTTTGAGGTACGGAACCCTAAAAACACAAAAGACAATGGGTCATTATTGTATTAAAAAAACTAACAATAGTGTTGAAAAATCGACGCTCGCTGCATCAAAGATTAACACTAAAAGAAGGAGGTACCTAATATAATTGCTGTTTCCGATGTGTAAAATTGGACAGGTGAAAAAATAATATACGCAAAGTACAAACATGAGCCTCTGTTCCTTTGAAGCTGGTTAAAAATCAGCGTCCGTCCACAAAATTATGCCAACCAAGTCGGGGTGAAATTAGAAAAGTTTCTTCCTTATTTTTGAGAGAAACATGCCGCCTTACTAACAAGTATTTAAATATTAAATTTGTTTATTAAGCCAAGACCTTATTTTTAAATTAGGGACGATCTCGGTTACACTGCCCACCCTGTTTGCGGGTCGCGGGGAAATTAAAAAAAAAACAGACCAAGTGCGAGTCGGACTCGCGCACGAGGGATACGTACAAAGATTTCCCTGCATTTCCCCAGTGTTTTAAGTTGACCAGTATTAACAAAGCCCTGTTCCTTAGCTCCTATTTTTTGCTTAGGATTTCACTGCCATCTAGTGGTGAGTGGCGAGTAGACGAACAAGCGTCAATGAACTTGAGCCCGCGCGTTATCCACAAAGTTCTCCTACTCGTCGCTAGATGTCGTTAGCAGTGGTAAACAGTGTATTTTAGTATGTTACATACACAGACAGACATAAAAAATCAAGATTTTGAGACTTTTCGGAGTGGTTGTGCTATAAGAGCTACCTTCATACCAAATTTCAAGTCTCTAGGACATCTGGAAGACCATTTAGGTTTTTGGAAATCGGCAATTTGTATGGAAATGGCCTTTATAATTACTGTATCTTTTGATTGCGTTGACTTAGAAGGTTGATTTTTTCACAGCTTCAGGGGACCGCAGGCTTGAGTGTTTGATAATTATTAATTTCAGCATGCTACCTCCACGCGATCCAGAGAAAAAGAGTCTTGACAGACAGGCAGACAGACAGACAGACAGACAGACAGACAGACAGACGGACAACAAAATGATCCTATAAGGGTTCCGTTTTTTCCTTTTGAGGTACGGAACCCTAAAAAACAACAAATTTAATGTTATTTTTTTACTGGTCTGTTAAGAATTTGGTGAAGTTTTAATTTGGTATTGCGAGTTTATTATCTTTGATACCTGAATTGGTCACTCTGCGGGTAACAAAATGATTGTTTCATACAAAAGGACAGGCGAAGTTTAAAGAATTTATAAATACATGTTACGGTCTGTTTTAACCTCCGACTCAAAAAGAGGGGTGTTATTAGTTTGACGTGTAATAGGTACCTTTGTGTGTGTCCCTCTGTGACATAGCAGCTCCTAAACGGAAACCGAAAGAATTATCTGCGAACAGGCAATGTTTGTCAAAATGCCATTTAAACGTCAAAATCATGGTAAAAGCCATCAACAAGAACACTTAAAAACAGAACAATGAGATCACACAAAAATCAAACACACACACGAGTTTACACGCTTAAATACTGCCAAATAAATTAATTAAATAAAGTCCACAATACCCAAACCGACCTCTCAGAAACCTGCCAGAAAATCATATAGAATAGATGTCAACACGGAAAATAAATAGAAAAAACCTCAGAATACAGAATAAACCAGAACCGGCGAGCGCGCTTAAAACTGAAACCAGTGAAGCAACAATGCCGACACCGCAACCGCATGGCCAAAGCACCAAGGAGGGCGAAAGTTCCTAACTAATCGGGCAGTGGCGGCGTATGCAAGGGGGCTCGCCCTGCCCGCCCCGCACTCCGCACCCCCCGCACGATTGACCTGTCTAGAGGCATTCGTCGGACGACTGTATAGACTGTGACTTAAGTATACAAAGTATTCATGGCACAAGTTTTGATTCAGCGTACAGTTGGCGTGACAATCGGCCAAAACCTTCCACATTCCGCACCACTTGTAATTGTTAAAGGGTAATCTATCCCACATATTACCTTGATTTAGAAACATTGATCTCAGAGTGTACATGAAATAGCCCTAGTGTACTTAGTTTCACGTAGTCATCTCTGTGTAGTCAGAAGGTTCTCGAATGGCGTCCGCGGACCGGAAGACGAGCTGTCGGTAGGCCTTCAACAAGATGGAGCGACGACCAGTGCCCTAAGCACGACTTGTCGAATCCTGCGTCACGTAAACTCGAATAGTAAACTATAACGAGTTTGTATGACGTTTGGAACAGCGCCCGCCCGTGAGCGTATTTGGAACTAAAATTTAGTATGAGGTTTCTCGATCTCGATACGATAACCGTAACGTAACGCAGGATTCGTAAAGTCGTGCTTAGGGCACTGGTAGAGATAGCGGGATCGCGGTGGATGCGGATAGCACAAGATCGGTCTGAGTGGAGAGCCGCGGGGGAGGCCTATGTCCAGCAGTGGACGTCTTTCGGCTGACATGATGATGATGATGATGATCTCCGTGCATGTAGCGTATCGTGACGTGTGTTGCATGTGTGTCTTATATGCAGAAATGCCGTTGGGATTATAAAAAAAGGCCAACTGCGAGTCGGACTCGCGCACGAGGGTTCCGTAGAAAGATTTTAACGCTTTTCCCTAATGTTTTAAGAAGTCCAGTGTTAGCAGAGCCCTGCTCCTAAGCAAAATGTACGCAGTGTGGGGTCGACTTATACTGGTCTGCGAAATCTACAGACACACATAAAAATTTAAGATTTTGAGAATTTTCCGTGTGGTTGTGCTATAAGAGCTACCTTCATACCAAATTTCAAGTTCTTAGAACAACTGGAAGCACCCTTTGGGTTTTCGGATTTCGGCAATTTGTATTGAAATAGCTTTTTTAACGATTGTATCTTTTGATTGCGTTGACTTAGAAGGTTGATTTTTTCACAGCTTCAAGGGACCGCATTTGATATTAATTTTAGCATGCTACTGTCACGCGTTCCAGAAAAAAAGGGTATTGACAGACAGACAGACAGATAGAAGGACAAGAAAGTGATCCTATAAGGGTTCCGTTTTGTCCTTATGAAGTACGGAATCTTAAAAACAGAACACGATTATAATTTTAAACGTAAAAAGTAGTGAAACCAATGTTATGGTAGATGGTACATCACAAGTTTTGACAGCCCGCCTTTATTACCGATTTGGGTGTCAATTGGTTTTGTGTATGGTGCTCAAGGATTCTTGTTGTTTATCTAAATAAATGTAATAAAGATCAAGTTGGAGTTTAACTACTTTTACAACCAATAATATGGACTCGGCGCGCGGCGTGCGGTTATGACTGAACGAGGCTTCTGGTCTGTTCTGTATTCTGAGAGAAAAGCACAAACAAATAGTATAATAATGTAACCCTGGAACTACTGGGCAGCGTGTGTGGAATACCAAACACGCTCAACTGGAAGATTTATACATATTTATTCTCAGATTCTGCCCTTTCGCCCGTAGGGCAGCCATCTTGTATAAATAAGTCTTAACATGAAGCTACCGTGAGACTCAACCATAGAGTAGTTAGACAGATTACTGACGTATATTATACGAGCTTAGCTCGACATAGTCCGGACTAATTCGTAGTGAAATGACTCTTGTTTTTTTTTTTACACGACGAGGAAGGCAAACGAGCATGTGGGTCACCTGATGATAAGTGATGACCACTGCCCATAGACACCCGCAACCCCGGAGGGTTTGCAGATGCGTTGCCAACCTAGAAAGCTAAGATGAAATGCCTCTTGTGCCCGTAATTACACCGGCTGTCTTACTTTCCACACCGTTCCGTGCTGCTTAGCGGCAGGATTAGCAAGTAAGATGATGGTAGCGATCCGGACGGACCTCGTACAAGGTCCTACCACCCGCAGTGCCAGTTATCTCCCCGGCCATCATACTCTCCATACCGGAACGCAACAGTGCAAGCACTGCTGCGAAGGGGCAGGTTAAGCGAGTTAGTTGATAGCGATCCATACGCACATTGCGATAAACTGTCAACTGTCTCTCTCTGTGAACAGAGGGTCGAGCACGACTTTTCGAAATCTGCGTCACGTAAAATCGAATAGTAAACGTTGTCGAGTTTGTATGACGTTTGGAACAGCGCCCGCCCGTGAGCGTATTTGGAACTAACATTTAGTATGAGGTTTCTCGATCTCGATGCGATAACCGTTACGTTACGCAGGATTCGAAAACTCGTGCTCGACCCTCTGTCTCTTTGTCGATTCCTGGTATACTGTTCCTCTGCACCACTCAAAGGTTGACTGGTAGAGATCCCTTATAGGTATAAGTTTGTCTTGGTGCTCGAATTTGATTGTGTGTAACTTGTGTTATTATTGTTTTTGTTTGTAAAATAAAATCGACGGTCCCGCGAATAAACGTGTATTATCAAAACACCAACTTTACAGGAAAAATAAAATACGAAAAAAGTTGAATCGTTCTTCACCTGATACATTAAATTTGAAACAGTGTATACAGAAAACAATGGAAATTAATAATCAAATGTATTTATGCCCTAAGTAAAAAACCTTCCGGACCATCAAGTTGGATTCCCAATAGGTAATGTGGGTTTTCGAGACAATGTAAGAGAATCATATAATTTTATTATTCTTGTCTAATTTTATTTGTAAATTTAATATCAAAGAACTTTACACTGTTATTCGTGTTATAATGACAAGCACTCGACTAGGTATTAGATCAATACACTAATGTAAAACTTCCCAAAAGGAACAATAAAAGGCTATTACACGAGCAATTCGATTTACTTGCATATTGTATGAGACAATACGAAAACTTAAGTTAGAACAAATTACGCGAATAAATGTGCAAAGTAGTTTGCACAAGCCTGAGGATGCTCCGTATGAGGACACGCGTTCTTATTGTTCAAAATAGACGAGGTAATGTGTGTACCGGTGGTTTAGTATTTTTTTCCTGCGTATTCCGCATTCGTGTCTTCCGTAGAACAAACATTGAAGTTAACATAAAATAGGTTATTTATCATTATTTCTGAAAGGAAAAAAAATAACGATAAAATAACGATATTATGCAATAAACAAAAAAATGTGTAATAGCTCTAACACGGTTATACGCGGGGACCGTCGAAATGCTTCCTCACATAATGTCATAAATACTATAGTAAATTTAATGAAACTTACTTACCCACCTACTGCTACCCTTCAGTGTTACCAAAACTGTCAAACCTTTTCCCATAGATTTCTTCTACTTTTCTTTACAATAAATAAAGCTCGCTGGCAACCCTTAGTGCAAAAAAGAGACTTTCCCACGTCCCGTTTAGATCAGCCGAGCGATTGCGACGGGTATGACCACGCGTTTGTGAGAACTTGAGAACTTATAATGGGATTTCTTTTTCGATTGATCGCGTAGATTTTAGTTGGGTGTGTGTGAATGAAGGTACTAGCAATTGTGTGTGTGAATTGTGTGTGTGAATGAAGCTACTAGCAATTGTGTGTGTGAATTGTGTGTGTGAATGAAGCTACTAGCAATAATAAAAGTCTGATTCGCTTAAAATACAAAACTTTGAACACGATCACAGTGAACCATTTTTTGTATTTTTTTGTATTTTTTATTTTATTTTTACGGTTACGCACCCACTTTAAATACTCACTACAACGACTAACTTTGGTGTACCTAATAGTACGGCACGTGATACAGAATATCGAAGATCAAGGTTCGATGTCCAGGGTTCATATCATATCATATCATATCAAGTTGCAAGCACAGGCCAGTTGCCTAAGCACAAAATAACATGAAGTCAGTACGGTGCGGTCGGAACATTCTTTGAATGAAGCACCGACTTTATAATTATTATCTGTGCTAAATCATAAAACTAATGGCTTTTGAGGATTATTTGACTTTTTTTTTTAGACGGTTTTACATTTTTGTCAAGCTTTTTTTTTATTTCACAATTTTTAGTTTATTTAATATTCAAAGAATTGTCGTCTTATAAAAGGACTGTCCACGATTTCTCTGGGATCCCATCATGAGATACTCAGACATCAGACACTTCAGGAGTATACTCTTGGCCTTTCAAATAAAAAAGTAATCATCAAAATCCATTCACAATTGGCGGAGTAATCTGGTAACAAACATACAGAAAAAACAAACTCGAATTGAGAACCTCCTCCTTCTTTCAAGGTGGTTGACAACTTGATCAACACAGAATTCCACCAGTTAAAACTCCCTTTAAGGCAAATTCATGCAATATTATCTTTGTACGGCATAAATCCCTATCTCAATTTCCTATTCACGTCTGAAACACACCTGAGTCGCGGCGTCTCTCGATCTATAGTTTCACGAAATTATTTCAGCAATATAAAACTGTCTAGTTACTATGCTTCAGTAACACAGCTTATAAACACCATCCCAGCTAAGCCGACTCCACACCAACGCATGCAAATCTGCTTTACAGATAAAAAGATTGTGTCTTTCCTATTTGATGTTTTTACCCCCCGATGAAAAAGAGGGTAGAGGTATCTGTGTATCTGTCTGTGGCATCATAGCTTCCAAACGGATGGACCGATTTCAATGCGATTTTTCTCGTCGAAAACTAGTTTAATCGAGATACTTCTTAGCTAAGTTTCATTAAAATCGGCTTCCCCGTTTTTGAAATATTTAACTTTGAAATAACAATGTCGGGGGTTTTTCAACTTTTCTAAGTTGGTTACTTTTATTTTTATACAACGAGGAAGGCAAACGAGCAAGTGGATCACCGATGGTAAGTGATCACCACTGCACATAGACACCCGGAACCTCGGGAAGTTTTCAGATGCGTTGCCAACCTGGAGGACTAAGATGAAATGCCTCCTTGTGCCTGTACTTTCCTCGGCTGTCTTACTCTCCACACCGGAACACAATAGTGCAAGCACTGCAGCTTAGCGGCAGGATTAGCGAGTAAGGTTGATGATAGCGATCCGAACGGACCTCGCACAAGGTCCTACCACCCGCAATTTTTCCTTTTTCCTTTGTGTCATTTGACGACCGGATAGCCTAGTGGTTAGAGACCCTGACTATGAAGCTTGAGGTCCCGGGTTCGACCCCGGTCGGGGCAGATGCTTGTATGATGAGTACGAATGTTTGTTCTCGGGTCTTGGATGTTTAATATGTATTTAAGTATGTATTTATCTACATAAGTATGTTTATCCTACATACATTTGCCTAGTTTGGGACTAGATCAATTTTGGTGTCAATTGTCCCATGATATTTATTTATTTTATTATACCAGCCGAAAGACGTCCACTGCTGGACCTATTGATCTTCCCGAAGAATATCTGCTATGATCAGTCTGGCTTTCCCTTCCCGCGATTTACCTACCAGATCGTGCGTCCACCTAGCGGGAGGCCTACCAATACTTCCCCTTCCGGTGCGCGATTTCCTTTATATAACCCCAGCATAACGACAGGGGTAAAATTCATGACTTATGTTTGGCTTGAGACCGTTCAAATATTCAGCAGCTCCCCCTAAACAGGGATGGAGTAATACATCATGTTGTTTTTCCATAATATTATCTCGTTTGAAGAGCACGCTGTGATTTTTCTGTTATTATTGAGTCGATGCAAAGTTTCGAGATTTCGTCTCGAGATTTTTAGATCCTATTGGATCTAAAAACCTCGAGACAAAATGTCTCCTTAACGGAAAGAGAGAAATATTAAGGTGTCAGTGTGGTAGACAGAGAAATAACACATTGCAATTATAACCGTTATGTTAATAAGTCAATTTGGTCGGATCTTGACGTATTTTCAGACCGGCAACTCGTCTCGAGATACATAACTATATATTATATTATAGATATAGGATACGGGCAACCCCGGGGGTTTGCAGATACGTTGCCGACCTAGAGAGTTAAGATAAAATGAATGAATTCCTCGGCTCTCTTACTCTCCATACCGGAACACAAGCACTGCTGCTTAGCGGCAGAAGACAGTGGTAGCAATCCGGACTTACCTCGCACAAGATCCTACCACCTATATTCAACGAAATGAAATAGGTACAGATTTCTTGAATTAATTTCGATGAATTTCTATGAAATTTCTAAAAATTGGAATAATAAACCCAGGATAATGGTAAAAAAAGTCATCAGAAATAACATATTTCACTAACAGTATTTTACATTTTTTCTACGAGTATCTTTTCAATTGAGTAAGTACTCACTTATAGTTTTTTTAATCGACTTCAAACTAAATGAACTCTGAGTTAGAGTTCTGATCCAAACAAGTCGACAGCATTCCTGAGACAACCAGCTGTGACGGACAGACAAACTACAGACAGATGGACAGACCATAAGGGTTTCACCATTTTGTTTCGAAACCCTAAAAATAATCCTTGTATCACTTAAATTAGATCCTTCCTGCCAGTGACCTTTGGGCATGATTAATGATAACGTTAATTTAAATTCAAGACTGACATCGGATATTATTTCATTTCGGAATTTTCCCGTGTCAATTCTTTGCCCCTGGGGTAGCTTTTAATATCGCTTTCGGAGCTTGAAAGCTTTCTGTCTAATTGCGAAAAAAGTGCGAAGTCCCCTGCAGTTTGCGTGAGGTTCCGTAGATAAATAAATTCACGGAACAATTTGACACCAATAAAATTGACTTACGTACGCTATTATTCATAAAGTAAACGTCACTCAAGCCTCCATTAGTTAAAATCGGTTTTGTCTTCTTCTTACAAACGGATGTCAATGTGACAAAAAGGGACAAACGAACTTTAACGGCATTTTAGTTAATAGGTTATGGTTAATAGGTTAAGGTTTATGAATAAGAGGGTTTGTCCCAAGCTAGACTAAGCTAACAAGCAAGCAAGCTATGGACACTAGACAACGAATAAACATGCTTATATAGATACATGGGAACCAAGAACAAACATTCGTATTAATCTTACAAACATCTGCCCCGATCGGGGATCGAACCAGGACCTCAAACTCCCTGACTCGTGATAGCTCCCATTGACATAAAGATCTAAGCATTGTGGGACTGTGATTATGTACAAATACAAATATTCTTTATTGAAAACCACAAAACAGTACAAGGAGATTACAGAAAAACAGGTATGGTAGACAATAGGCGGTCTTATCACCTAAAAGCGATCTCTTACAGACAACCAAAATACAGAAACCAAGATGAAGAGGCTAATTACCAAGATTATTATGTACCAAGAAAAAGTTTGATAAAAAAAAATCTCAGCTAGAAACAGCCTTCCTTTATCTCTATCTATACCTATAAAACAGGATCATACCCATAAAACAGTACCGTGACTGACATTGATATTTCCATTAGTAAGAAGAAGTCAAAACCTGATTTAACTAATGCAGGCTTGAGTGACGTTTATGAATAAGGTCCTTAGAATTGAAATTTGGCACACATTATAGCTTGACTATCCTAGAGGTGCACTAAGAAGGGATTTTTTGAAATTCCCAAGGGATGGAGGACTAGCCCATTTTGAAATATTTCACGAGGGCAAAGCCGCACGGTATAAGCTAGTTTAATCATAAATTGCTTAGAAATTGAGTGGGAATAAAAGTTTTTGCTACTAATGGAATCAGAAAATGTTAGGATTAATGTCAGTAACTGAGTTCAAAACTTTTTTTAGCAGCAAAAAAAAGGAAACGAGAGCTTTTGCCAAAGTTTTCGTACTAGACTAACAGGTTTGAAAGTTTAAACACTTAAAATACTACTGCTGAAAACATCAAAGTTATAGCTGTCTGTATTTTGAAAGGGACACTAGCCAAAAAAGTCCACAAAAAGTAAAAATAAAATCACCTAACCTAACCATTGAAAAGTTGAAAAACCACCGACATTGTCATTTCAAAGTTCAATATTTATAAAACGGGTTAACCGGTTTTAATGAAACTTAGCTAGGAACCATCTCTATTAAACAAGCTTTCTGTTAAATAGAACCGCATCGAAATCGGCCTATCCGTGTGGGAGCTGTGATGCCACAGATACACAGATACTCAGATCAAACTTATAACACCCCTCTTTTTCGTCGGGGGTTAATTAAATACGTAAGCAACCCACTCTAACTGAAAAATAATTTATTTTTAACACGGTACCCTAAAAATGCAGGTTTGCAGCTGTCACTCGGGTCAACAAAAAAATCAAGACTTCTTGCCTTTTCGGAAACATTTTCGGAAGCTATTCCGTACCTACTGTTTCACGGTTTTGTGAGAAAATAATTATCTTGCTGAGGAATCAGAGCTTTCGCTAGCGGAAAGTAAATAGACAAAGATTTGTTATTACGTTAATTCACTGTTCCTTAGGGAGTTTTTTAAATAAAATATGTTATTCATATTTGCAATGATAATTATTTGGCGTGTACTTCTGCTTCCTGATTGGTGGAGCCTCGGTAACATGTTCTGGTGTGACTAATATAGCCAATTTTGACTAATTGAGTACTTCACACACACACACAACCCACAAAACGCCTTCAGTCCCTGACGCAATACTTTGCCGTTACCGCCGAAATACTGGTAAAAAAATATGACTTTACAAAATAACTATAGGTCTCACGAAAAAAGATTTTCCATAGGTCAGACAAAATCAATCTTATGTCAATATCGTAAACAATTTATTGAATCAGGCGTTACTTTGCGGAGGTCCATATTTATGAACTAAAAAACAATTACTTTGCTCACCCGCGACCACTAATGACAAATAGTTATATCTGTGCGGCAAATGCATGTTTCCATGCAACACCTCCACCTCCACTGCTACACGAATCAACACATGCCACACAGACCCAACTATCACCACCACCACTATACTAAACGCTGACGCGTTTCGGCACTCTCCACGAGGCCATTTACGAAGCACAACAACAACCGCTCAACATGCCACCACTTCCACTACTGACATATGTAAACCATGTACTCAACTTAGTTAATGACAAAACCAACGTACCCACTAATATTTTATAAATTCCAAACTACCCTTGGAAATAATTAGGTACAACAACATGGGGTCTATTATTAATGAACAAGTTAATTTGGTTTCTTCGCCTTTGTTACGACTTGGTTCTAATTTTAATAATGTGTCATAGTAATAATGAGAACATGACTTCTCTTTTTACCGTACTCGGTTAAAAATAACGGGGTACCTGGCGTAGATTAAAAATAAAAATAAAAAGGGTAGTTTGGAATTCATTTCTTAAAAAAGGGTAGTTTAGGACTTACATAAAAGGGTAGTTTGGAATTTATAAAATATTAGTGGGTACGTTGGTTTTGTCATTAACTAAGTTGAGTACATGGTTTACATATGTCAGTAGTGGAAGTGGTGGCATGTTGAGCGGTTGTTGTTGTGCTTCGTAAATGGCCTCGTGGAGAGTGCCGAAACGCGTCAGCGTTTAGTATAGTGGTGGTGGTGATAGTTGGGTCTGTGTGGCATGTGTTGATTCGTGTAGCAGTGGAGGTGGAGGTGTTGCATGGAAACATGCATTTGCCGCACAGATATAACTATTTGTCATTAGTGGTCGCGGGTGAGCAAAGTAATTGTTTTTTAGTTCATAAATATCGTAAACACTTTAAGATGTAAATACATTTATCAATTCAACTTGCGGGTGATAGGACCTTGTGCAAGGTCCGTCCGGATCGCTACCACCATCTTATTTGCCAATCCTGCCGCTAAGCAGCAGTGTTTGCACTGTTGTGTTCCGGTGTGGAGAGTAAGACAGCCGGTGTATATACGGGCACAATGTATGTTGGCAACGCATCTGCAAACCTTCCAGGGTTGCGGGTGTCCATGGGCAGTGGTGATCACTTACCATCAGGTGACCCACTTCCTCGTCGTATAAAAAAACCTGTACTTACCGTGAGGGTACGTAGAGGTAAAATTTTGAGGCAGTGGTATTTTGTGAAAAGAGGTGGGGTTTTACCGGTAGGTACTCATAACGTTACGTTGTGTTTGTCTCTTTATTACACCGAGTGCTAAAGGGAGAGGCGTGTAGCCAGTAGAGCGAGCAGGCAACCTCGCTTTGTGTTGATGTAGGTTTTTTTTTTCGACCGGCGGTGCGGCAACGGGCGTAGCGTTATATACAGCCAAAAACGTCGCGAATCAAAAAAATGCTATCGAAAATATTTGCACAATTCAGTTGACGGAGAATGTTGCCCGTTTTTTGGTGTCGCGTCTACATAGTCCGTTCTGTATGTTCATCATCATCATCACCGGCCGTTTTTACGTCCCACTGTTGGGCACAGGCGTCCCCTCAGAGTGAGAGGCCAGTTCCCACGCGTGCCCAGTGCGGATTGAGAACTTCGCACACCAATGAATATCTTTGCAGGAATGTGCAGGATATTTTACAAATGTAATTTATTTTAATACTATAAGGAAGGCAAACGAACAAGTGGGTCACCTGACGGTAAGTGATCACCACTGCCCAAATAAACCCGAAACCCCGGGGGGTTTTCAGATGCGTTGCTAACCTAGAGGGCTAAGATGAAATGCCTCTTGTGCCAGTGATTTCCTCGGCTATCTTACTCTCCACCTCGGAACACAACAGCGCAAGCACGGATGCTTAGCGGCATAAATTGAGAATAACTCAGAGATGCTAGCCCGGGCTCGTACCCACAACTTTCTGCTTGAGAGGTGGTCATAGGTACAAACCACTGCTTCACTTATTATAATTATTATGTTGGAAATTTTACCGCTTTCCGCATCCACCGTGGTCACGCAATCTTTACTAGGTCGTCGCTCCATCTTGTTGGAGGCCTACCGACAGCTCACCTCGCCACCATTCGAGAACCTTCTGACCCCATCGGCCATCAGTGCCCCGCCCACTGCTACTTAAGTTTCGCAATTCTTCGGGCTACCGGTCTGAGTGGAGAGCCTTGGGGGAGGCCTATGTCCAGCAGTGGTTGTCTTTCGGCTGACATGATGATGATGATGATGAATTTCACCTTCTATACTTGATATAGAAGGTGAAATTCATCATCATCATACTAAATACACGTATCGTGAGAATCTAACGATAGGGTATTACGTATAACACGGTGGGACGGGATGATTTATTAAAAGCAAATTGCGGGCTGCAATAATAGCCGGAAGAGACGTCGTTTACCTGGCGGGGAGTAGGAGTTATTGGGAGTGGATAAGGTATTTTAAGTGCGTAAAAAAAAAAATGTTCCCATGAATTGAAAACCTCCTTTTTTTGAAGTATTTTAATAATCTTTAAAGAAAACGATATCTTCTGAATTATAGCTTTTAAAAAAAACCTCACTGAAACATGAATACACAGAAATAAACAAGAAAATGCTAAACCCGGAAATCGACCCGGATCCTCGACATTCCGTGTCGCATGCCATACCCTTACACCAAGATTAGCATTACGGGCATTGGGCGTATACCGATTTTTTTCCACGTATTCAAATCTCAGCTCGTTTTTATCACTTTTTGATATTCACGGGAAAACCGTAAAAATTAAATTAAAATGGGGAAAAGATACAAAAAGATAGGTACTCCAATTGAGATCATGATATTTTTTCACTTCAAGCGTCTTAATCTGTGGTAGTGCAAACAGTATCCCAGTTTTTCATCGTATTTTTCAATGAAATGATTATTTTATGATTCCATGCACCTTATTATTAGTCAGGTAACAAAAAAGACACAGACTTAAAAGGTAAAGAAACAATTTATTTAAAACAAATGTACAATGGACTAACACTACCTACAAAGTAAATTAAAATATTAAAACTAAAACTAACTTAAAAATTAAAAATCAAATACCTACCAAACCTGGACCTCTCGGCAGGGTGCCCATCACGCAGGCAGCATTCCCGCGCTGAATTGCAATAGCAATTCTTTGCGCTAGAAAGCTGCCCGCGCGAGAGTCGCCTGTAGCCTCTTTCAGGCGTTTGCTCAGCTCCTTGTGGAGCTCAAGCGCACCCTTACCCCAAGGACCCAGCGTCTCGACGCCAAACGGCAAGAACTCGTATTGGGCGCCAAGACAGCTGTACTTGCTGACCTTGAGGCGCTCCCGGGCGCCCGCTGCCGCTCCTGCCTGTTTGCTTGTTAGTGGGAAGTAGGACGCTGCCAGGGTGTCCGTGCATGTGGCGTCCCACACCAGCGCACGGCCCATCTTCCAGGGGATTAACGACATCCCATCAGGGCGCTTGCCATCACCCCGCGCAGTCTGGGGGTCCAGAGCAGCGGGGACGTTGGCGCTGACGAGTGCCCTTCTGAGGATGTCGGATGAGGAGGCGGCCGGCGCCCGAGGAGCAGGAAAGGCCGAAAGAAGCGCATTTGACTTAAATACATCTTTTTGTTCACCAACAACATTAAGAGTAATTAAAACCTAAAGATACTTTTAAAAATATAAACTTCCTGATCAATAAATTATAGGTAAGTACTTCGTTTTGTTAGCATTAGAAAGAAGGTAACAATATTAGCATGTGTTTGCAAGTAACAAATAACAACAATGAGATTTAATTTAATTATTTGTATTGTTAAGGTAAAAAACGTACCTAATGTTTTTTTTATTTTTAAAAACCGTTTTTCAATAAAACGACATGTCGAGATTGTTACCCTCTTTTTAATGCCATAAAAAAGGAACAAACATACATAACCTACATAGGCTGTTAAACACGTACCCTCCTTTGCGTTTCGCAAATTCGCAGTCGGGTAAAAAACGAAGTACTTCATAAATGTGATGCCGCATCCTGGTATTCGAAGCTCGCAGGCCATGTATGTGGCTTCCGGCAGCCTTGGATCGCTCGTTCGCAGAGAATTCACCTTTTTCGAGCAACGCCACAGAACAATGCATGAACAGACAAATTGGTTGGAATGGATACGTTAGGTCACAGGGAGGTGTTTTTTTTTATCTCGTTCACCGCTGACAGGGCGTTTCAAAGGCCCGAGTACGAATATTCGATTCCTACGTAATGTAACGCTATCCTATTGAAATCACGTCATATTATTAAATTAATAATATTAATCATCATCATCAGCCTATTTACATCCCACTGCTGGGCACAGGCCTCCTCTCAGAATGAGAGGGCTTGGGCTATAGTTCCCACGCGGGCCCAGTGCGGATTGGGAACTTCACACACACCATTGAATTGCTTCGCAGAAGTGTGCAGGTTTCCTCACGATGTTTTCCTTCACCGAAACGCTCATGATAAAATTACAAATGTAATTTCGCACATGAATCCCGAAAAAGTCAGAGGTGCGAGCCGGGGTTTGAACCCTCGACCCTCTGCTTCAGAGGCGATACGTCAAACCACTAGGCTATCACGGCTTTTTATCTTTTTTATTTAATTTAATAATATTAATATCAAACTATTAATACTATATTGAGGGTGGCTGGTAGAGATCCCTTAAAAGGATATATCCGCCTTTGTACTCGAATTCGATTGTTGTAACTTGTATTTTTATCCTGTTTTTTTATCCCGCGGATTCGAATATTCGGGCTTGGGTCTCAGGTACTTTAGATCACAATTTTGCGCTTGCGCGTTTGGGGAGCTTTTTTTTTCGGGCCAAAAGACAGCAGCGCATGCTTTAATTAGAATAATGTAAACATAACAAAAGCAGTTTACAATGACATTAAACCTAAGCTTAAACTAAATAAACTAAAACTTAAAACTAAATTAAATCTAAATAAGGCCCCCGTGGCATGGTGCCCAAAAGGCTGGCAGCGTTGCCTCGCTGAATAGAGATGCTGACAACATAAATAAACTGTAAACATAAATTCCTTTAGCACGAGTTTTCACCGGAATCGAGTGTAACGTTATCGTATCGCCATCGAGAAAATTTTGTATGACGTTTGGACCAGCGCCCCCCCGCGAGCGTATTTGGTACAAAAATTAAATACGAAATAAAATTTTATCAGACAAAAAGGGGATGACCCCCGCTCCGAGTCATTCCGGGTGCAGAGACTGTCCATGGCTAACCAACGCGGAAATGCCGCGAGCGTCATGGGCACATTTGCACCTGATTGTGGCAAGGGCAGGGGCGGCCTTAATCATCTAGGCGCCCCGGGCGAGTCATGCATTTGGCGCCCTTTTGTAGACAGTGGTGACATTATGCCAGCGCGCGCGGCGCCCCGTGTAGACACCGGCGCCCCGGGCGGTCGCCCAGGTCGCCCCCCCCTAAGGCCGGCCCTGGACAAGGGGCGGTTCATTTTTATAATAATTGTGTGATTGACTATTAAAAATAATTTTTGGTATTAAATTAATAAACATTTATAAAAAAATGCGAAATTTTCAATCAAACGATTTCGTACAGACTTATTGTAGCACGAATCTAAACTGTTAATTTCATCTAACACGTTGACGTTAATAATTCAATCAGATATCGAATAAGGGTGATTTATTTATACAGGATGTGGGTGTCAAGGTAAATGTTTTCGCAAACTCGTTCTACAGGGTGTGTGGGAAAAATCACGGAAAAATCACGGCACATTAAAACAGCAACGTAGATGGAATGTTGCGCAGTTAAAATTTAAAAAAGCTTATTTAATTAGGAACAATTTTGAATTTTCTTTTTCCTTTTTTTTTTGGGGGGGGGTCGGGTGCCGTCTTTTTGTATTTGTAGGCCCTCAATAGGTACCTACGGCACCCGACTGCGCAAAAGTTAACATTTGTTCGTAATTAAAGGACCAGGCCAAGATTTTTTTTTAATTTTCACATGTTGCATTTCATATCAGGGGTTTTTAATTTTTTTTTTGTCACTCTTTATATAAAATGTAATATCTCAGAAACGGCTGGATCAATTTTCATAAAAAGTTTCGTAAACATGAACCATTGCTGGAAAACTTGCTTTCGATTAAAATAAATCGCATTCAAATCAGTTCCACCGTTTAAGAACTTCGGTGCCACAGACAGACACACAGACACACATGGCGATCAAACTTTTAACATCTCTTTTTGCGTTCCGGGTTAAAAATAACGAATTTCACGCAAAAACATTTGGAATGATTTCAATAGTATTAAAACATGGCAAGTCTGAAACCTACACACTCCTGCGAAGCAATTCAATGGTGTGTGTGAAATTCCCAATCCGCACTGGGCCTGCGTGGGAACTATAGCCCAAGCCCTCTCATTCTGAGAGGAGGCCTGTGCCCAGCAGTGGGACGTAAAAAAAGGCTGATGGTGAATGCTATAACAGGCTTATTATTTCAAAGGAACGCGACATCGTATAGACACTGGCAGTCCTATTGGTTTTATGGTCCTTGAAGACAGCAATAATTTTGCAAGTTTGGAGCAAATAGAATTCCTTAGAATGTATCAAAACTTCCTCAACAGCAATGAATAACTTGTTAAAGTGGCCATAACCGTGATAAAACCCCGGTAATATATTGTTGTAACGATAAAATGCATTATTGTTCCCGTGGGGGAGAAATACTGAATGCTTCGAACTGCATCGTGAGGGGGCAGGGAGTAAAGAATAGTTGAGAGATGACATCCATTTTGAAAACTATTATAATTTTGTATATTAAAATAATCACACTTCACAACACCGTCTGTAGCCTAAGCCTCAGAGGCCCAAGCACGAATATTCCAATCCTGTGTAACGTAATCGAGTAGTACTTAACTTTATCGAGAAATTTGTATGACGTTTGGAACAGCGCCCGCACATGATTGTATTTTGTTCTAAAATTTAATAAGAAGTTTCTCAATTTCGATACGATAACGTTACGTTACGCAGGATTCAAATAGACGTACTCGAGCCTTAGAAATCACGCTTAACGACACTGGCTGGCTAGCCTCTTTCATAGCAACAATCTTAAAACATTAGTAACCTCGACGTTACTGACAAACAACGGGCTTGCTGTAATCTTTCCCAGCGAATCAGCATCGCTGTTCAACGGAAGATCGCTGCCAGCCTATTGGACACCACGCCACGGGGCTTTTTAGATTTTTTTTAAATTAAATTACAAAAAGTTAGACATAAACTTCTGCCAAACTGCATAGCAGTTTGTTGGCAGAAAGTGGAGAGCTCTCACACACTATACTGCTATATATATTACCATCCCAATTATTAAACTAGATTTAGTTTCTTTTAGTTTTGAATAAAATGTTATGCATAATTTATGTAAGTATAATAATTAATTTACCAAGTAAAATAATCGGCATCTCCACACGTCTTCTTTTTCCATGTCCAAGAAATAAAACTCCTAACTACGAGACAGTGTAACGACCTTTACATCTCAGCAGAACGATTTGAATCAAACTGTCTGGGGCAAGTTAGGATTAAAAAGGAAAAGTTGAAAAACCCCCGTTATTGTTCAATACTTCAAAAACGGGTGAGCCGATTTTAATGAAACTTATCTTAGAACCATTTCGACTAAACTAGCTTTCGATTAAATAAAAACCGCATCCGCTTGGGAGCTATGATGCCACAGACAGATACACAGATACACAGGTCAAACTTATAAATACGCCTCTTTTTCGTCGCGGGTTCAAAACTGGCCAAGTGCGAGTCGGACTCGGACACAAAAGGTTCTGTACTGCCGTAAAGTATTTAACACGACTTTTTTTCTATTATAGAGACCCCTTTCATTTTTTATCTAATTTAATTTCTAAAATGAAACTACATACCTGCCAGTGAAACATAAAGCCCTCCTCATTTTTAAAGTCTGTTAAAAATGTAGGAACTCTCTGTAGGAACTTGGGCGGAATATTTCAGAATTGAGCGTGAAATGAGGTAAATTTTTATAAAGTACACAAACCAAGCTATTTTTCATTATTACGTAAGGAAGATTATACACAAAATTTCATGCTTTCCGAATAATAAATGCAGCAGTAGCTAACATGGTCACAAGTGGAAAAACAGGGTTGGCTTTAGAAGGTTTTTCTCTACTTTATTTTTGTCAAAACAGATTAAGTAGGTATGTTTTTTTTTCTGATACGAAAATTTTGACATTAAGAACAAGTCTTAAGTTCCAAATTAAATCAGATTTGTGTAAGTAGAGAGTCGCCAGTTAGCGTAATTCTATAACGCAACCTCTCTCGAAGTTTCGAGAGTGCAGTGTCATTTTTCAGTAGCAAATGATCCAATTTAGTACCTACTTCGAAGCTGATACAGCCAAGAGTCATCCAAGATCATAAGACACGGGAGGCGCCTTTGGCTTATCTATGCACTACAATCTTTCTGCCACTTTTTGAGGGGGACGAGGAGACTTAATGTTAGAGATTTGGCAGAGGAGAAATTGCGCGTTAACGTCTCCATTCCTTTCCTGCTCTAAGCCCAAGATAATAACGGCCTTGATGTAAATGCAACTAGGAAATTCAGAAGTACGAGTAAATCTTAAACAGTGAATCGTAAATGTCCAGTATAACAGTTTTTCTCGGCGCATAAATCGGCAACATGTTTCCTGCTATCAATTTTTCCTATCTCTTGTTCACTGCTTCCTCATACTGACCCATTTCGTAATTTATTTGAACAGTCCAAAGCCTACATTATTTTTTATTGTATAAACACAAATACGATATCAAATTGTCTAAAACTTATATATACCTAGTTTTTTTTTTTCAACATTAGAAAGAAGGTGAACACTGAACAATCTTGACATGTATTTTTATTAAAAAAACGCTTTTTTTTAATATAAGTAGTAGTAGTAAATAAAGCTCCCAAATGATGCAACTTGTGACCAAAGGGCTGGCAGTTTTCTCTCTCAAAGAATCAACATCGCTATTCAGCGAGGCAACGCTGCCAGCCTTTTGGGCACTATGCCACGGGGGCCTTATTTAGATTTAATTTAGTTTTAAGTTGTAGTTTATTTAGTTTAAGCTTAGATTTAATGTCATTGTAAATTGCTTTTATTATGTTAATTATCAATTAAAATTTAATCTGATTAGAGTAGCTGGTACGTACCTGACCATGAAAGTAATTAATACCTAATTGTAGCTCAATGCTATATTTGAATTGTTACTTGCTTAACTTATTTTGTAACAGTAGATTTCAATAAAAACACAAATTAAATTAAATTATTTACATAAATGTGTTATTCCACAAGTTATTATCGAAAAATTATACCTTGTTTTCTGCTCCAGCTTATGAGCTAATATCTATTTAACGCACAGAATTCAAACCGGAATTGTTCAGTTGGCAGGCAGCCAAATGACACCCAACACAGTTTGCAATCGGTGAATATTTCAATGGCATTGACTAAGTAGTTGTAACTTTTTTTTTTATGTTTATAATATTCTTAACAGCTATAATTGCAATCATCACATAGTTCGTTCTTTTTTTTATCTTTATTTATTTAGGGGCTTTGATCAGAGAGGAACATGTCAACCCTAGTTCACTCTTAAACCCGCCGCTATGCAGTCAATTTTGACACATATTGCACAGCTATGAAGCTTCTGATTATTGGCAATGTTGACCACAGGAGACTAGACTTGCTTGCTGCGTGTGGCAAACAAGAAAGTCTAGCATTTATCTCCTATGGTTAACATTGTCAATAATCAGAAGCTTCATAGCTGTGCAATGTGTCAGGATTGATTCCACAGCAGCAGGTCAGTATATTTTAAACTATTATGAATGTATGTATGTATAACTCTTTATTGCATATAAAACAAAAAAATACAGATAACAGAACAAAACCAATTGTACAAAGGCGAACTTGTCCCTTAAAGGGATCTCTACCAGTTAACCTTCGGGCGATTGACAGGACATCAGAAAAAAGAGTAGACATACAAATAAAAGTAAAAGGATCCGGAAACGGAAATTAACCTAATTACCTAACTAAAGCATTTAAAATGTACATACATAGAAATACAGATACACTCTAGTATATAACAATAACATAAAGATAAATAAATACATATCAAGAAGTATACACTACATAAAATACATACATACACGAACTAGAGAACACACAATATCCAATTAAGAGGAACCGTCAAGCCAGTACTTCCTCAAGCGATTCTGCAGGGTGGGTGGCAACAGTTTGCGACTGCCTGATGTCACAAGGTAACCGATTCCACAGTCTAACATATTATTGTAAAATTTACGGCTAAAGAAAACTGGAACCTTAGAGAAATTATTATTCAATGAATGGAGTCCACTGCATACAAGATGACGAAGAGTCTATAGATAAACAGCATGTTTTTCTTATGAAATTCACCTATTTACCTTTAATTTCCTCAGCGTATTTTTCTGTATTGTTCATATTGTGAATTCTCATATTATCTTCCACTCTTGTTTATCAAATTAGCTTATGACAATGCGGAAAAGCCTTGTCACTCAATAGGAAGACAGTCGTGCAGAAAGTCAAAAAAAACAATTATGTTTTTATTTCTCCTTACGTTTATCGTGTCAGCGCAATTCACGTTGTTTCAGTGATATCAAAGGGAATTGTGGAGATGAAATGCTTCCGCAGGGTCGCTTGGCTACCAGTAACTGTAGATACTTTGAAGTTCGTTTGATAACAGATTACAATTTTAAATCTTTTTTTGTTTTTATGGTCAAAATAAAAATTATGTTTTACGCGTGTTACGAACATTCAAAACATGATTACCAAGAATGTGCCGCAAGAAACTTAATACAAAGCATTTTTTCTAAAAACAAGTTACAATTTCTCGCTGACAATTTTTTCAGAGTCACAATGTTGTCAGAAGAGTACTCCGATCCGATCTGCTTTATTTTAGTCGGCTTTTTAACGTCCTGATACAACTCGTTAAATTTCTGTTAACTTAACAATGGTTAACAATCTGCATTGACATTGGACACAGATAAAAAAATATATTTTATGACACCTCTTACTTGATCGAAATAAAAATTATATTTTTTCCTCTTCTGCTGTGTACAGTTGAAACGGACACCTCTGTGGATCCTTTTCACAATCAAATGTCATGTGACATTTGCAACGACAGGGTTCATTGTATTTTCATTGACTAATAGAGACGGTTCAATAGATAGCATCAAGATTTCTCTTTCCGATGAATTAATCATTAGACATAACATTAATTTTAGGTAATAATGTCAATATTATTAAGTACGGGATATTGACCTCTACGGGTCTACCAATAATCATGATGCATGTAACTGCGTTCAAATATCGGGAGATCATCAAAACCTAATAAGGTTATCGCGGTCAATAACACGTGCTCAATGATAGGTATGTCTTATTGATAGGTATGTCTTATTGATAGGTATGTCTTATTGATAGGTATGTCTTATTGATAGGTATGTCTTATTGATAGGTATGTCTTATTGATAGGTATGTCTTATTGATAGGTATGTCTTATTGATAGGTATGTCTTATTGATAGGTATGTCTTATTGATAGGTATGTCTTATTGATAGGTATGTCTTATTGATAGGTATGTCTTATTGATAGGTATGTCTTATTGATAGGTATGTCTTATTGATAGGTATGTCTTATTGATAGGTATGTCTTATTGATAGGTATGTCTTATTGATAGGTATGTCTTATTGATAGGTATGTCTTATTAATTAACCGCGAATCATTTAAAACTGAACTAAGCTGTTGTTAGTATTTGATGAATAACTGTTAGCACCATGGACTTTGGGTCTAGTACAAAATTCACGAAAAATGTGTCCCAGAACAATACGGCATTTTTCTATGACAGCCATACCTCATAGCGCTGTTGTTCGAGCAAACTAAGACTTACTGACGCTTGGTTAGTGCTCTTTTTCGCAAATTATTGGTTCGTTCGGATGTTTTCAAGCGCTAACCCGAAAGTCCATGGTGTTGGTGAGTCAATGTTTTTGATACATTTTTAGGGTTCCGTACCTCAAAAGGAAAAACGGAACCCTTGTAATCCTATAAAGTGATCCCACTTTGTTGTCCGTCTGTCTGTCTGTCAAGACCCTTTTTCTCTGGAACGCGTAGAGGTGGCATGCTGAAATTAATATTAAATACCTGCGGTCCCTTCAAGCCGTGAAAAAATCAACCTTCTAAGTCAACGCAATCAAAAGATACAGTCATTAAAAAGGTCGTTTCCATACAAATTGCCGTACTTTGAAAACCTAAAGGATACTTCCAGTTGTCCTAGAAACTTGAAATTTGGTATGAAGGTAGCTCTTATAGCACAACCACTCCAAGAAGTCTCAAAATCTAAAAATTTTATGTCTGTAGATTTCAAAGGCCAATATAAGTTGACCCCACACTGCGTACATTTTGCTTAGGAGCAGGGCTCTGCTAATACTGGACTTCTTAAAACACTAGGGAGAAGCGTTAAAATCCTTCTACGGAACCCTCGTACGCGAGTCCGACTCGCACTTGGCCGGTTTTTTATATGTAATTGGCTTCGTAATCATGTTCCAAGCCACAACGGGCCTCGATTTTCATCTGTCACCGACTGGGTTCCCCTCTATGCACGTACGCGGAAGTTCTTACCGACTCATAAAAAGGCTTTGGTTCTATCTCCTTGTTTACGTCACGGTCTTCATTTGTTTCTTACAATAGACGTGGCAATGTCTGCCTTCTCCTTATAAGAGTAAGGTTGAAGTGGCTAGTCCGGAAAAACCGAGAAAAATAATAAAAGTATGTATTGACATGCAAGGTTGGGATTCGGATATTTTTGATGCTGCGACAGTTTTTCACAGATTAACCTACTTGTATTTTATTGCATTGCAGTATTAAATCCAAAAACTAAGGGCTTATCTTTAAATAAGATTCAGATCATAGTGAAACTACTCTTTTCTCTGATGTTCTGTCAATCGCCCGAGGGTTAACTTAAAATGTAGATATCCCTTTAAGGGATAATTTCGCCTTTGTACATTTGCTTTTGTCGTGTTATCTGTTATTTTATGTGCAATAAAGATATAAATACCTACATACATAAAAATTAGCGGATCACCAATGTAAAAGTGTGTCATTACGATGCCACGGATAGACACACATACACACGTTAAACTTACAACATTCCTCTTTTTGCGTAGGTGGTTAATATGAAAGTTAAATCACTATTTCTCCTCAACACAGTGTGCGAATCGCTGCCGCTGAGTCGTGCGCTCCCAGAGGGAGGACTATGAATTAGTCCGAACTACGGCTAAGCTCCCAATCCGCACTGGGCCCGCGTGGAAACTATAGCCCAAGCCCTCTCATTCTGAGAGGAGGCCTGTGCCCAGCAGTGGGACGTAAAAAAAAGGCTGGTGATGATCTGTCGGGCTAAACTTATACATACGTGAGCGATCCGTTTACTGTACTATAGCAATTTTATAGGTATTTTTTGTTTTTTTTTTATACGACGAGGAAGGCAAACGAGCAAGTGGGTCACCTTATAGTGATCACCACTGCCCATAGACACCCACAACCCCGGAGGGTTCGCAGATGCGTTGCCAACCTAGAGAGCTAAAATCAAATGCCTCTTATGCCCGTAATTACACCGGCTGTTAAGCACCGGCTCCTCTACGAGCCGGAGGAGGTGTGCGGGCGGACGACACGGCGACGTCACGACCACCGCGCCGGCTGCGTCGCCACCACTCGCCTTACGATCTCCACCGACCGCGGACACCTCCCAAATTAATTAAGATTTTCATTATTAATTCTTACTCTCCACACCGGAACACAACAGAGCAAGCACTGCTGCTTAGCGGCAGGATTAGCAAGGTGGCAGCGATCCGGACGAACCTCGCACAAGGTCCTACCACCCGCTACCGTACTTTCAAAGTACCATATTAAATTCTAAGGTCAAGTTCAGCTACCCAAGGTTGAACGGCCTCAATATCTATCCGTTATCCAGATATATTGTGGCGTTACCCCTGACCCCCGGGATAGGACACTCTTAAAGGATATCTTTATTTATGGGATCCAGAACGTAATCCCAAGGGGTATCAGCTTGGGAAAACAGAAGACAACCGCGATAGAAGGATTTGTGGAGACTTTGAGCTCAGTTAATGGGCGGAGATTTTACGCTATTAATTCTCGTTGCCACGTGAATTCCGGGTAACAAAATACCTTGTCACTCCCACAGTTGAGACGAATCTAATGACACCTCATATGTTGAAAGCCGTCAAGCAAGTTCTCATTAAATCAACGCTACGCAGTGGTTACGTTGATTTAATGATCAATTAGGTGCTTCAAAGTTATATAAATACCTAAATATTATCGCACTGACGTAAAAATAATTTGTAGTTTATGAAACATAGTGACATTTTTTGAATATTTCAAAGTTCAGTATCTCAAAAACGGCTGAATGGATTTAAAAAAAACCAGCTCGATTAAACTAGCTTTCGATTAAAAAAAATCGCATTGAAATCGGCTCAAGCGTTTGGGAGCTACGATGCCACAGTTCCAGATACATCCTTCTTTTCGGGTCGAGGCTTACAGTCCAGCCGTCATCCGCGCCACGTCATAATATGTCACATGTGACTCTTGCTACAAAAAATCCTGGAATATGTCCATTTAATAATGTCATTAGTGACACAACCGACAAATTGTAATTTACTAAGTCCCGTCAAAAGTGTTGTAAGTAACACTTCCGACAAATATCGTTGAAGTAGTTCCGGTCAAAATAGGATCAAGTCGCTGTTTAGCATCTTCTAGCAGGAAATTGCTAAATATTTATATACACATTTCAGAGTAGAATAAAAATAATATCTCATGACAAATTTCTTCTTCTGAAAAGTAGCTGTTTTGCAGATCCGACTCTTTTAATAGGGACCATCGATATGTTCGCTACCTAGGTGCCTACCCTCTCATAGCATGGATGGCGAGTGCCTATATTCAGGCTTTACTCGACGACTTTTTAGAAGCCGCCATCTTTGGGGCTAAACTTATTACCCTTTGCCGGATATATAGCCGTCGGCCGAGACATAACGGCTAGCACCCTCACGGATAACTTTATTTATGCCCTCCCATAAAATATGGCATCGCCATGACTTAACATGATTTTACTATGTCATCGAATTATTTTATGTAATGAGCGGTCGTTCGGTTTTTATGTAAAATTCGTGGTTACGATTTGTTTACTGAAGTTTAGGTGAAATGAATTTTATGGGTCCAGTATTTAACCAGTGCCGATGCCTAGGCGCATTAAATTTAATACTAACCATAGTAGCTTTAAGTTTGTAACTTCTATCACTATGGATTGAATGTCTGAAATAAATGATTTGTAGTCAAGACCTACTGAACGTAACATGATTATAAATTGTCTATCTCGCTCACAGTCAGCATCGCGTTCATATTGTATGGGCTGAAAATTGGTATTGAAAACAGCTAGCTGTCAAAGTCGTACAAACTGACATTTGACATTTGATGTTGTTGGACATCTACCTGTCTCGTTTGGACAAGAAGACTACATCGGACAAGGTCTTCGAGCACATCCGCGAGGCAGCACGGGACCGGTTACAGGGTTCCCGGGTGTTCATCCATCCGCTCGAGTCCACTAGGGCTAACAATTTTAGCTCCTTTAGACTCCAAGTGCCTCCAAGCACCAGCAGATGTTCCTGCGCTCCGACTTTTGGCCGGAGGGTGTGGTGTTCCGTCGCTTTAGGGAAGCGAAACTGACATTTAAAACTCCCTAAATAGTTGTAATGTTTTGTTTTAATTTTTATACGTACTTTTTTTGCATTGTGAGTTGTTTATTTTTAAATTTTATAGCGCATTGGCTTTGCTGTAATGCTGTAAAATTGTTTTGATAGTAAATAAATAAATAAATAAATTTTAATCCGATGTTGAGTGTCAAAATACCTAGTTAATCAGTGTAAATTGCTGACCCGAAGAGTTTTGTTTTAGATGCTCTTCATATTGGCAAAGTAATGTAGACCGAACTTTTATCGTAAACTGACACTTGTAACGTTGGTTAATAGGTGCCTGGTTTAAGCCTAACAGTTCTATACATTTTGACACAACTAAAATGGACTTAACAGTAAAACTGGGTTTAATTTTTGGCTGCAAGAGGACATTAAAGTGACAATGGCACGCGAGGCTGCATTGGACAATGGCACTATGGGATGGGGTCAGAAGGTTCTCAAATGGCGTCCACGGACCGGGAGACGAGCTGTCAGTAGGCCTCCAACAAGATGGAGCACCGACCTATAGTAAAGATCGCGGGACAGCGGCGGATGCGGAAAGCACAAGACCGGTCTAAGTGGAGAGCCTTGGGGGAGGCCTATGTCCAGCAGTGGACGTCTTTCGGCTGACATGATGACTATGGGACACGCCTTAACGCTTTTACACTGCCATGACTGTCAAATAAAATGTAAAGGCAGGGTCATCATGTAAAAGAGCTTGGAGAACAAGTAAGAGGCTCGAGTTGCGAGTAAATACTGTCTATTGTATAAGACTTATGTCTACTTGTGTGTGACGCAATACATACTACATTCATCATCATCAAACTTATGAGTTACACTCTTGTCGGTGGAGTTTCTTGCAATCATCTCTCCTATAAACCTCCTATAAGCATGGCCCCAACCTGCATTCCCAAATCTGGGTCATCCATCTATGTTGATTGGTGATTTCAACAGTCACCACACGAGCTGGGGATATAAAACTAGCGATGCCAACGGGGAATCTATCGTTGCCTGGGCGGACGAGACTGATTATTTCTTGGTGTTCGGAAGCAAGGATAGGGGTACATTCAGATCTGTTCGCTGGGGCCGTGATTACAACCCTGACCTTGCTTTTGCTTCCCTGGACTCCAACCGCAGACCCTTACCGGTGGTCAGAACTATACTGCCAGACTTCCCGCACAGCCAGCACCGCCCGGTCATACTGGATATCGGGCATAGGATCCCTATAGTTGAATCCTTCCCTGCACCCCGCTGGAACTTTCAGAAGGCTGACTGGGCAGGATACGCAGGCAAACTCGATGATTCCATCAGATAGATACAACCAATTCGGAAAAACTACAATCGTTTCCTGAAACTGATACTCAGCACAGCCAAAAACTTCATTGCCAGGGTTTATCGCAAGCAGTATATAACGTGCTGGAACCCCAGCACGGAGTCACTCTGGCAGGAATTCAACGCGACAGGGGACCGAAATGCTGCACACGCTCTTGTTAAGTCCCTGAATGAGCCCCGTCAGTCAAGATGGGAAGACAAGATATGAATTTTACCCACTCTAGTCGAAAGGCTTGGCACCTTCTAAAACGTTTTACCTCTGGAGCCGGTGGCCGGGACTGTCAAACTAAAGTATGCCCAAGCGCAATTGCCGATAGGATTGTAAAGCTATCCAAAGCACCCAGCCACAAGCGGCACACTCGTGCGGTACGGAAGCAACTTAAATCAGGTGCCACCCCACATCCCAGTTACAGCCGCCGATAATAGAGAAATTCATCCCTCAGGAGCAGGCAGGATTCCGGCCTGGGCGTAGCTGCAGTGACCAGGTTCTGGCGTTGACGACGCATATAGAAAAAGGATTTGATGGAAACCTAAAGTCCGCAGCAGCTTTCGTGGACCTAACTGCTGCATACGATACTGTTTGGCGCCAGGGCCTACTATTTAAACTGCTACATGTGATCCCCTGCATAAAGATCTACAGAGTGATTAAGGACGCCCTTACAAACCGGCCTTTCCAGGTGTTCCTCGGTGGCAGAGCTAGTGGAAGCAGAGTCCTAAACAATGGCTTGCCGCAGGGGTCAGTGCTGGCCCCCTTGCTATTTAATCTATATACCTACGACATCCCCACGACTGCATCACGGAAATTTGCATATGCTGACGACCTGGCACTGGTCTCGCAGGACCGAAAAGTTGGCCCAGCGGAGCTGGCACTGCAAGAGGACTTAGCCACCATGGATGACTACTTTGTCCGATAGCGCCTATGCCCAAGCACCTCGAAGACCGAAGTGTGCTGTTTCCACCTCAACAACCGGCTGGCAAATGAAAAACTTAATGTCACCTTTGTCATCCTAACACACAATCCCTACCCCAAATACCTGGGTGTTACCCTGGACCGGAGCCTCACCTACAAGACCCATCTTAACAACGTTGCGGCTAAACTAGGGTCCAGAGATAACTTAGTGCAGAAGCTGACTGGAACAACCTGGGGGGCTTCAGCTGGCTGTTTGAGGACGTCTGCTCTGGCGCTTGTATACTCGACGGCGGAGTACTGCGCCCCAGCTTGGCTGAACAGTGCGCACACTACTGTTGTCGACACGCAACTCAACCACACAATGCGTTTGATTACGGGCTGTATGAGACCAACTCCTTTACACTGGCTGCCGGCCTTAAGTGGCATTGCCCCGCCCCGCCTTCGCCGCGTGCAACACCTCCGGCGAGAAACTGGTAAGGCCTGTGAAAGACCCGATCTGCCCATCAATATGGACTTGACCACGTTTAAGGCGACGAGACTGAAGTCCCGTAATCCACCAGTGCTACTGTCGCACCAACACCAACTTGAGTGGAATTTGAACACCGCCTGGGTCGAGGAGTGGACAGCCTCCGCTGAACCGACTGACATGTTCGAGCTGAATCCACGCGCCCGCCCCCCTGGGTGTAAGGAGTCACGCCGTGTTTGGTGCTTGTTCAACCGTTTGAGGACAGGGGTCGGTCACTGCGCCCACCTTCGAAGGAAATGGGGTTGGAGTGAAAGTGGGTCATGCGAATGTGGACATCCGAAACAGACAGTGCGCCATATCGTACTGGAGTGCCCCCTAACAAAATACGGAGGCGGGATAGAAGACTTCAAAACCTTCACGAGTGAAGCAGCAGAATACCTTAGGAAGTGTAAATTTAAGCTATGATATAAGTATAATTTATAAGCCCTACGATAAATAAATAAATAATAATCCTATAAGCCAGTTCCTTGACCTCCTGATACGACACGACACCGGCCTTCTCCTTTATCTGCTCCATGTAGCTTGCCTAGGTCAACCTCTTGAGAGAGAGAGAGAGAGAGAGAGAGAAACATTTATTCACATACATTCGACACATACAGAAAGATGAAACAGTACATTTAAAGGAATAGAATACAATGGAACACATAGCTATATTATTTAACAATACAATATGTTTGCACCGAACGACGTGAAATGGGCCCCACTCAGCATAATGTTGCGGCAAGCCGCAACGCTGTTTTTCTGCAGAGCCCATTTTAACCTAAAACTAGACATAAAGTGCATACACAAACATACACAAACACAAACTCAAACCTTCCTCTCTGTCCTTAAAATTTTCCTTCTAAAATGATCCTAAAGAAGTTGTCGTTCGAAATGTCCCACCATTTTCTCGCCTTTGACCATTGACAGTACTTCCCCATTGGTCTTCCGTTCCACCACTGCAATACAATTCCGATCCATACTAGGTACGAAAGGAATGCAAATATTTTCTTTCACCCTAAAACATATTTCTTGATTTCATAAACTCAAAATGCTGTAATAAAAGTAAATACGTCATATCCTAAGCCGGCAATCCCATCTGTTATTCAAATCGTTAGTGACGAAAGTTTCGTATCAAGTTGAATGCCATTGAACATTTTATTTATTCAATATCCCATATGGGAATAACCCTTCGCTCGCGACGAAAACTTCAGGATTGGATTCCGGAGGATTGTTTCAAACCTGTTTTAGTTCAAATACAATACTAAAGTTAGCGTAGCAAATTAAATGCAATTGAGAGCTTGTTTAATATTGTAAGGTGAACGAAACGTGATGATCGCCATCTTAATTACAATAATTTACCATTTTTGGGGTTCCGTACCTCAAAAGGAAAAACGGAACCCTTATAGGATTACTTTGTTATCCGTCTGTCTGTCTGTCTGTCGGTCAAGACCCTTTTTCTCTGGAACGCGTGGAGGTATCATGCTGAAATTATTATCAAATACTCAAGCTTGCGGTCCCTTGAAGCTGTGAAAAAATCAACCTTCTAAGTCAACGCAATAAAAAGATACAGTAATTAAAAACGCTATTTCCATACAAATTGCCGAAATCCAAAAACCTAAAGGGTACTTCCAGCTGTCCTAGAAACTTGAAATTTGGTATGAAGGTAGCTCTTATAGCACAACCACTGCGGAAAGTCTCAAAATCTTAAATTTTTATGTCTGTCTGTAGACTTCGCAGACCAATATAAGTTGACCTCACACATAGACACCCGCAACCCTGGAGAGCTAAGATGAAATGCCTCTTGTGCCTGTAATTACACCGGCTGTCTCCACACCAGAACACGACAGTGCAAGGAACAAGATAAGTGGCATTCTATCTTACCACACTAGGTTAGCAACGCATCTGAAAATTCCCTGGGTGGGTTTCTATGGGCAGTGGTGATCACTTACCATCAGGTCACCTACTTGTTCGTTTTTCTTCCTTGTACTATCAAAATAAAGTAAATGACGGACAGTGATTAAAATTTCTAAATAACATCAGTTTACTTCAATCAATTTAAGCTGGTGCTAATGAATACCTACATTTATAGTATCAAAAATCGAAAGCAAGTTCCTTTACAAATATCAAGATTGCACTGAGGCCCTTTCAGAAATATCAACAGCTTCCTTTTCCATTTTTTCTTGTTTCTTAATCTCAACTTCATTTTCATCCTCACATAGAGCTTTGATGTTATTTACTTAAGTCGGTCTTATTTTACAAATCCAACATTCTAATTCATTAATTACAAGTTGATTTTGAAATCTGCCTCAGAAGAAGAAACTATTCTTTGATTTACACACGATCAGCGGAGGTTTAGAAATAGGGTCCCGTTGGTCCCCTGTGTGTACAGAACCCTAAAACGGCACTCAGTAATTCTGAATACTACCCTGAGATAAATCTCGATCACAAAAATGACTTCAGTAAACTTCGCTTTATCAGAATTTAGGTCCCAAACAAAAGGGATGCGGTGAAATTCATAACTTATACTAAAATATCACCAGTGATTTTTCCGATTTCCAAGCAAAGATCGCGGTTCTAAACTTTCCCAGAATAAGTATTCTGTTTGGACGAAAGTTTGTTTTTAAATGCTGCATTTCGACGAATGGTTCTGGTGTTAAACTTTCGATGAGTTAGATTTTTAGAAAGTTGCTGGAACCCTGATTGGTTGTGGAGTTAGATCACTTGAGGCTAGTTTTGTAAATTTCGTTACTAATTATTGGGATTTTACCAAATGTTTTTGAGCTACGTGAAAGTTGTGTAGGGGAATGATCTATCTGAGTGTTTAATTGATCGAAGTGTTTTCAGTAGAATACAGTTATTTTTAACATGAAACATGTCTTGCTAAACCGACCGAGTGATCCGTTTTTATTTCACTATAATACAGTTATTGATTTATAAATAGGTGCAGTACACGATTTTCGTATAATTCTTCTAACCATGCCTTTTGCACTTGATGCGAAATAAAGAATAGACAGCCGTTTCAAATTGACCAAAAGGTTTGGTAAATGACCAGGCCCTTTTTCACCATCTAGACAATTGTCAGTTTTACATGACAATTCGAACTACATTTCTTTGACAACATGAAGCGCGCTAAAACAAAAGCTCTTCAAGTCATTGAAACCTGACCATTGTAACATTGTTGAAATAGGGGCCAAGACTAACGACCCTTGGACAAATTTGGCTTGCCAAAAAAAAGAGCGCTTAGCTCTTTAAAGAAGCCAGTTAATGCCCAACGCACTAGTAAAATAAAAGACCTTCATTGCCCGACCCAGAAACATCTCCGTGTAACAGTCGACGCTGCATTGTGTTGCCAAGTAAACCATAATCTGGCGAGTGAAAGCCAAGGCAGACATTTCTAGCGTACGTACCAATAAATCGTTCTCCAGATAAAGAAAGGGGTCCGTTCAAAGCCTCTGAGATGACGGTTGGACGGACTCAGTTTTTACGATATCGTGTAGGTTGCTGTTTTTGTCAGATGTACACAGTATCGCAGAGTGTGGTCAACAGCTTTGTTTTTCATGACAGAATTGCTCGCAGAACTGATGTTCAAGGTCAGACGGTTCTCAAGTAGCGTCCTCGGACCGGGAGACGAGCTGTCCGTAGGCCTCCAACAAGATGGAGCGACGACCTGGTAAGATCGTGGGACCGCGGTGGATGCGGAAAGCACAAGACCGGTCTGAGTGGAGACCCTTGGGGGAGGCCTATATCCAGCAGAGGATGTTTTTTAGCTGACATGATGATGATGATGATTAAATGCTTTATAAATTAATATCGTATCGTAATTAGTATCGTATCGTATCCGACACGATATTATAAGCCGATAAACGGGAGGCGCTTTTAGCTTATCTAATGCACTACAATTTTTCTGCCACTTTTTGAAGTGGACGAGGAGCACACACGCACAGCACACGTCTGCGCTCATGTCAAAATTTGTTACGTTCCTACAAACTCACACTAAAACAAATGCCAAAAACACGCACACAATCAACAAACCTTGAGCATTAGATTTTTGGCAGAGGGGAAACCGCGCGTTAACATCTCTATTTCTTTCCTGCTCTAAGGACACGATAGTTACCGGAAAAAGACGGAGGTTTTGTTAAGGTCGCCATTCTAAGCGCCCCTGTGTACAATAACAAAGTAGTAGCACGATAGCCACGTACGACGATCTTCCTTCTCCCTCCCTCGCTGCAGCGATGAGTTAATGTATTGTATCTGCGATCTGCAAAATGAGATAAAAGTTTTCGCCTTTTGGCACGATGACAGCTCTTTACGAAGGTTCCGTATAATTTGAAGAGTGGCTGAATGGTTTTCTGGGCCGAAAAGGTTCGATTTACTATGAAATACTGAAGCTGAAGCACTGTGGTTAAAAATGAGGACTTACGAGGTTAACGTAGTTTCTCGCATATTCTTTGGCTTTTTGACGAGAAAAAAAACTAAGTATGATAATAAATAATGATCGCATGCTTGTCTAATTCGCAATCAGCATCGTGTTCGTTTTGTATGGGCTGACATTTGGTATCGGAAACAGCTGGCTGTCACAGTCATACAAAATAGTAGTTTATGCAACTGTTATAATTATACAGCACTCTGTAATGTAAGCAATTCTACATAATTAGGCCTTAAAACACTTTTTAAGGCCTAATTATGTAGAATTGCTTACATTTCTTTACCTACACAAATAATTATAAGTACCTACTCTAAGATTAGTTCAGAAGCTGAAGGATTAACACATTACACAATACACATCGAATTCGATGTCGTAATGACTATTACTTTACTGCTGGACCTGCTGGTCGTGGTGGTTGGCGGCGGAGGCGTCGTCGTGCTGCAATGCTGGTCATTTTCTACGGTTTCTGAACGCATTATAGAGGACTTATGATATGTGTGTAGATAAAGTATCATTTCAATCCGATGATGAGTGTCGAAATAGTTACGTAATTATCCTGCAGGTCGCCGCCAAAAAGGTAGGTCAAGGTTCGCCTGATGGAAATCAATCACCGCCGTCCATGGATACCCGCATCACGAAGGGAATCACAAATGCGTTACTGACAAGCTAAAGATCAGAGATAAGACAAGTAGGCTCGTTTTTGGGTTCCGCAGCCAAAATGGCAAAAACGGAACCCTTACAGTTTCGCCATGTCCGGTCCGTCTGTGGTGAAATCAGCGGATCATTCACGTATTATATTAAAAGTCGAGTTTAGCCCGACATGTTTCGGACTAATTCGTAGTCCTGCGAGACGCAAACTGAAATTCATATTAAAAGTGATGCGATTATTTTACTGTCACTGAGTTCATATTTTTCCATCTTTTTGATTACTTTTGGTCTAGGATTGCATTTCTAGAAAATTTTAATCAACAAGACGCCATGTTTATTATGCTTTACGATCCGAATGGAAATATTTTCT
This sequence comes from Clepsis dumicolana, assembly GCA_963691665.1. NCBI lineage: Eukaryota > Metazoa > Arthropoda > Insecta > Lepidoptera > Tortricidae > Clepsis > Clepsis dumicolana. The sequence continues at coordinate 2,464,183 of OY829521.1, read as the reverse complement.
AGCTATTTTGTAAGTCTCGTATCAACATGACTGGTAGGTATTCGCGTGAACGCAAATCGAGAGTATTCTAACTCAACCTCGTATATAAACTTTGACGCAATTGGAATAACCACCTTAGGTTCGCGGTCTAGAGTGCTTATTCCAATTTCGTCAAAGTTTGTATACGAGGTCGAGTCAGAGTACCGTCGAAATGCATCTTAAATAAATAGAAATTCAAGAACACGTTCCAACATGGTTTTATCCACAATCTTTATTTTTCTCAGAGCTTGTTATTTACACTGCAGAAGATTTGTATCCTAGCGAAATAAACGGATCACTCCCGTATGTCAGTCGAGTATAGCCCGGCTTGTTTCGGACTAATCCATAGTCCTTCCTCTGGGAGCACACGCCACGCCGGTGGCGAGACGTAAACTGCGCGCCGCAGCTCTGCTCGCGCGGCTGCTCGGCGCAGCTGACGGCGGCTCACGGATTAGTCCGAATCATGTCGAGCTATACTCGACTGACATACGTGAGTGATCCGTTTATTTAACTATGATTGAGTCTCACGGTAGCTTTATCTTAAAAGATTTGTATCCCTTTGTAAAAACTTATAAACATTCACCCGCGCCCAATCCGTACTGGGCCCGCGTGGGAACCATAGCCCAAGACCTCTAAATGTGAGAGAACGCCAATGCCCGGCAGTGGGTGTTTAGTTCAAGAACAAAAAAAATGTAGAATTCCCTCCGTAGCTGACGCGTAACAATAATTTTTTGATAATTTTAAAATAAATAAATCAATAAATAAATGTCATGGGACAAATTGACACCAATTGACCTCGTCCCAAACTAGGCAAAGCCTGTACTATAGGTACCAGACAACGGATAAACATACTTATATAGATAAATACATACTTATATACACCCAAGACCCGAGAACAAACGTTCGTGCTCATCATACAAACATCTGCCGCGACCGGGATTTGAACCCGGGAGCTCAAGATTTTGGTAAAGAAATTTTAATTCCGCAAGAGGTAGATCACGAAATATTTCGAAGAACAGAAAATTACCGGGGTTGGCATTTTTCTGGTTTTTTTCTGTGTACTCATGTTTCAGTGAGTTTAAAATATATGTATGTATAATTGAACAGAAAATTAGTCAAATTTGGCTCGCTCATAGAACTTATTGTCTTTTAATAAGTGTTGTTGGACGCTTGCCTATTTTTTAGATGTCTCAATTCTTGAACGGAAAAACAGAACCTCAAAACGATAATTTATAAATTTGAAAGGCAAAATTCGGGACGCTTTACGGGTGGTAGGACCTTGTGCGAGGTCCGTCCGGATCGCTACCACCAACTTACTCGCTAATCCTACAACTAAGCAGCAGTGCTTGCACTGTTGTGGTTCGGTGTGGAGAGTAAGACAGCCAGTGTAATTACGGGCACAAGAGGCTTCTTAGCTCTCTAGGTTGGCAACACGTCTGCAAACCCCCGGGGTTGTGGGTGTCTATGGGCAGTGGTGATCACTTACCATCAGGTGACCCACTTGCTTGTTTGCCTTCCCTGTCGTATAAAAAAAATTGTCTGTTTCTTAAATTAATAGTTTGTGTATTTAAATAAGACATGAAAATAACCTTGTAACTTTTTACCTGTAAAACATGCAAAATAAACACGTATGCTAAAGTGGATTATTTTGGCTTCTTTATAATTCTCATTTCGTAGACGTTTTAGACACAGAGTCTAACTGTTAATAAAAAAAACACTGTTAATTGAAAATGGCGGCTCGTGCCTCAAACTTGTATTATTATTAGCAGAGCTTAGACAGTGCCCTAAGCACGACTTGTCGAATCCTGCGTTACGTTACGGTTATCGTATCGAGGTCGAGAAATCTCATACTAAATTTTAGTTCCAAATACGCTCACGGGCGGGCGCTGTTCCAAACGTCATACAAAATCGTTATAGTTTACTATTCGATTTTACGTGACGCAGGATTCGACAAGTCGTGCTTAGGGCACAGGTCATAGCAAAATAATTGCAACACGCTAATAGAACAAAATTAATAGAGTCGCATTGTACAGTATTATTTAATTATATTTTTAAATGTCTCTAATAATTGAGTTGGGGGTAGTTCTCAATCCACTTATTAGTCGTTTTTAATTTCACCGTATTCAAAATATTTAGAAATAACCATAAGAAAATAATTTTACTAATTCAAATTGTCACCACAAAACTGTTTCAAAAATGCCACTTTGACAAAACCATGTGACAGATATGCAACTAAATAAGGTTTAACGTTAAATTACGATAACGTCCTCTTTGGATAATTATTGAGTATTGTTCTATTTCCATATCTGTTTTTGCTATGACCTGCCCGAGCTCTGAATATTAGTCGGCCATAACTAATCAACATTATGTCAACTCCACCTCCGTTCACTCCATCTTTTGTAAAGAATTTCGATTAGGCACGTCGCCACAAAATGTACAGTCAAGTGCAAAAATATGTATTGAATTAATCCACCACAACAACCATAACCTTAATTCGCCGACATATTTAAGGGATATTGACATATTTTTGAGTAAGTTGTATGGACCCGTATTTTTGCACTTGACTGTACTATTAGTGTAAATAAAACTAGATACGACCTAATATAACCAAATGCTGTTATAACAAACATGATAAATAGAAGCCAATTCGTAATAGTTGCAAAAATTACCGCGAGCACTCGTAAACCAAAACTTACTTTACTCTAACCGCTGATATTCCGATCCTAGAAGTGTTTCGTTAAACTTTTTCCAGCTATTTACAAGATTAACTTTCCACTGTTCAACCGCAGGCTTCACACTTGAATAAACAAACAGTAGAGGCAGTCTCGAAACTTGGTACTTTACGCCGGACCGTTCCTAAGACGTTGTATGGAGTTGTGCTACTGCCGTTTTCGCTTCTATGGCTGCGCGCTTGGTCGCCGCGTAGCCTCAGTCTCGCTACGCCAACCGCTACGGATGCTACGACGCGTAGCAGCTTCGAATGGCCGCTCCATGCGCTACGAAAATACAACTTTAGCTCAACACTAAAAGTGAGTGTTTTTATTTTGAGTTTCGAAACCGTTGTCAGTGTTAAATTTTTGTGTTAGTGTTGTGAGTGTTAAGTATGTTGGTTGGCCGCAGCTGTCCAATTCGCCAAAACAACGAGCGATGACCTTTACATTTCCCAGGTTAGTTGTTTTTTTAATTAAGGGCGAAGTTACGCCTTTTAGGTGCAAACTGTGGACCTAAACGACTTTGCAGGGCCATTTTTAAATTTTTATGTGCCCTTAAGCGTGTTTTTGAGTCGATTTTTTTTATGAAAATTATGTTAATGGGTTTTGATTGTTCGTGAATTATTAAATATACTAGTACCTATTACCCATTTATTATTATTACTAGTTATCCGATTATTAATTTCAAATGCATTTAAAATTTCGTACGACCCTTAAAGCCTTTGCTGATTTAAACACAGCTACTGTATGCACAAAAAAAAATAGTGTGAAATATCTGCATAAACAATTTCATGTCGTGTTTAAAAAGTTAAAATTAACCCAAAAGCTTAAGCTTAACTCATGATTGTGTTTTAAAATAAAATTATAAAATTATATTGTTATTAAAACGAATAATTTAAATTCAAATTTCAAGCTCAATTTTATTCATTCAACACAAAAGTACCGAATTAAAATATTTTTCAGTAAATCCGTCAAGTCAAATAGCATTTTTCTGATTTAAATAATTTTATTCAAACTGTATGTATCTCACTAATTGATATAATCTTGGCTCATATAACTAATAAAATATAACAATATATATATATATATATATATATATTTTACGACTGAATAGCCCAGTGGTTAGAGAATCTGACCATGAAGCTAGAGGTCCCGGGTTCGATCCCCAGGTGGAATCATCACAATATGTGGTTGTAGTTGTAGAGTCTGTGTGACTAACACCACCACCTTCACACTATACGCTGACGCATTTCGGAACGCTCTAAGGCCCGTTTTCGAAGCTCCGAAACCACCGTTCAATGTACTACCAGTTAGTGTGTTAATTCGTTTTTTTATATACGATGAGGAAGGCAAACGAGCAAGTGGATCACCTGATGGTAAGTGATCACCACTGCCCATAGACACCCGCAACCCCGGAGAGTTTGCAGATACGTTGCCAACCTAGAGAGCTAAGATGAAATGCCTCTTGTGCCCGTAATTACACCGGCTGTCGAACTCTCCACACCGGAACACAACAGTGCAAGCACTGCTGCTTAGCGACAGGATTAGCGAGTAAGATGGTGGTAGCGATCCGGACGGACCTTGCACAAAGTCCTACCACCCGCGAATACGTGTAGCAGTGTAGGTGGAGGTGTTGCATGAACACATACATTTGTCGCATAGACGTAGTTGTTTTACACGTGTGGTCCCGGGTGAACAAATTGATTGTTTTAGGCCATGAATAGTTATCCCAGATTTATTTATTATTGTTGTGTGCCCTTACAGGGTGTCATGGACTGACTTATACCAAATGTGACATCTTTATTTTAATACTCGTATTAGGTACATGACAATGCATAAATGGAATAAAATAAAATCTTTTTATTGCGAGTATACATGTCACAAGTTACATACATAACCAATATTGCGCTCTAACTCATAGCCATGCAAAAAAAATTACAAATAGTATTTGTACACTTAAAGATATAGCAGGTGTGTATACATAAACGGTTAAATGGATCACTCACTTATAGATAAGTCGAGTATAGCCCGACATATTATGTTTCCCAGTAATTCGTAGTCCTTCCTCTGGGAGCGCCACACGACTCGATGACAGCGCTGCGTAGCGCATACTGCACGCCAATGTTTAAACACGTTTTTTGACTTAAAAAGGCTTATAATAATAATCCTGTCTGATTGGCAGGTCTTAAAACCTTTTTACCAAAAAGCTTAATTCTGAATTAATCTTTTCGTTAAATCCTTTAAAAACTGAATCGTAACTAAATATTTAAACTGAAACCAAAAGTCTGTGTTAATTAAAGTTAATGTTTAGTGGTAAAAAGGCTTTTTGAAATTTTGTTTGAACCAAATCTGCGGTTACCATAAGCCTTTGCGTTAATACTTAATGGTTTGTGCTCTTCTAAAACTATAATGATGAATTAAAAATACGTTTATTTACACAACAAAAGCAATTTACAATGACATTAAACCCTAGCTAAAACTAATAAAACTAAATCTTAAACTAAATACCTACTTTATTTACTTATTAAAAGCAATTTACAATGACATTAAATCTAAGCTTAAACTAAATAAACTACAACTTAAAACTAAATTAAATCTAAATAAGGCCCCCGTGGCATGGTGCCCAAAAGGCTGGCAGCGTTGCCTCGCTGAACAGCGATGCTGATTCTTTGAGAGAGAAAACTGCCAGCCCTTTGGTCACAAGTTGCATCAACCAAGCGCTTTTGCAACTCTGAAATAATGGTGAATTTATATTTAGAGTTCATTACTTCATTTTGTAAGCCTACACACACATTTGTTTAACAGTTATCTAGTTTTTTGTCGAGGTTAACTGGACGTTACGTAGTTGTATAGCAAACATATCTTTTAAAGATACAATTCTATTCCATAGAGGAATACTATACAAAAATCTTAGAGTACCTGACTGACTAGATAATGTAATTAATTATAATTCAATTTGCTAGCTGTTGCCCGCGTCTTCGTCTGCGTATAATTAAGTTATCGCTATCCCAAGGGGCATAAAAGATAGCCTATGTTTTTAACCGACTTCAAACTTCAAACTTTGGACTTGTTTTTTTTAGGATTATTTTGTTTTACAGGATTTTTTATAGAAAATATGAAACACGTGTCGTAACAGGGTCCTATAAAATTTGAGAGTTGCTCTCGATTTCCCTGAGACCCCATCATTAGATCCTGACTTGGCGACAATGGGACCACCTCAGGAGTACACCCTTTGAATTATACTCATGTATGAATTATCTCTTAACTTGAGAGGCCATAAATCAAAACACTAGGGGTTACACCACGGTGTTAATTATTAATGCAGTATCGAACACTGGGACATTCTACCCTAGATTTTGTCACCACACCTCACAAATTTCCCCATTGTTTCTAAATAACAAACGCTCGTAAGATTTTTCATCAGCAAAAAAGGTTTCGCGACCACCATTATTTACGGTTTTACATCGATCTGGCAATAAAAACGTCATTCACGCAACGAGCCACGGAACCCAGAAGCCTTGTTCGGCTCGTTAAACAAATCCAGGTGGAACTTTGGCTTGTTGGGACAAGGGTTCCGTAGTATTGTGGTTTAGGAAGCTTGACTTTGTTGTAACAATGGCAGTGGTTGCTTGATAGTTTGGGTTAATTGTAATAGCGGTATAAGAACTTTATACTTTGTTTAAGTTGACGACCGGATATCCTAGTGGTTAGAGACCCTGACTATGAAGCTTGAGGTCCCGGGTTCGATCCCCGGTCGGGGCAGATGTTTGTATGATGAATACGAATGTTTTGTTCTCGGGTCTTGGATGTTTAATATGTATTAAGTATGTATTTATCTATATAAGTATGTTTATCCGTTGTCTTGTACCCATAGTACAGGCTTTGCCTAGTTTGGGACTAGGTTAATCGATGTTAATGACATTAAATCCAAGCTAAAACGAAATAAACTAAAACTTAAAACTAAATAAGGCCCCCGTGGCTTGGTGCCCAAAAGGCTGGTAGCGTTGCCTCACTGAATAGGGATGCTGATTCTTTGAGAGAGAAAACTGCCAGCCCTTTGGTCACAAGTTGCATCGCTCAAGCGCTTTTGCAACTCTGAATTATTTCAAGCTTATGCTTGTAAGCGCCGGAACCCCATGGACCCAAGGTTTCAAACCCGACAGCAACAATTGATGTCAATTTTATTGTCCCATGATATTTGTTATTTTATTTATTTAAGTTTGTTTTTGCTATTTACATAATTATGTTCTAATCTGTACCACCTGCTTTGAACTGTTATTTTTAACTCCCAACTCAAAAAGAGGGATGTTACAAGTTTATCCTGTGTATGGGTGCATGTGTGTTTCTGTCTGTGGCATCGTAGCTCCTAAGCGGTCGAATTTAATCGAAACTGTTTTTAGCTAAGTTGCGTATTTGGATAGCGATAATTTGACATGTGATTTGACGGTCTGAGTGGAGAGCCTTGGGGGAGGCCTATGTCCAGCAGTGGACGTCTTTCGGCTGACATGATGATGAATTTGACAGAAAACCTGTCATATATTCGTCATAAAATAATCCTTCGTTGTTTTCCCGACAAGCAAACCGACTTCCCAGTTAAATCAGTAAAATTACTTTTACTGTTGATACCGTAACTCGGTATATTGGTGTCGCAGTGTATTGGCTAGATTTCCCAAGTGTCTGTGGGAGCATTGAGCACGCCAATTTACAATAACAGGATTTTATGTATAAACAGAGATGAGGAAATGACAGGTGTTGTTTACAATAGAATTCGAACGGAAACACGACACAAATAAATTACCTACTTATCCTCGAATGAAAGAATTGAAGGATTGCGGGACCGCGGTGGATGCGGAAAGCACAAGACCGGTCTGAGTGGAGAGCCTTGGGGGAGGCCTATGGCCAGCAGTGGACGTCTTTTGGCTGACATGATGATGATGATGAATGAAATAATGAAACGGATTGTGGGAGTTTTTTTTATCAGACTCGACAGCGGCAAAGAGGAGTTACGAGTTTAGTAGTGTTATTTGTAATAATAGCAGATATTTCTCTCTGAAAACTAAGGGACGGGGAGCGGTATTTTTTTTAAATGATTTGTTATAATTTCAAAAATATTGGAGCTTAAAAAAAATTAAAATGTTTTCGAATGTGCAAACAGAGTCCTTGCATAATGTAATAACCCCATAATAATAACCCCATTTGAACTATTACCCACACATAGAAATATTAACCTTACATTTTTAGAACTTGTGTAAATTTTTACTTAATTTTCTATTTACAAAATACTTGGTTAACTAAGCACTATCTAAAACGGTTCGAAATTTCAAGCCGATAGCATTAGCAGTTCCTGAGATAACGGACGGACAGACAGAGAGACTAAGTCAAACCATAAGGGTTCCATTTTACAATTTTGATTCCGAACCCTAAAATAAGACGCGAGGAAGTACCGCATGAATTTTAAAACAAAAACATGCTGTTGCCAACTGAAGCCTTCTTCAAAGTAACAACATTGAACCAGAGAAAATGGTCAATAAAGCGATGCTCATTTGTTTTCACCATTTGCCAGTTTCACGCTTGCGCACAAAACGGCATTGTTTTGTCAAAGACTGAACGACAAAAGCATCTATCGATGCATGAGGCAGTCGCGGCCGCCATTCCCATTGAGAGCATGCAAATACAATGCTGGTTGAGGTTGCGGGAATGTGCCTTTAATATTACGGGGAACAATACCGGGGAAATTACTACACAGAAAAGCACTGCACAATTTGGAATAAGGAACTTAGAAAAGTCGTACAACCACCTACGTTTTTATTTCAAATTAGCTGTTCGTCCGCATAGATATCGGTTATCGCTATCCCGCGGGAACTATATAATTTTCCCAAATAAAAAGTCACCTATGTTATTCCTCAATATTCAAACTATCTTCTTATCAAATTTCATCTAGATTGGTACAGCGGTTTGCCCGTGAAGAGGTAACAAAACAGACAGACAGAGAGACAGAGAGACAGAGCTACTTTCGCATTAATAATATTAGTTAGGATTAGGATTTAAACAGCTAGAAAACGTATGAACTGATTTTCAGGAAACTTGGGTACAAGTTTATTAATTAAACACGCTTTCGGTTTAAAAAAAGATGAGTAACCTTATCAGTTTTGCTATAGAAAGCAAGCGAAAAAAAAAGAGAGAAAATTTTGGATCGTATGATTATTGTAGAATTTTTTTGGTACAAGCTAACACAGTTTTAAATACTGGTTTCGTTTTATTTAAAAGCTTGTGCCAATTCTACCGTTACATTTCTTATCATAAAATAAACGGAATCGTACCTATATAACTAGTCTAATACTTATCTGTGAAAGATTTTTTTCAAAGATTTTTAGTCGTACGTAAATTGTGCAATCCTAAATTTTCTCTCTTTTATTTTCGCTTTATTTTTATCGCAATCTGCAAATTTTATTCCCCATTTACTTTCACTTGCCTCAACGAATGTTCGAAACCTGCGTCACGTGAAATCGAATAGAAAACGTTGTCGAGTTTGTATGACGTTTGAAACAGCGCCCGCCCGCGAGCGTCTTTGAAACTAAAATTTAGTATGAGGTTTCTCGATCTTGATACGATAACCGTAACGTTATGCAGCATTCGAAAAGTCGTACTCGACCTTCTGACTGTGGAAATACATAGAAGGTATCATGGATCACTATTAGTAATAATAATTCTATATAAGCATCTTATTTATTTTGTACCATTACGATCTATGAATAAACGATGCATTCATTCGTTCATTCATAATAAATGTTACTACTCGTATTGTTCCTCATTTATCTTTGAATTGTAGAAAAACGTGTTGTGATAGATTGACCGTCAATAATTCGAAACTTAAAAGCTGTAGGCCGAGCACGCAGTTTACGAATACTGCGTAACGTTACGTTATCGTATCGGAATCGAGAAACCGCATACAAAATTTTAGTTCCAAATACGCTTACGGGCCGGCGCTGTTCCAAACGTCAACGAATTTCTCGATTACGTTACGCAGGTTTAGAATATTCGTACTCGTGCCTCAGTCGTGTAATAAACGGTAGATAGTTATCTACAAAACGTTTACTGGATGTTAGTAGCAATCTGTTTGATCTTGCTGATACGATACAAAACAATAATTCTATTAAACACCACAAACACACAAAACGGTAAAAAATACACAGAAAATACAAGGTAGCTGGAGCTTTGGGCTGATTGTAAATAGATACAATTTACATTCATCTTGTACTGTTGCTATTCAGAACATTATTTATTTTCAAACTTGGCTTTTTTGTTTTTCGTAAAAAAGCCAAAAAATATGCCTGAAAGTACGTTTACACACAGACACGCACGACACAAGAGTTCCCAGTTTTTTGCTTTTGAAAATTATTTCAATATTAAATTGGTGTTTTCTACATTCATCATCATCATCATCTCAGTCGAAAGACGTCCAATGCTGGACATAGGCCTCCCCCAAGGCTCTCCACTCTGACCGGTCTCGTGCTTTCCGCATCCACCGCGGTCCAGCAATCCTTACCAGGTCGTCTCCATCTTTCTCCATGTTTCTAAAGATTGCAGTTCATTTAACTAGTTAACACTATAATCATAGCCTAGTCATGCGCTCCCGGCGAAAAGACTACGAATTTGTCCGAAACGGATCGTGCTAAACTCGACTAATACACTAAAATGATCAGTTTAATTATGCGCTTAATTATTTAACGAGAAGACACTTGTAATAGACGCCATGTTGAAGGGAAGAGAGGAGAAGGCTTTATTTTGTATGAAAGAGACGGATAATTTGTGCACGGTCCTCTGAGGGTTGAGTACGACTTTACGTTACGGTTATCGTATCGAGATCGAGAAACCTCGTACTAAATTTTAGTTCTAAATACGCTCACGGGCGGGCGCTGTTCCAAACGTCATTCAAACTCGTTTACTATTCGATTTTACGTGACGCAGGTTTCGAAAAGTCGTGCTCGACCCTCCGCAGAGAAAAGGTACCTACCCCTCGGTGTGGTTACTTGCGTTACCGGGGGTTACCGTTTTTCGGCAGTTGACAGTACGTTCAGAAATAAACAAAGGGAATTCAGTTATTTTAAACAAACACTATCTTGAGCTTTAATGCAATTTGGGCTCGAAAACAATATAAAATTGCACAGCGAAGCAATAACCTCGTTATTAAAACTACCTCTTTGAAACAACGACAACAGCCGAGTATCGTAAACACAACTGCACATAGCATTTATACCGGAGTTGCCTTCAGCTTATGTTTGCAATACTTTTTTTATCTGCCACTTTTCAAGGGGGATGAGGTACGGTGCAGGTCTACACTTGTCATAATTTGTTACATCTCTACAAACTTGTATCGAAAGAAAGCTGTCATGCAGAGGCCCGAGTACGAAAATTCGAAACCTGCGTAACGTAATCGAGTAGTAAACGTCATCGAGAAATTTGTATGACGTTTAGAACAGCGCCCGCCCGTGAGCGTATTTGGAACTAAAATTTAGTATGAGGTTTCTTGATTTTCATACAACAACGTAACGTTACGCAGGATTCGTAAACTTCGTGCTCGGCCTACTGGTGTCAAAATATGTACACAGTTAACATTTTCAATTATCGTTGATCCTTGAAAAGTTAAGTTAGCGAAACCTGTCGCGGATGAATATTTTTTGTACCCTCTTGACGAAGCCTGGTTTGGGGATCTAATTTCCTTCTGTTCTGTTTTTGTTTATTTATCGAATTATTTAATTGTGAGTATTTATTTCTGTTAAATGAACTTTCGTTATCTGAGACTTGAAAAGTCGATAGCTCAAACAAGGCCGTATCGATTTTAACAAAACTTAACCAAGGAGAATCAATAATTTCGATTCAGCTAGCTTTCGACTATAGATGATTGCGTCCAAATCAGTCCATCCGTTTACAAGCAAGCGACAGACAGACATAACACACGTTAAACTCATAACCCCTCTCTATTTTACGTCGGGACTTAAATATTATCAGTGCCTGTCATGTTTTCAGCAGAGGGGAATGCACGCTTAACATCTCTCATATAAGTGCTTTGTACTATGCTATGTTACTCCAACATGCATTTCAGGGTCGTTATGAGAAGCTGGTAATGCATTTCTGACGACACATTGTTGTGGCAAGGTAATGTTAATTTTGGTAATGTGAAATGAGAAAGGTTTGACGATGTTTGTTGTCCAAGTTAGTATCTTTCCCGCAATTTTGTATGAGAGCTGTTGATATAAATTATACGGGCGAAGTTTTGTCGTAAAGCTTTGCAAACATGAATAAAAATATATTAAAACACTGATTAAATGAAACAGTGTTTAAACAACTGACTACGTTGTGTACAGAGAGATTGCGAAACATTATAAAATTTTTGTATGTGCATAAATAAATTACTATTGCAAAATTTTTAATTACGTTAAATTGTATTGAAATGAAACTTGAATCGCATCCTTTGTGACTATTGAAGGCAAATGTCCACATCGGTCTTTTCCGTAATTTGTATAAACAAAATTATCGTCGATATAATTATCATCATTCAAAGGAACAACGAAACCAATACATTTTTAATGAAGTCGTCTAACGAAACACAATGTCAAAGATCTGTGCAACTAATAGTCAAGCTTAATTTAATTTATGAACAAAAATCAATTTATTTGCTCACCTGTGACCACACCTGTAAAACATCTACGTCCATGCGACAGATGTAACAATGTTTTCTAGCAACACCTCAACCTCCACTGCTACACAAATCAACACATCACACAGACCCAACTATCACCACCACCACTACACTATACGCTGACGCGATTCCGAACTCTCTAAGAGTAGATTCTCAAAGCATCAAATCCACCGTTCAACATGCTACCAAAGTAATGCCCGATTCAATTAATTATTTATAATTTTATTTGAAATAGCCCCGCTAACAATTCACGGCATTTACAAGCAAAGACTTTCGAACTTGACATATCGCCATAAATATTTAATCACCCCCAACCTAGAATACTTAATCGCACTCGTTTAAGCTCGAAAATCAATGCGTCCTCCTTCTCTCCCACAAAAAAGTGGCATGTTGGAGTGCGGCGTAATATTCTTAAAAGTTCTGTGGTGCTCGACAATACGATGATGAAATGTACATAACATTATTGTATGACCAAAATACTTATTTTACCAATTTATCAAAACAGACCTTTTTCAACACGATATTTTTTTTTTTTTACTTTTAGGGCAAAACATCAGGATTAAATTGAAAAGAGTTCGGCTAGCACAACAATATATCCAAGGGAATAAACTGAGTTCCCAGAGTTTATTCCCTTTGATGTTTTATTTGAAATAAAACTCACTAGCAAGTCTAAAAACTCGCGGCATTTACAAAGAATTACAACTTACAATGGTACATCTTTCAAGTAAATAAACCATCTCCGTCTCGAAGGCTAGAATATTCAAACGCATTCGTTTAAACTCGAAAATCAATGCATCTTCCTTCGCTCCCACTAAAAGTGGCGTATGGGAGTGCGGCGTAATATCCTCAAAGTTGTGCCGCGCTCGTCAAATATTTAGTGCCGTGAATAAAATAGCAGCAGGCGCAAGTAATTGAAGACAGCTCGAGCAAAAACGGGATGCGTAGGCGCGTACGAAAGGAGGATTTTTAGGGTCTAAGCCTGGGTGGAATGTTTTAATATGAAACTACCGTAAGACTTTCATCAACATCATCAGCCTCTTTACGTCCCACTGCTAGGCACAGGCCTCCTCTCACAATGGAAGAACTTAGGGTACAGTTCGCACGCGGACCCAGTGCGGATTGGGAACTTCACATACACCACTGAACTGCTTCTCAGAAGTGTGCAGGTTTTCCTTCACCAAAAAGCTCATGATAAAATTGCTAATGTAATTTTGCACATAAATATTCTAAAAAATTCAGGAGATTACTAGGCTACCACGGCTTTTACGGTGAGACACTATCATTATAGAAATGGTGGCCTTCCTCTTACCTACGAGAGCATAAATTAACATTTAAACATAGGTACTTCATGTTGCAGCAATTGTTTAAAAACTAAAACGCAAGATAAAGGATTTAAGAAACTCATTCCATTTGAATACTCGTATTTCACCAGAATTGTTAGAGAATTAGTTTTTAATAAGCTTAGTTTATCAAAACCTTACGAAAGCGTTTCCTCGAAATCTGTGCAATTAAGACAAGATGGCTGCCATTAAAAAAATATTTCCCCTTTTATAGGCTGTTTGTGTTTTTAATGGGGCTAATTAACGATTTTTCCAAGAATCCAACTGCATTACTCATAATCTGGTCGTTCACTTTATTACTTCAAACTCTAGCTTTTGATATAAGTGAAAATAGAAAAACAATGTCGTTTTAGTATGTGACCGCTTACTAAAAACTTGCAGGTTCCCAATTTTATCGTAGGGTTTAAAAATTATATTTGGCCAAAGTAAGTAAACCCTTTATAATACAAAGAAACAGGGGTTGAAAACACAAGTTAGAAACAATTAAAATATTGAAAGCCTTAATACAATATACATACATAACCCTAAACCATAAACTATATAAGCCTAAACCATAAGAAATATAATCCCAATATATATTAATATTATAAATTCGAAAGTAACTCTGTCTCTCTGTCCCTCTGTCCCTCTGTCTCTCTGTCTCTCTGTCTGTCTGTTTGTTACCTCTTCACGCAAAAACCGCCGTTCCGATCATGATGAAATTTGACAAGAAGATAGATTAAGCATCCGGGAGTAACATAGGCTACTTTTTATCCCGGAAAACTGCAAAATTCCCGCGGGATAACGATAGTTCGAGAAAATGAACTCGCGTACCCCCGAGGAACCTTTTCTCAACAAAATTCATAATGATTTCTTTGGCACATGTATGGTACGTCAGTATGACATTTGCAGTGATACGGTTCCACAGTTATACAATCAACATACGATTCAGTTCGCGCATTCCGTGGAACCTTTTCTCAATACATTTCATATTGATTTCTTTGTGGGATGTATTGTACGTCAATGTGACATTTGTAGTGAAACGGTCTTGCAGCGAAAATGGTCCAGTGAATCATTTTTATACGGATTTTTAGATATTTTTAGTGATAGAAGAAAGCAAAGATAAAGTAAAACAGCGTAATACATATATTACGTCATTTATTCATTTACAATTCACTTTTATACAAATAAAAAACATTACTTCTTCTTTCAATACACATTACAATCATTATTGATGCCACGATTTAGTCTTGACTTGATGCTGTCTTACGGTATCGTGTAGCTGAAATTGTAAATCCGATCCGGTGTGCAGTGACCGGCATCGCACAGGTAACTCAAAATCACAATAGTCGGCAAGGTCCTTAAAGAAATAACTACAGAGAGAGAGAGAGCAAAAAATACAATCATTCGAATAACAACAAACGTGATAATTATGAAGTAAATGCTTATGCCACTATGACATTTTTTATAACCATAGATCTACAGTTTTTACCTTACTCCAGAACAGTGCATATGCACAAACTCTTTGGTGTTTACTAATAGTACCTCATTAATGTGTGTAGTAGGAACAACAGAAAAAAGTGCCTTTATTCTTCCAAGACATTGATAAGTAGCAAATCACTACGCCGCTGAAAGGAAAGAGGGGAGGGCTCGGGGGGCGCAGCCCCACGCCATAAAAACAACACAAACACTACTCTTTCCTCCAAGTCATTGATAAGTAGCAAACTACTACGCCGCCGTAATAAAAGAGGGGGGCTCGGGGGGCACAGCCCCCAGCCATAAAAAGACTACAAACACTATTCTTTCCTCCAAGCCATTGATAATTAGCGAGTTACTACGCCGCCGGAAGGAAAGTGGGGGGCTCGGAGGGCGTAGCCCCCCGCCACAAAAAGAGCACAAACACCACTCTTTCCTCCAAGCCATTGATAAGTAGCAAACCACTTCGCCGCCGGAAGGACAGAGGCGGTGGCTCGGGGGACGCAGCCCCACGCCATAAAAACAACACAAACACTACTCTTTCCTCCAAGTCATTGATAAGTAGCAAACTACTACGCCGCCGTAATAAAAGAGGGGGGCTCGGGGGGCACAGCCCCCAGCCATAAAAAGACTACAAACACTATTCTTTCCTCCAAGCCATTGATAATTAGCGAGTTACTACGCCGCCGGAAGGAAAGTGGGGGGCTCGGAGGGCGTAGCCCCCCGCCACAAAAAGAACACAAACACCACTCTTTCCTCCAAGCCATTGATAAGTAGCAAACCACTTCGCCGCCGGAAGGACAGAGGCGGTGGCTCGGGGGACGCAGCCCCCGCCATAAAAATAATACAAACACTACTCCACTACTACGGGTAGAGCACCCTTGCAGCAAAAAGTATACAAATATATGCAACGCTTCCTCCAAGACATAACATTGATAAGTACCAAACCACTGCAGCTAGCAAAGTGGGAGGGGGAGCGAAACTTTGGGTTCTTAAAAAAATAACATCTAGGCTCCATCAAGTCCATCATTCTTGAGAATGGCTTCCCAAATTAAATAGACCTAAACGCATGGGATAATGGTGAACTTTATTATATCCGCGATATAGCAATAAACATATTCTACGCGGACGAAGTCGCGGGCAACAGCTAGTACATGCAATAAATATAACGAACACAATATTATAGTGAAATTCCCAATTAACAGTTTTAAAGTTGGTAAGACGTACTGAATCACCTGGTGGTCCCAACGGAAGACCAGCGCTGGCTGTAAGGCCAGCATCATGCTGAGTTGAGACCAATTCGTGACAATCCTGTGTCTTTTCTCCTTGTTATCTTGTATTAATGTCATTAATGTTTTCTTTCTTTCTTTCTTCAAATGATTCGCGGTTTATTACCTCATCTAAACCTAGTAAGGTAATTGCGGTCAATATCCCGTAGTTATGTCGATTTCCCAAAAGCTTAAGGAGAATAGGTTTCAAAATACTTAATTCACATCTTCATGCTTTCCTTGGACGAATACACCTTAGAGCAGGAAAATAATGGAGATGTTAACGCGCGATTTCTCCTCTGCACTCTCCTAACATTTAGTCTGTGCACAGGCTCTGCAAGCACAGGGTCTATTGATTGTGTGCGTGTTTTAGGTATTTGTGTGACAGTTTTGCTTTAGTGTGAGTTTGTAGGAACGTATCATATTTTGACATGAGCGTAGTCGTGTGCTGTACGTGTGTTCCTCTCCCCCCCCAAAAGTGACAGAAACTAATAACTAATGGAGGTCGATAAAAGATTTCATAGCCTAGCAGAGTGCGCAGCGAAGGATTTGCAGTAAGTCCTAGAAGAGGCAGGATGAGGCCGATTGAAATTTGCTATTCCGAGATCCCTCCATTTCCTATTATCAGGTATTTGATATTCAAACCGTACAACGTCAATATACAGAAGTGCCACCCAAACTCCGTGCAAGAGTCTGAGAAACTATAATACTCGCCTACATTAACAATAGGTAGGTCTAAGTAATTTGCTTATCGCTGAAGGCCAAAACTTTGGCACTTCGACTTAATCACCAAACAGACACAGACCCAAATATATTAAGCGAAGTGAATTTACACAGATGTTCCCAATAGCGTATTTTTGTAAATTAACCAAAACAATTCATTTTCTCACCCGCGACCACACGTGAAAAATAGCAACGTCTATACTACAAACATGTTTGTTTCCATGCAACACCCCCACCTCCACTGCTGTCTTTTCGTATTATTTTTTTACTTTCGCGGTTTTCCCGTTAGAATCTATTATTATACTTTCAATACTCACTGAAACCAGAATACACAGAAAACCAGGAAATATGACTCGGAATCGAAGTTAGTTCTCTAGATGTGACAAATGTGTAATGTTTGGTGCTCCCATACAGCAGTTACTTATACAATCCTAACTAATATTATAAATGCGAATGTAACTGTCTCTCTGTCTGCCTGTTTGTTACCTCTTCACGGGAAAACCACTGCACCAATCTAGATGAAATTTGGTAAGAAGATAGTTTAAATATTAGGCAAAAACATAAGCTACTTTTTATTTGGGAAAATTATATAGTTCCCGCGGAAGTCGCGGGCAACAGCTAGTGTTATATAACACTGTGTTACACGATAACGTTCTTTAAAATGTATGAAAAATCTGAATGTTATCGCGTTAAAATAGTGTTCTATAACGTTATATGAGATCGTTATATGTGGGAGCACCATTACCTAAGCAAGATGTCCCAGTGTCTGACACTTGACTGTCCCTATAAGTGGCACCTTCAAGCATCGTGTATTGTTGGGATCTTAAGTTGTACCAAAACAACAAATTGGTCTTTTACTTTTGAAATTACTAACTAATTTATCACACGGATGACTCAACAATATTTTCAGAATGTTAATTTTCTCCACCTCGTAAATTTTCGTTTCCACAACTCATAATTCATGTGCGGATTTGCCTCGTGTTTCCAATTCCTTGTGGTTTCGAGGATTTTTACACTTCAACGGAATATCTTGGGTTTCCGTAATGCTTTTGAGGGCTTTATGTTTCATTGATGCGATTACAGGGTGTCGACTTCCGAGGTGGGTATTTATCAAATAATAGGAACAGATTTAAAATGCTAAGACTACGGCGTATAAATAAAAAAAAATCGTTATTTTAAGAAATCGAACATTGCTTTTAGAAGAATAATTTTGAATATGTCACAAATCGAGTAAAGATACTCTACTTGCGGATTTTGGAAGGATCCATGATATCACACTTATAAAACTTCGACGTGGTCGGGTCAAAATGAAGATATTAGTGATCAAAAGTATGATGATGATGTGATCAAAAGGATGATGGTTATTAATAGTCTGACATTTGAAAGTAAGATTTTGCAGTGTCTTGTGCCGCTCCCGTGATGCATTCATTCCGTTGGATTCATTATTTTAGGTTAAGGCACGCGACAAGGAAAAATACAAGTGAAAACTGCAGAAGAAACAAAAACTGCAATTCAAACGACCCCTTTGAACAAAAACGAAACTTCTCGATTGCACCAATAATTTCATTATAACTAGAACAAAGAAATTCCACAAACCACCAACAAATGGAATTCAAAGAACTAACAAGACACAAAACAAGAAACATCCAACAAAAGATCATGAAACTTGAAAACAACGAAACGATTGTACTCAGTACTGTTCTTTACAATTACGCTGGAAGTTTCATTACATTAAAGGAATGTAGACTTTAACGCTCAAGTTTAAAGGAGAACACCCAACACCGCAGGTAAATGAGATTACGACTGATTTATAAAGTCGTGTTAAAATGTTGAAAGCAAAGAAGATTGGTCGGTAAATATCAGTTATTTTTACACCTTCACTGTCCAGTGCCTCATACATGGATCACGACGAAATAGCTTCACAAGTCCATACAGCAGTGTTCAGAAAAAAAAACGTACTTACTAATCCTAGTGTGTACCCGGTACTTGGTGACTTATATGTGAGCACGGACTTGTGATTGAAGTAATTTGCTTGGATGAGGGAATTGAAACAATTTGATAGGGACTGTTAACGCGTTGAATGTCCGAGGATACCTTAGAGCAGACAGACGGGAACAACCTTTGGCTTATCTTGGAAGTACATTTCTCTGCCTTTTTTTTATACGAGCAGGATGGCAGACGCTGTTCTCACGTACAGTACACGTCTGCGCTCATGTCATTTATTATGTTCCTACAAACTCATGTCAAACGAAAAATCTACAAACCCTCTGCCATATGAACTGAGTAACGTAATTTTTGTCAGAGAAGAAACCGCTTTTGACTCATGGATTGTTCTTGTTTCCATAAAAACATACTATTCTAGGTAGTTCACAAACAACACACCGGTTTATGAAAAGGGCAGCCAAAACAACGGGTACATATTTTGCTTAAAAATGTCATACAAAGTTCAAGTTAGTTTTGAAGCAGCGAGGCATGAAATGCGCTGACCTTTATGCATTAAAAAGTAACAATGACACTAAACTTGTCCGAGTTGTCACATTCATTGGCAGTTTTTTAGTAATCCACCCTTTGAACTAGAGAACAAAAGGGTCACTACCAACATGCGAATATCAAACAAAACATTTCCAGAAATGTACATATTACACATTCAAACAATCTAGGCACTGAAACGGCGTTTTATATTCGCTACACACAGGTGCAGTAGCTGGAGAGCTTCACATCTAACTAAATTGCATAAATACATACATACAAACGGAAACTGTCTTCTTCATGCTCGTTTGAGTGAGATTCTAAATTATCTCGTTCAATATTTGAACTAAAATTTAATATTTCAACCCCTAATAAAATTACAGATTATACGAGAGTGACTATTATGGAATGAGAAGGAACATCGTAAATTCGATTAAATGAAAAGAAAGGTAATTGGTTTTTCTTTTAGATCCAGAGAAATTTTAAGCGCTTTGGCGCTTACGCCATGCGTTTTAAGCGCACTTTGACTAGCCCTTTTCTGATCTCAGTAGGAGTATCTTTTTCCGGGTTCGATTCCCGGGGTTGGCATTTTTCTGGTTTTTTTCTGTGTATTCATGTTTCAGTGAGTTTATAAAAAATATAATTAGCCCTTTTCTATTCACAGACGCGTTACTAGATAGCGCTGTCCCCATAGACATATGAAATATAACCGCACAGATATAACTATTTGTCATTAGTGGTCGCGGGTGAGCAAAGTAATTGTTTTTAGTTCATAAATATGAAATATCGTATGGACGGGCCCTTTGGTATTTCGTTTTTGTTTCCAATTCAGTGAGGCCATAAAGTAGTCTCAGTGATATGACCCGCAAGCACGTCCGCACGGGCGCCGCCGGCCGCACACTGCTCCCGCGAGCGGGCTCGGCAACACCTTTCCTCTTTCAAAATGTTTCAAAGGGCATCCTGATCCTTATATTAATGGCTGTCCCGCTTGAGTGAAAAAACTCCGCCCCCAAAAATATCGCCTTAAAGTTGCCCACTCTTTCATCCTCTACCTCTCCCGATGACGTGGCACCGGGTACTGGGTAACGCAAACATTGCTCCCTCCCGCACATTACACTAACGAGAACCGCAAGAAGTTGGCGACCGATACTTGGGACAACGGTCTGAATCAATTTTGAGGATTAGCGAAGTTTATTGGTCGTCTGTATAGTGGTGTTGATACGCTCGGCATGGTTTGATTGTAGATTCAATTGTGGACAACAACTGTAATGTTCTATAATCAAAACACACAAACACACGTACACAGCTTTACAGAAAATCAAACGGCTGGTCGAAGCCCAAACAGAGCGGCGTTTACTCCAGCGAGGAGAGCTTATGAAGAGTTATGATCTCGTTGATTGAGTAATCTCCACTCCATATGGTCTTTGTCCAGTCGTTTGATTTTGTGTAAAGCTGTGTTAAATTGTGGAAGAGAGCATCGAATCTTGGCATTGTGTGAAGTTAAATTTACCTATATAATAACCACATCCAAGAACGCAGTCATATATGCCTCTAAAAAACCCAAAACATCCGTTATAAATCAGCTACGTAGACAACATCCAACATTTACAACTTGCGAAACACAAGAACAGTCTAATCACAAGCTCCATTAGCATAAACGTTTAATTAAAACGAAACCTTGACCTTCAATGATTGATCCCAACGAATCAAGCAAATGAACTAAACACTACATTTCGCATGCCGACTGCTACTGACTGGAGCTTAATCATTTCCAGAACATTATCCCGATTCAATTTGTAAGCACTAAAGTCTACAAACTGAGGGAATATTATTTCGCATTTTAGTCACGATACTCAGATTTATCAAATCTGTAGGTACTGTGTAAATACAGCTGTTTGGAAAAGTAAAGGTGGCAACTTTTGCCTGTTAGATTGATTTTAAAATATGCGTCTTTAAAGAACTCTAGCTCTCTAGGTTGGCAAAGCATTTGCAACCCTGGGGTTCGGGTGTCTATGGGCAGTGGTGATCACTTACCACTAGGTGACCCACTTGCCTTCCTTGTCGTATAAAAAAAAGCTATGGGCAATTAACCTTACCCTAGCAGGAAAAGTAGCTGAGCCGATAAACCTTACACTTTTATCGTTAAATATAAATATGTTATCCTTTGCCACTGAGCTTACAAGTACACTAACCCAAGATATTTGCATCATATGAATAGAATTAGGTTAAGAAAAAATGCGTTCAAGAGCTGGAAAGCTAAAACCCAACTCGAGATTTCGTCCAAATTATCATTAAATTTTAAATTTCCTTATATGGAAAATAACCTCCTTCCGAGTCGCCCAAAGAGCCTTCTAACCTTCAAGTTCACACTAAACGCTTGAACAAGCAGCGTTGTAGTTACACAAACAGCTTTCACAGTACTTTGGGAGTAACCAACCGCTCATCTCATACCGGCTTGACAAAATAAACACGACCCACCAAATAACAACAAGGCTTTGTCGAAAAACTTTTCAAACGAAGTAATTTACCGGAGCACGTCACACGTAAATTTTGTTTCGTTGTAGGCAAACAATGAAACCTTTATAAAAGAATGTTGCTACTCATTAGGTGTTTCAAATGCCTACCTACAAAGAATTTAGGAAGCGCAACGAGAATCATTTCGCACTTTTGCGCTCCGGTTCACGGCTGAAATTTGTTTGCTGGGGGCTTTCTGTAATCCACTTTATTCCTTAGTACGTAATACGTGTTTAAATTTATGATCGGTTTCTTGCGTTCGAACTGAGGTATTCGGATATTGAATAAGAAAATGGTTAAGAGTGAACTTTGTTTGGTACAGGGGACCTCACTGTGTTAACCACCAACCACAACGCATGGTATTATCTACAACCAATGATATTACATAAAATGCTACCTCTTTGGCCACAATCTCTCTCAAATAAGGTTCAAACTTGCGCGCAAATGTCAAAATGTTCGGAACATGTTTTTCGATTGTCTTGTGAGTATATGACGTATCTTTACTTACAATATCATTGTCTACAACGGCTTTCCCAAATAAGGCATAGACAGATTGTGTCGGTTTGAAATTCAGCAAGTGAGAGTCCCGGGAGTTCATTTTTGACGTATAATAAGTTATGCCCGTCAGTGGTTTAGTGGGACTCCCTACCAGTTAAAGAATAACCTAACTACTTGATGGTAAGTGATCACCACTGCCCATAAACACCCGCAACCCCAGGGGGTTTGCAGATGCGTTGCCAACCTAGAGAGCTAAGATGAAATGCCCCTTGTGCCCGTAATTGCACCGGCTGTCTTACTCTCGACACCGGAACACAACAGTGCAAGCATATCAAGCAGGATTAGCGAATAAGACGGTGGTAGCAATCCGTACGAACGAAATTTACAAATACTTGAGTCCTTTAAAATTCACACGAATTTTCGTGTACTCTTAATGTTTTCAGGGAACCCCAGAACAGGAAAGTCTACATTCTTTAAACCAGGTTTTCTTTTGCAACAGTAAAATACAGCATTCAAACAGAAATGTAATTAAGTTTACATTGTTCACCGAAGAGGGCGATCGGTAATTCTTAATCTCTTTTGCAAGGATGGTATTTTAACTGACTTCAAACAAAGGAGGTGGTTCTATGTTTCAGTGTTTTTTTTTCGAATTTATTTGCGGAATTACATTTGCAATTTATCATGAGTTTTTCGGTAAGGAAAACATCGTGAAGAAACCTGCACACTCCTGTGAAGCAATGTAATGATGTGTGCGAAGTACCCAATCCACACTGGGCCCGCGTGGGAACTATAGCCCAAGCCCTCTCATTTTGAGAGGAGCCCTGTGGCCAGCGGTGGGACGTAATAAAGGCTGGTGATGATGATTTTTTTTATGTATGTCCACCGGTTACGTTCCGTCTGGTGTTGACCGATTTTCAAAATTCATTTTTTATTCAAAAGAGTATACTCCCGAGGTGGTCCCACTATCACCAAATCAGGAGCTGATGATGGGATCCAGGGAAATCGAGTGCAACCTTAAAATTTAGTTAAGTAGTAAAAGTACCTTTCATAATCAGCTCATCAAAATTTGAACGTTCCTCTCGATTTCCCTGGATCCCATCATCAGCTCCTGACTTGGTGATAGTTTAACCACCTCGGGAGTAGGAGATAAATTCTTTAAACATTAAATAAACATAAAAATAGTGAAACAAAAAACTTTTAACAGTTAAGAAACCTTCACCTTCATAAAAAGCTTAAAATAATTTCGCTTGCACCGTAACTACCGACCTCATATTTGTGCTAGGCCATAAAACATAGGCTTTAGAAGTTTTTTTTATTAAGGCAGTTTTTTTAACATATAATAATATTTATTCAATAATAACAATAAATTATATATTTTTTTTATAAACTCACTGAAACATGAATACACAGAAAAAAACCAGAAAAATGCCAACCCCGGGAATCGAACCCGGATCCTCGACACTCCGAGTCGTGTGCTTTTCCCCTACACCCCGATTGGACATAGAGGAAAGGCCGAATTTTTTCTATGTATTCAAATCTTAGTTTGTTTTTATCACTTTTTTTGTTTTCGGTTTACGAAGTAATCGCACAGATGGCGCTAGTCACTGCAAAAAAGTGATAAAAACAAACTAAGATTTGAATACATAGAAAAAATTCGGCCTTTCCTCTATGTCCAATCGTGGTGTAGGGGAAAAGCACACGACCCGGAGTGTCGAGGATCCGGGTTCGATTCCCGGGGTTGGCATTTTTCTGGTTTTTTTCTGTGTATTCATGTTTCAGTGAGTTTATAAAAAAAATATATAATTGATATTCACGGGAAAACCGTAAAAATAAAAAAAAATGGGAGAATAAATACAAAAAGATACTCCTACTCCTATAACAATAAATCACAAAAAAAAAAATTACAAATGAACAAAGTAAAGATCAGCGCAAGGCTTCGTCAATAGGATTAATGACAATAATAAGTAATAGAATTAACATAAAAAGTGGTATCCGCAACATGGTTCGGGTTTTACATATTATAACGGACGGGTCATGATACCCTAGTGCAGGGGTTCCCAAACTTTTTCACTTTGCGGCGCATCTTTCATTTTTGTATTTCGTCCCGGCGCCCTGTGCCAAGTTTGTAGCTGTGTGTGTATACAGTAGACGCAATGGCATCAATACGGTACCTAAGAGAAGAGGAAACAGAAATGTATCACGGCACCTCTGGGACTCTTCACGGCGCCCCAGGGCGCCGCGGCGCACGGTTTTGAACCCCTGCCCTAGTGGTTTGACTTATGGCCTCTGAAGCAGAGGGTCGTGGGTTCAAGTCCAGGCTTGCACCCCTGAGTTTCATGCAGTTGGTTAAAAATATAAATAATCCACATGCTTTATTGAATCAGGCGTTACTTTGCGGAGGTCCACATTTATGAACTAAAAACAGTTACTTTGCTCACCCGCAACCACAAGTGAAAAATAGTTATATCTGTGCGGCAAATGTATGTTTCCATGCAATAGCTCAGCCTCCACTGCTACACGAATCAACACATGCCACACAGACCCAACTATCACCACCACCACTACACTAAACGCTGTCGCGTTTCGACACTCTCCACGAGGCCATTGACGAAGCACATCAACAACCGTGCAACATGCTGTAGTAGTAGAAATGGTGGCATGTTGAATTGACTCGTGTAGCAGTGGAGGCGGAGGTGTTGCATGGAAGCATACATTTTCCGCACAGATGTAACAATTTTTCACTTATGGTCGCGGGTGAGCACAGTAATTGTTCTTAGTTCATAATCAACATACATTTGAAAAAAACTAGACAAGTGCGAGTCGGACTAGCGCACGAGGGTTCCAGGGGTTGGTTTAAGAAGTCCAGTGTTAGCAGAGCCCTGCTCCTAAGCAAAATGTACGCAGTGTGCGGGGTCAACTTATATTGGTCTGCGAAATCTACAGACAGACATGAATATTTGAGATTTCGAGACTTTTCTGAGTGGTTGTGTTATAAGAGCTACCTTCATACCAAATTTCAAGTTTCTAGGACAACTGGATGTATCCTTTAGGTTTTCAGATTTCAACAATTTGTATGGAAATATCCTTTTTAATGAGTGTATCTTTTGATTGCGTTGACTTAGAAGGTTGATTTTTTCACAGCTTCAAGGGACAGCAGGCTTGAGTGTTTGGTATTAATTTCAGCATGCTACCTCCATGCGTTCCAGAGAAAAAGGGTCAGACTGACAGACAGACACACAGACAAACGGACAACAAAGTGATCCTATAAGGGTTCCGTTGGTTCCTTTTGAGGTACGGAACCCTAAAAATAGCACTCTTAGGGCGGTCTGATAAAAATTGAAACAACGAACTCCCCTAAGCATAGAAAGCCATTCGCAGTCAAATTCTATGGCCAGGAAAATTTCACGTGGGTCATAAGCGTGTCATACTTAAGCTCCACAGGGCACTGTCAACTCTAAGTTCCTTATCTTAAAGCTCAGTTTCGTTTTGGTGGGGTTTTAACATTTCAGTGCTTCGTACACCGTTAGATATTATGTCGAGATTTTGTTTAGGTTCTCGCTGTATAATTCAGAAGAGGATTTTCTTCTTAAGTTAAGAGAATAGGATTTTGGTAGCGGATTATGCGGTAGAATAAAAATATTTAATAAAATTCCATGGAAATTGTAACGGTACATCGCATCTCACCTATCGCGATGAGATTGTTCAACTTAAAAGATAATTATAGCATGAATTATCTCAATTTCTGTCACATTTTTAATAATTTGTGTTATGAATATTTATTATGACAATATGATCTTGATATGATTTTATTGACTGTGTAATTATGGTGAGATTTAATTTGACATTGTAGAGATTATTATAATGTTATTTAAATTAACGTTCTTATTTAGAATTGTACGCCTTAAGTTTAATATTGTGCGCCTTACAGAGATAGGACATGACGAATTGTAAACCAAACTTACTAAGAATAAGACCTGTATTACTTACCTACTCATGACCATCCAATAAATAAGTTATATTTGATTGATTGATGTAGGTACGTATCGAACGATTGCATAAAATGTAATCTATGTGATTTTTAAGGTTCCGTAACTCAAAAGGAAAAACGGAACCCTTATAGGATCACTTTGTTGTCAGTACCTAGTATTTCTGTTTTTTGTTTTTACTTAAAAATTTGTGTAAGTTGGCATTGAAAAAATTATTCATTATTTATAGATTGAATCTTGGCCACAAACGTTTTCATTTGTTTTCAAGTGTTTAAAAATTATTCATTATTTATAGATTGAATCTTGGCCACAAACGTTTTCATTTGTTTTCAAGTGTTTAAAAATTATTCATTATTTATAGATTGAATCTTGGCCACAAACGGTTTCATTTGTTTTCAAGTGTTTAAAAATTATTCATTATTTATAGATTGAATCTTGGCCACAAACGTTTTCATTTGTTTATGTCTTGGGTTATTTGTTTAGGAAAACACATTTAACCACTCTTTATTAAAGATTAGCCGCGTTAAACCTTTATTTCAATAACGTTACACGCTTCCTCCTTGAATAAATTACTTGGGAACACAGTCTTGCTCAGCAACTTAAGTAACTTAAGTAAGTTAAGTGATAGAGGGTCATAATACAATTAACCGCCGTTTATTATACATTCACATTGACTCGCATGAGTTTGTAAGGAGTTAAGGGTTGACTAGCATAATGGGGAATTCTGAGGTTTAATCTGATTGTATGGGACAGTATGAATAAATTGCGATTATTCGGTGCATTTTTAACTCCCAGCGTAGAAAGAGGGGTGTTGTATGACCACTATGTGTGTGTCTGTGGCACCGTAGCTCTTAAAAAAGTGAACTGATTTTTTTGAATGCTGGTTATCTAGAGGTGAAGTTTAATAAAAATCGGTTTAGCCGTTTTTGAGATATTGAACTATGAAATAGAAATGTCGGGATTTTTAATTTTATTTCTGAGTTGATTAGGCAGATAAAAGATTTTTCTACTATTCTTGCTTTTAGGAAAACTTCCATATCTTAAGAGGAAAAAAACCGAGTTCTTATAATAATAATTATGATCACTTTGTTGTGTCTTTCTGTCTGTCTGTCCGCCAATTCAAAGTAAATCAGCACCTTAAAAAAATCCCATTGACCTATATATGGATGTGGAGATTTCAATGTCAATTTACTGGACTCCGAAAATAGAAATTCCGTGAGACTTCTGAACCTTTTTAAATCATTTAACTTGCATCATCTTTTTGAGGAACCGACTAGAGTGACGGCCAACACGGCCACATGTTTAGATAATATTTTTTGCAAGTGTGAAGCTACGAACAAAGAAATTATTAACTGCTTCAGTTCCGATCATAGCGGCCAAAAAGCTGTTTTTAAAATGCCTAAGCAGACGAAGGAGCAATTAATTACTTATAGGCCGGTAACTGACGACCGTATAGGAAGATTTAAGGAAAGTATTATCAATGAGGTTCCTCAACCAAACATGGAGAAGAATGATCCTAACATCTTATATAAGGACCTGACTACTGTAATAAATCGAGAGTTCGGGAACATTTTCAAACTTAAGACTGTCAAGAAAAATGGTAAGAAGGTAAGGTTCAGTGACTGGGCCACGGTCGGGATTCACAGGAGTAGGACTAAACTTTATGAACTATATGAAATGAAAAGCTACAATAACGACCCCACATTTAGAGACTATGTTAAAAGATATTCGAAACTATTTAAAAAAGTTTGTGTCGCCGCCAAAGCGGAATACCTTAGTAATAAAGTTAAATCCGCTGATAATAAAGTAAAAGCAGTATGGAACGTAATAAATTCAGAGACAGGTAAATCAAAGCCCCATAATAGCCAATATAAGTTAAAGATAGATGAAAGAATAGTAACTTCAGATTTAGAAGTGGCGAGTGCTTTTGAGGATTTTTTCTCTAATATAGCTATAGATACAACTCGTGACTTAAAGTCATCCACTGCGCTGGCTGGCTCATACTTAAATGTGGTTCAAAAGGATAGTAACTTGAAATTTGATTTTAAACACACAAACTCGGAAGAGATTATAAAAACATTTAAATCTTTGAAAATTAAGAACACAGAGGATCTTTGGGGTATTTCAGTTAAAGTAATGCAATCTGTCATCCATATTGTGGCACCATATCTGGCCGTCGTGTTTAACAACTGCGTCGATGAGTGTGTGTTCCCTGACTTAATGAAGTACAGTAAAGTTATTCCTTTATTCAAAGCTGGCAGCTCATCTGAGCCTGGTAACTTTCGACCGGTTTCCGTGCTTCCTGTACTAAGTAAAGTGTTTGAGAAAATTATGCTAAATCAATTGCTTTATCACTTCAATATTAATGAACTATTTCACAGTCAGCAATTTGGGTTTACGAAGGGCCGCTCGACAACGGATGCGGCTGCAAATCTCATGAAGCACATTTATGACGCATGGGAACAATCGCAAGATGCAATAGGAATATTTTGCGACCTCTCCAAGGCATTTGATTGCGTGGAACACGAGACGCTTATCCGCAAACTTGAACACTACGGACTCACAACTAATGCACTGAACCTTGTTATGTCCTATCTCAGTCAGAGAATCCAGAAAGTAGACATACATAGAGTGCAGTCATGTGGATCACCGGTGAAGCTTGGAGTACCACAGGGCTCTATTTTGGGTCCGTTTCTCTTCTTGGTGTACATAAATGACTTGCCCCAGCTGCTAGAACACAAATGTGACATAGTACTGTTCGCTGATGATACCTCTCTCATTTTTAAAGTCAACAGGCAACAGGAAGATCAAAGTCACATCAATGAGACTCTAAGAGATGTGCTGAAATGGTTTACTGCAAACAATTTACTATTGAATGCAGCTAAAACGAAATGTATAAAATTTTCGTTGCCTAATGTAAGACAGGTTGACACTACTATCAGATTAAATGGAGAGAAGCTGAACCTCGTGGATGAGACTGTTTTTCTCGGGCTTACCTTAGATCGCAATTTGCAATGGAGCCCACACCTATCTGGTCTTGCTGGTAGATTGAGCTCTGCCGCTTATGCTGTACGAAGAATCCGGCAATTCACCAATGTAGAAACGGCGCGGTTAGTTTACTTCAGTTATTTTCACAGCATTATGTCTTATGGCATCCTAATTTGGGGCAAGGCGGCCGATATAGAGACAATCTTTATCCTGCAGAAGAGGGCGGTCCGGTCTATTTACAATCTTGGCTCCCGAGATTCACTTAGAGAACGCTTTAAAGAAATCGACATCCTTACAGTAGCTTCTCAGTATATATATGATGTAATATTGTATACACACAAGAACATCAAATCTTTCAAGAAAGTGTCGGATGTGCATGGTTTCAACACTCGGAATAAGCATAAACTTGCCGTCCCTAAATTTCGTCTACGAAAAGTCAGTAAGTCTTTTTTGGGAAATTGCGTGAGGTTCTACAATAAAGTGCCTGTAGATGCATGGGAATTGCCTCACAATTCATTTAAAAGATACATAAAGACCGCTCTCTTGAAAAAAGCGTACTACAAAGTGGATGAATACTTATGTGATGGCACCACCTGGCCAAGGTTGAAAACAGAAGATAATTAGGACATCAATGTGACTTGGCTGCGTCCCGAAGATATTCGTGTATGGTGTCCGGCTCTGTTGCCGTTGTCCGCTGCGTACTAATTGTAATACAATTGACAAAAATAATGTTTTATTTATTTGACATGATGACGTGAAATGTATATTTCATAAATTTTTGTTATTTGACATTTGGAGACCATATACATCTCCAGTTTATGTATATGTATTATTATACTTATTATTTGACCGTGGAGGCGTTTTACACCTCTGCTGATTTTAATTTAGTTTAAATTGACCCTAGAGACTATACATCTCTAAGCCATTTAGATTAAGTATTATATTATAGTATTAATTCTGGGACCCTGTATACCCTTTGTAATTTAAATTTTCACAGATATTTGACCTGGAGACCCTATACATCTCCTGCTCAAATAAAACGTGCCAGTAAAGTAAAGTGTTCTGGTTTTGCTGTTTTAATAATTACTTTTTACACTTGTTTCTAAAATGCGGTATTTTTTTTTTCTCTCTTAATCTTTTAATGACAGAGTGAGGTTTCTTTGTGTAGTTTGTCTGTGGTTGCGTATTGTAAGAGCTAATGTAACTTGTTTTTAGAAAAAATGACTTTGTGCCAAGTTTCTTGCGGCGCATTCTTCTTGGCAATCATGGTCTTTCCGAAAGCGCTGGTAGACTCAAAAAAATGACGTGTAAAAGAGCATTCAACTGCCTATTTGCTGAATAAAATTTTGAATTTTGAATTTTGAATTTTATAACAATCATGAAATTGATACGAAGCGAGGTCGCAGAACACAAGTCAACGCTTACGGATTCGAGTCGAAGCGCGCTTACGGATTACTCAAATCAGTAAGTGACACCCAGCAATTAATGTTTCGCCTAAAAGGAACAAGAACAAATGCCCCTTGTGGCACACCGGGTCTAAACAAATCGGTGTCTGAAAGGGAACCGCTTAACAGCATTTGACGTGACGTAACAACGGCAAAACAGACGAGTCACCCGTCACTCAGAGCCAGGATTTTAACGAAGTCGTTAGCCGATGGCGTGTAGTGGCCGCAGCGTTCGGCCAAAGTTGACGGTGAATTTCGGCGAAAGTGTTTCGGCGAATTGATATAATTTCATTATATTCATCATTATATTTTATTCCATTTTAAACTGCGACGCAAAACAGAGTGCTGTTATATGGTTTAGGTACCGCGTGTAAGCGTGTGTCGGTATTTCGGATCTGGGGATCGTGACCGATTCGTAAAGCTAGTTTATTTAGCGGGTTTTGTAATATTGGACTTTACTGCGTTCAAGTTGCAGTTCTTTATACTTACCCTATTTTTTTTCACTCTGGGCTATGACCTATTCAAGATATGAACAGAGATTACGACGTAATACGAGTATTTGTGATGAAAATTCCCCGAAATAAAAATTTATATACTTATTGTGATTACTGATTAAGTACGTGGAACGTAACTTTTACTTTCCAAAAACGTTTAGTTGTTTTATCAACTACTAAGTACTACTAGTAGTACTAGTAGTAGTACTAGTTGTTTCAACTACTAAGTATCCTCTGCACTATCCCTATAAAAACTAGCAAACTATGCCTAGCACAAGCTTCAAACCAAAATTTCCTCTAAAAAAAGTTGACACACTATATTGACGCAAAGTTTCAAATTTTTTTTTTGGCCGAACCCCGCCATATTTTTTTTGCCGAGCCTAACCCTTCGACAGCACATTCGAAGCGTAAAGCTTTAACTCGATTCGGTGAAAAATATGTGCGGACTCTAGTAACCGGATGGATTAGCGGCGGAAACGGAAATAGTAAATTAGGGGAGGTTTCCCAGGCCAGAAAGGCTCTATTGAGGATACATTAGCGAGTTTTTAAAGTGCAAAGTTTGAAGGGCTGAATTATTATCCTGTAGGATGGTGAATTTTCGAACGCTGGCCAGGTGAAAAGGAAGTTGTGAACTATCTGGAATAAGTAAGTACACCGTTTTGTGGAAGGTTTTGAGGTAAAAATTAACATACTTTAAGAACATTTATTAATTATGTTCAAGCTAAATATTATCTGGTGAAGGTTCGGAATCAACAAAATGCCGTCATGATGATGATGATCATAATTATCATGTCATTGTATTATTAGTATTATTACTTTTGGATTTAAACAAAAATACCTAAGGAAGAGAAAATATCTAGTCTAAAAAACCGGACAATTAGTGCGAGTCGGACTCGCGCACGAGGGTTCCGTAGAAAGAATTTAACGTTTTCCCCAGTGTTTTAAGAAGTCCAGTGTAAGCGGAGCCCTGCTCCTAAGCAAAATGTACTGTGTGGGGTCAACTTATATTGGTCTGCGAAATCTACAGACAGACACAAAAATTTAAGTTTTTGAGACTTTTCGGAGTGGTTGTGCTTTAAGAGCTACCTTCACACCAAATTTCAAGTTTCTAGGACAACTGGAAGTATCCTTTAGGTTTTCGCGGTACGGCAATTTGTATGGACACAACCTGTTTAATGTCTGTATTTTTTTATTGCGTTGACTTAGAAGTTCGGTTTTTTCACAGCTTCAAGGGACTGCAGGCTTTAATATTTGATATTAATTTCAACCTGCTACCTCCAAGCGTTTCAGAGAAAAAGGGTCTTGCCATACAGACAGTCAGGCGGACAACAAAGTGATCCCATAAGGGTTCCGTTTTCTCCATTTGAGGTACGGAACCCTAAAAACTCAAAACCGATTTTTGTAGCATCCCAGTTAATTTGAACCGATTTTGTTATTGCGTCTTAATTGCTTGTCAACACACTGTGTCTGATCGAGTTAGTTAACTCGATCAGACACAGTGCCGCTGCCATATTGATTGTAGTAAAGGAGCTGATTGGAAAATAATGATCTAATTGTTTTTAACGTGTGATGAGTAACTTCGAAAAATATCCCGTACTCATTTTTTTCTTAGGAGGCAGTTTGTTAATTACAAATCAAATCGGTTGTCATTTAGTACCGAAAAATGCTTGAGACTGCGAGCCAGGGTGCATTAGATAGTAACACAACAGGTAACGTTTTTACTCCACCTTTTTAGGGTTCCGTACCTGAAAAGGGAAAAACGGAACCCTTAGAGGGTCATTTCGTTGTCCGTCTGTCCATCAATCAATTCAAAGTAAATCAAAACCTTTACCGACTACTTTCCATTGATCTTCAGTCGCGAAATTTTACACCAAGATCTCGCAACAAGACAAGAAAAAAGTTCGAAAACGTTAGGTACGAACTTGGTCGGCTTTTTTGGACAGTAAATAATTTACCTTCTAAGCAATAACAAGCTAAGCTACTTAGCGAATGCCTTTGCTGTTTAATTTATTCGCGGCACGCGAGACCGTGACTGCTAAGGTGTTGCCAGTAATTGGTCTATTACGGTGTGAGGAAATGGTTTACTAATATTGTAATGGTAAGTTTTTATGCAAACATCCTAAAAGGACCGATGTTTATTTATAATTATAATGATTTGGGACAAGGAAAGTTTTTTTTTTACAAAGCCGTGGTGGGGAGAGCCGTTTTCTTTTGTCTTGTCACGCCCGATCGTATACAGACGAAAAAAAACCTTAGAAAAAAAACGTAAAATAATGATAAATAAATAAAATAAAATAAAATGCGTTTATTTCGGACAACAGAAACTAAAGCCTGAAGTTTTATCGCCCAGCACTAAGCAGCAGAAATATGAAGTCGGTGCGGTGCGAGCGGAATATTCTTTGAATGAAGCCACCAAGTCAGGATCTGATAATGTGATCCCAGGGAAATCGAGGGCAACCCTCAAATTTTATAGGGACGGATCATGTGTTGCATATATTTTCGAAAGCTATTGAAGTACTTGCGTCTGGTAGTCATCATCTCGTGTTGATGAGGTGATGATGGAAGGTACAACTCCTTAACGGTTAGGAGTTGGAGGATAATTCTGGAAATGTGATCTGATCCCCAAAAAGCCACGAGTTTTATGGCCTAGCAGAAATATGAAGTCGGTGCTTCATTCTGAGAATATTCCGCTAGCACCGCACCCACTTCATATTTCTGCTAGGCCATAAAACTCATGGCTTTTTGGGGATTATTTTATGTTTTTTTTTCTGAGGTTTTTTTTTTGAAGGCGGTTTTATTATACTAAAATAAATGGTCAACGAACAAGGGCGTCACCTAACGGTAAGTGATCACTACTGCCTATAGACACCCGCAACTGTCTACAAATGTGTCTTTAAATAATTTATTGAATCAAGCGTTACTTTGCGGAGGTCCATATTTATGAACTAAAAACAACAACCGCTCAACATGCGTGGAAGTGGTGCATGCAACAACAGTGGAAGTGGTGGCATGTTGAGCGGTTGTTGTTGTGCTTCGTAAATGGCCTGGTGGAGAGTGCCGAAACGCGTCAGCGTTTAGTTTAGTGGGGGTGGTGATAGTTGGGTCTGTGTGACATGTGTTGATTCGTATAGCAGTGGAGGCGGAGGTGTTGCATGGAAACATACATTTGCCGCACAGATATAACTATTTGTCATTAGTGGTCGCGGGTGAGCAAAGTAATTGTTTTTAGTTCATAAATGTGTCTTTTTCATAAATTCACCAAAACTCACTATTTTTTTTTTTCATTCATCCCATAAGGGATAGGCAAAGGAACTGAGTCCATACAGCCACGTGTGATGTGTTTTGTAAATTTTTGTATATTAATTGTTTATTGTATTTTTAGTTTTAGTACTAGTATTGTATTATTTTTATATAAATGTAAGGTGTATAATAAAATAATTTACCCTTTAAAGTCCTGTCACCGTCAGAGTTGTCAGTCTGTCCTAGTCACGTCCTGTCAGTTGCTCATGCCTTCCGTAAAGCGATAGTGTACTTTACGGCGAGCTACGGCGAGCAGCAGCCGGCGGATACTTGGGGGTCACAAACAGAGGGAATACGCGTTTTCACTTGAATTCTTCATTTGCTGGGCACTGTTACGTTAATTTGTTGTATAATACACTGTCCTTTTTATCCACCAAACAACATTAAGCACACAAACTAAGATTCAATTAACTACACGATCCACTCTCATCGGTTTCCCGCCAATTTCCAAAACTTCGTAGAATTAATTTAGTTTTAAGAGGCATTTCATCATAGCTCTCTAGATTGGCAACGCATCTGTAAACCCTCCGGGGTTGCGGGTGTCTATGGGCAGTGGTGATAACTTACCATCAGGTGACCCACTTGCTCGTTTGCCTTCCTCGTCGTATAAAAACAAAGAAAAAAGTTCCTGTCTGGTTGCTCTGAAAACCAGCATCAGACATCAGTCACGACATATGCTGAGTGGCAACCTTTTTGGTGTATTTTGTTGATACTTTATTATAATGCCTTTTTTCGTACCTACTGTTACCTACGCACCAAATGAAACCTTTTCTTTCTTTCAAAATTACTGCATGCAACCATCGCCGTCTCCCTGCCTACTTTAGCGTAGTCATATAATTTCGCACGTTACTTTGTGTTTCGCTAAACAGATTAACATGTGTAGCTGAAACCGACAATATTCATTTACGATCCTTCACCGCACCGTAAGGAAACTCGATTATAATGTGCTGTAAATTTTCACTCCCGTGTTTTCGTAATGATTCGCACATTACACGGGTAGGTACAAGGTGTTGTGATAAAATTGGATTGAAAATGTTTTTGGTGTTATGATAAAATTGGATTGAAAATCTTCTTAAGGACCTTATTAGGGCCCGTGTATGAAAATAATTAGACCATTGCGCCCATCTGATCTATACTCAGCGGCACAATTAATTGTCTACCCTATTTTTAATATTTATTGCAAAAGTGTTCTTTATTTAAATAAATTTTTTTACATTAATCAAGGAAAGAACATACATAAAAAAAAAAAAAACATTACGACGAATTGAGAACCTTCTCCTTTTTTTGAAGTCGATTAACCTGAAGTTTTTTTCAACGTGTGACCGGAAACATAAGGAAACATAAACATAGATGCAACTTGTGACCAAAGGGCTGGCAGTTTTCTCTCTCAAAGAATCAGCATCGCTATTCAGCGAGGCAACGCTGCCAGCCTTTTGGGCACATGCCACGGGGGCCTTATTTAGATTTAATTTAGTTTTAAGTTGTAGTTTATTTAGTTTAAGCTTAGGTTTAATGTCATTGTAAATTGCTTTTATTATGTAATTTATTAAATTCTCAGGAAACATTTGTAGGATACACGGAAAAAACAGAGTCTAGTCACTTTTTTAAAACGAGATTTTAATGTCAAAATGTAGAGCCCTCAATAATCATTCTAATCCTAACTAATATTATAAATACGAAAGTAACTCTGTCTCTCTGTCTGTCTGTTTGTTACCCCATCATGGGAAAACCGCTGCACCAATCTATAAAAAATGTAAAGTAAGGTATGAAATTGCTGACAAATCTAATTTGCATGAAATGAGTTCGCATAAATTTAAAAAAAGCCGTGATAGCCTAGTGGTTTTACCTATCGCCTCTGAAGCAAGAGGGTCGAGGGTTCAAATCCCGGCTCGCACCTCTGGGTTTTTCGGAATTTATGTGCGGAATTACATTTGTAATTTATCATGAGCTTTTCGGTGAAGGAAAACATCGTGAGGAAACCTGCACGCTCCTGCGAAGCAATTCAATGGTGTGTGTGAAGTTTCCAATGCGCACTGGGCCCGCGTGGGAACTAAAGCCCAAGCCCTCTCATTCTGAGAGGAGGCCTGTGCCCAGCAGTGGGACGTAAATAGGCTGATGATGAGTTCGCATGACGCCTCGACTTGGCTTAAGGTCCTCACAAAATATCTCGGCGGTCCCACTTGGTAACCCCTGGTCTAGTGGTTAGATAGTCTGAGAAGCTCAAGGTTCCGGATTCTATCTCCGGTCGGGGCAGATACTTTTGTAAGATGAATACGAATGTTTGCTCTCGAGTCTTGAATCTTTAATACTCTTACGAATACCTACGTATTTATCCATAAGTATGCCTATCCGTTGTCTAGTACCCATAGTACAGGCTTTGCCTAGTTTGGGACTAGGTCAATTGGTGTCATTGTCCTGTGATATTTATTTATTATATTTTCTCAGTAGGTTTGAAAATAAATCTTTTTCAAACACGACATATTTTTATTATATTTTAGTTCTTTAGAACGAAGAACGGCCTGTCGAAGATGGAGAACAAAGAACGGTAATTAAATGCCAATCATGTTGTAAGGGTATGGCATGCGACCCGGAGTGTCGAGGATCTGGGTTCAATTCCCGAGGTTGGCATTTATTGAGGTTTGCAGGTTTCTTCAGTAGAAACTTGAGATTTCTGGTACAAAATGTTTATTATAAAAAAACAAGATGTCGTACAAGCAAGAATATCGAAGTTATTAAAACTACATTCTTACTGCATTGATGGTGGCGCCATCTAGCTTACTTTTATGAATACAGTATTGCCATATTTAACTTTTCTTTATAATAGCATTTTTCATTTTTTTTTTCTGTGTATTCATATTTCAGTGATTACATTAAAAGTAATAATTGATATTCACGGGAAAACCATACAAATAATAAAAAAATTGAAAAAAAAAACAAAAAGATATTCAAATTGAGATCATGTCGGTAATTTACTTGAAATTTTTATATAAACATTTTTTTTATTATCTTCCCTCAGTCTCTAATTCCCCAGCAACATTTTAAGCGCCCTCACAAAATGTTCCGCGAAGTTAAAAATTTCGCCAAAGAATAACGTAAGACTCCCCTCAAAAATAACTCTAACTGAAGCAGAAAGAGATACTTTCTGGATAACGTCGCAAAAAAGACATTTGCCGCACGACATCCTCGTTGTTATACCGGTTTTAAATAACTTATGCCTCATCGATCGGGTACGCAGGTCAGGGTGCTATTTTTGTACCTAAGAGAAATACTGAGGCGATTGCAAGTACTTGGTAGAAATACTTTGATTTGTATTACCAGTACTTGGTAACGGCGAACAAATGAAAGTCGCTTTGTCACTTTTGTACTCTGGCAATAACACATTTGCCAATCAGCTAGCGCGGGTCATAATTCCGCTAGGGTCGCAGTGTCGAGACTTGACAGATAGACTGAGGCAGAGTGAGCTCGACTCGACTGGCCTGTGCCAGTAGCTGTTTTCATTGGTAGAGCACATTATGCATGATCTTTTGTTTCTGCCTGTGTGACATTGTTGTTTCGATTCGTGTAGCAGAGGCGGCGGAGGTATTGCATGGTTACATACATTTGTTCACATTACGACAATGCAACAAATGTGTACACGTGTGATCGCGGGTGTGCCAATTACAATTACTCAAAAAGGGGCTACTTATCGTGCGGAAAGTTGGATTTTTCGCACTAGTGCTTTTTACTTTTCCAAGGCGCCGGTGCAGGAAGCTCACCGCGTGCCGCCGCCTGACGTCACCACGGGCGCCTGAGCCGTGTTTTATAAAGCTACAAGTTACAATTTACAAGTGGAAGTCTCTTTCTAATACAAGGTGATAGAATGAGACCTCCACTTGTAAATTGTAACTTGTAGCTTTATAAACGCGGCCCAGGTAGTGTTAGGGAAGCTCGCGACGGGCTCACCGCCTTTGGTTTCATTGTAATTTTTTCGCAAATGTATTAAAAAATGTCGTTTGATACACGTGCGCAAGCGTCATTTTCACTCGTCCCGAGTCTCGACATTCGCCTCGCTGCTCGCCCCTAGACACCTCGGGACTCGCGCAAAATGGCACTTTCCGCACTTATACCAAAAAGTACTATTTTAGTTCATTTTATAAATAGGTGACCTGAGTATTTCTAACTGATATTTCGACACGTATTTCTACTTTAAAATACTCCTCTCACCAGACCAAGTGCGCGATTATGTATTTATATGGAGAACCTTTTTAGTACAGTTGTTATGGCGAAGCGTATAATTTAATTTTAGATCCAAAAGGTTGGCTTAAGCTCGTATGGTTATTTACTCAACTAGGGTTGAAAGAGGCTTGTGAATTTTAAATTTTTAGCGCTCTCATACAAAAACATGGTCTTAATTATGATACCCTGTTGTACTTCATTTGTGTTAATGGCTAATCCAATTTTTAAAAAACACGGTTTCTCGAAATTAAACAACAGCGAATAATAAAGATGTAAGTAAGTACTGCGAGTTGTTTCAAGTAATCACGAAATGACTTTTAGCAAACAGAATCGCAACTTTTACCAAAGTCTATAGTCTCAGGGGTCTTCCCGATTTCCAATATTTTACTTTTTTCTTATACTATTGCCAGTAAAATGGTGGTAGCGATCCGGACGGACCTCGACCAAGGTCCTACCACCCTCAAACCTCGGTAAACCAGAACCCGAGAGCGCGCCCAAAACTGAAGCCGCTGCAAAAAGTGATAAAAACGAGCTGAGGTTTGAATACATTGAAAAAAATTCGGCCTATGCCCATTTATGCTAACCTTGGTGTAAGGGTATAGCACGCGACACGGAATGTCGAGGGTCTGGGTTCGATTCCCGAGCTTAGCATTAACTGTTTTTTTATTTCTGGTTGTACTATTATGTATTCTGTGGTTACAGTATTTTATAAGTATAAATTGTAAGTGGGTACTTATTTTTTTCGGACGCAGTGCGCAGCGAGCTGATATGATAAAACGCAGCTTCTGATTTTTTCTGTATTCTGACTATTTACCCGACTATCGAAGGAGGGTTATGTTTTTCGAGCTTATGTATGTACGTATGTATGTATGTCTAATTATTTGGCACGCTCAGCAGATTAAATCGTCAAGACGGATTTCAACATAATTATGAGGTGTCATCGGATTCGTCTCAATTGTGGGAGTAACGTATTGTTTAACGGATTTGCAATCGGATTTTTGTTTTTGTTCTAAATTGGTTAGGTTATTTACGTCTGTATTCGACACAAGAGATGACTCCAACAGCTCAGCAATTTCCACAATCTTTTGTCAACTTTTGAAAGTGAGGTACAAAGGCGAAAGGAACTGGAAATTGTGAGACCTTTGTGAGGAAATGAGAATCCGGATTTGTAAAAGGTGAGAGTATAATGACACGATAGTTAGCGTATCACAAGTTGATGTCATTAGTGGAAGTGGGTGACTCCCCGGCCCCAGCTGAAGGATAACGCTTATACATCGGCGCACGAAAACATGACACTCGCACATCGAAGATCGCAGCTCGCCAATGAGCGGCGACACGCGTCGGCTGCGCTCGGCCTTTCTCGGCAATGTTCGGTCGAATCATCCAACTATCCTGCTTAGCGAGGACGGCGTGATTGTCAAGTGTGGGTTTTTAAAATGTATATTTACTGGCTTAAAAAAGGTAATTCTAGCGTTTTTCATATACGTATGGTTTCTACGCTATTTCAACGCTACGCTACGCTATTACGCAAAACATAATAAAACTCCCGTAACACAAGCCCGCATATCACAAATGTCACGGCTATCTGGTGAGTCTGTCTGTGGCGTCGTAGCTCCTAATTCTAAACGGATAGTTTAATTATGGACGCGGCTTTATAATCGAAATCTAGTTTAATGATTTAGTTCTTCGGTAAGTTTAATTTTAATCAAAATATAGCGTGATTTTGAGAATTTTCTAAGCCGTATTTAAATACTAAAATTGTTTTAGAAGTTTAATTAGAAGCTTTGAAGTATTAAGTAGTTTTAGGTCTCTCTGTTATAATTCTGTAGTATCGTAATAACTCAAAGCAATAATTAGCGGCTTTCCTTCGATTTGCAAATTAACGACGCCATATTGAAATCTATCTACTACCGTAAATCGAAACCGATTTTTTTGTCGTAGGTAGGTATAGCTACGTGTAGCTCGAGCACGGGTTTTCGTCAAGAACCGAATAGTAACGTTATCTAATCATCATCGAGAAAATTTGTATGACGTTTGGAACAGCGCCCCTCATGAGCGTATTTGGTATTAAAATTTCTTATCATGAACTTAGTTTTAAAATTTATGTAGGTATCTTCTCGATGGCGATGTTTTTACCAATCGATTCTTGGCGAAAATTCGTGCTCGGTCTAGTATACAAACCTAATAACACCTAATTCAACTTAGAGAAGTTGAAAACCCCCCGACATTGTCATTTCAAAGTTCAATGTTTAAAAACGGGGGAACCGATTTTAATGAAAAAAAAACCTCATCATAATCCGTTTGGGAGCTATGATGCCACAGACGGATACACAGGTCAAATTTATGAAACCCTTCTTTTTCTTCGGGGATTAAAAAAGAACGACTGATGTCCGCAGTTTTCTAAATTAAGTCGGTTATTAAAAAACTTAACCAACCCCAGTAGTATTTATTTGGTTCGCCTCGATAGAGCCACACTTAAACGTCTGTCAGCATTCGCCTCATACCTCCATTTCACCTAAAAATCCAGCCAACTCAGCACAATAAAAATAAGACCTAACGCCAGTTCTCATCAGAATAATTCTCTCGTAAAATTTGTGTATCATTTGGCTAAAAGTCCAAACAGTGACCATTCCGCCTTATGATGTCATATATTTTGAAGCCATATGAAATTCATAACAGGGTGCGTGCCAACCCTAATAGATGAAAGTAAACTGTCAAAGTGTTATATCTAAGTTGTTACGCAGCTTAACAATAACTTAAAGCAATAAGGAACTAATTGGGTTGACTGTCAGCGGCCGATAAACTCTGCCGGGTTTACGCCCGCTGTTTAAGCCATTGAAGTGTAAAAAATATTTCGCAGGAGTGTGCATTAGGTTTTCTCACCATATATTCCTATAAACTCAGAGGTGCCAACGCGGCTTGAACACATGACCCTCTGCTTGAGAGGCCATAGGTCAACTCACTAGGCTACGAGGGCTTGGTTTAGAGGTATTGATGCATATTGTCAAGTAGACATAATGACGTCATTGCATTGATCACTGAAAACGCCAATTATGTCAACCAACTTATAATCGGCACTCACTGCCGTGGAGATGTCCCCTGGGTATTCTAAAACAAGATGTTCTAAGGCACCACTCCAGCAAACGTTAGGATTTTCAACAGTTATTATGCCAATTAATACATGCTTCATCTCCTAAGCATGCAAATCCTAAGGCAACGAGCGACAATAAAAAGGTTTTTCGTGGTGATGTGTATTTGGGTCAGTCAACCAAATATACATCATCATGAAAAACCCTGAAACCTTTAAAGTAGTATTTTATTTAAAATTTCTGTTTTAATTATAATTTTCCCCTAAATTTTGATACATCGTTGGCATTTTAATTACGATAAATTACTCCCGGGATTCACCCTTCGGAAAACTGATGTGTTTTCAAATAATTAATTAATATCTACACTGGAATACATTTGTCCTTCGCTCTTAGTTTGATGTATCTTTAAATAATTAGATCGGTTTGGTTTATTTTATCTTTGAAAATAATAGTAGTTAATGCAACTGTTACATAGTGAGTGTTTTAAGGCCTAAATACAACGGATGTCGGCTCAGAGAGTCGAAAAGTGCTCGCTTCTAGATGGAGCTCTTGTTTATTGAACGCAAAATTGCACGTTATATAACAGGTTAAGGATTCTATTAGATCAAAGTAATCAATAGCAAACTGACACTAGAACAGAGGGTCGAGCATGACTTTTCGAATCCTGCGTCACGTAAAATCGAATAAATAAATAATAATAAATATCACGGGACAATTTGACACCAATTGACCTAGTCCCAAACTAGGCAAAGCCTGTACTATGGATACTAGACAACGGATAAACATACTTACATAGATAAATACATACTTATATACATATTAAACATCCAAGACCCGAAAACAAACATTCATATTCATCATACAAACATCTGCCCCGACCGGGATTTGAACCCGGGACCTCAAGCTTCATAGTCAGGGTTTCTAACCACTAGGTTATTCGGTCGTCAAAACCGACTAATAGTAAACGCTATCGAGTTTGTATGACGTTTGGAACAGCGCCCGCCCGCGAGCGTATTTGGCACTTAAATTTAGTATGAGGTTTCTCGATCTCGATACGGTAACCGTAACGTTACGCAGCATTCGTAAAGTCGTGCTCGACCCTCTGTGCCGTATTTGTAGGTACCGTCGAGGAAATTAATTCCTGACCCACCATGAAACCTTTTCACAACAAACGTATGACGTTTGCATCGCATAGCTTGACAAGGAAAATCGTTATGATGTTTACTACGAAAATGTTCTATGGTGGGTCAGGCATTAATTTCCTCGACTGTACTTCATTTGTATTCGTGACCAGTAATTATTAATCCAAGGCGCAGTCACAAAGTCCCGAGGTTTACCCAATAATGATATTTAAAAATAAAATAAATAAATAAATGTCATGGGACAATTGACACCAATTGGCCTAGTCCCAAACTAGGCAAAGCCTGTAATATGGGTAGTAGACAACGGATAAACATAATTATATAGATAAATACATACTTAAATACATTATAAATATCCAAGACCCGAGAGTAAA
Organism: Clepsis dumicolana; assembly: GCA_963691665.1. NCBI lineage: Eukaryota > Metazoa > Arthropoda > Insecta > Lepidoptera > Tortricidae > Clepsis > Clepsis dumicolana. The sequence continues at coordinate 2,420,454 of OY829521.1, read as the reverse complement.
CATTCGTATTCATAATACAAACATCTGCCCCTACCGGGGATCGAACCCGGGACCTCAAGCTTCAGAGTCAGGGTCTCTACCGGGCTAACCGGTCGTCAAACAACAACAAATAGAGTGCTCTCTCTTCAACAGCCATACACAGTGCATTCGCATCTCATCAATCCACTTTCGCCCAAGCACTCGACGCTACATTGCAGATAAGGGCGCGACGATCGTCATTCCGTCGTTACGGTTAGTCATTCCGTCATTCCGTCATTCCATATTTTCGCGGCAGGTAATGACGGCGTAACGATGACGAATCGTGCTCGAATGCCATTCAGTGCCGCATTTGCAGAGTCATGGAAGATAAGCGAATGAAATTCAGGGGCGCGATTCACAAGGTGAAGCGATTTGAGTATTGACGAGTCATGGTCGCAATGGAGTATATCAAATAAAACAATAAGTTTTCTTTTAACATGAAACTACCGTCAGACTCAATCATAGTTTTTTAGGGTTCCGTACCTCAAAAGGACAAAACGGAACCCTTATAGGATCACTTTGTTGTCCATCTGTCTGGCTGTCTGTCAAAACCCTATTTCTCTGGGACGCGTGGAGGTAGCATGCTGAAATTAATGTCAAATACTCAAGCCTGCAGTCCCTTGAAGCTGTAAAAAAATCAACATTCTAAGTCAATGCAATCAAAAGATACTGTCATTAAAAAGGCTGTTTCCGTACAAATTGCCGTACACCTAAAACCTAAAGGGTACTTCCAGTTGTTCTAGAAACTCGAAATTTGGTATGAAGGTAGCTCTTATAGCGCAACCACTCAGAAAATTCTCAAATCTTAAATTTATATGTCTGTCTGTAGATTTCACAGACCAATATAAGATGACCCCACACTGCGTACATTTTTCTTAGGAGCAGGGCTCTGCTAACACTGTACTTTTAAAAGACTTGGGAAAACCGTTAAAATCTTTCTACGAAACCCTCGCGCGCGAGTCCTACCCGCACTTGTCAGGTTTTTTTATACGACAAGGAAGGAAAACGAGCAGGCGGGTCACCTGATGGTAAGTGATCACCACTGCCCATAGACATCCGCAACCCCGGGGGTTTTGCAGATTCGTTGCCAATCTAGAGAGCTAAGACGAAATGCCTCTTGTGCCCGTAATTACACCGGCTGTCTTTTATTCTCGACTCCGGAACACAAAAGTGCAAGCACTGCTGCTTAGCGGCAGGATTAGCGAGTATGATGGTGGTGGCGATCCCGACAGACCTCGCACAAGGTCCTACCACCCGCAATATCATCATGTAAAACTTATTTACTTCCCACTTCTAGGCACAAGCCTCCTCTCACATTGAGAGGGCTATTATAGTTCCCACATGGATTGAGAATTTCACACACTCCATTTAGTTGTTTCACAGGAGTGTCTTCACCATGTTACCCTTCACCGACAAACTCATGATAAATTAGAAATATAATTTCGCACAATCAATACTTAAAAAGATGGATCCCAACCTTGAGAGGTTAAGCCACGAACACCATTCCTAATATTTAATCTATCTCTTGTTTTTAACGACGAATTTAATAAAAATGCCTACAGTCAAAAATTTTGCTATCTTCCCACCCCACCGTCTTCCTATCGACAGATAGCAAGCACAGATTGGATTACCTAGGTAACGACAGTTAAGTCAGTTTTGAGACGGCAAAATTGGTTTTCATCGACAGTTATAGATCATTAAAATGAAAAGCAGAAAACCCGACTGCAATTCCGGGAAACAATAAACCCTATGTCAGTCCCACAACAAACTGAGACAGACAGTTGAAATCCATCAAACGGCTTATCAGTGTAGATAGCCATACATGCTCGAAAAACACAACCCTCCTTCGGCAGTCGGATAAAAAGAAGACATAAACTGAATATTGCGAATGGCTATGTAAGCTGCACACTACAGTGCTACTGCAGCTTGGGTGCAATGACATAATTAAGCCAATTAAAGCGCAGGTCTCGTAGGAGTACAGAAATGACCAGACCGGAAACAAGCTTCGGGCTTCAAAGGCGCGACCTCAATTAGGTATAGACGCTCGGACCTTCCGCAACGTGAGGTCAATGAGATTATGGTCAGGCTTGAGTTCAATTTCTGAAATAATTTACTTAGTTACTTGTACCACAAGCGCGAAAGAAAAAACAGCGTAGCAACGATTAATGCAGAATCGATAGAAATGGATGTAATTGCGAACCCCAATACTTAACCATCCAAATGTTGCATAATCTGTAATTTCTAAACCAAAAACTACATACTTACCTACTAACCACGCAGTTTAATACCATGTCGCTCTGACTCATTAGCCTTATATTCACTACACTCGTTCGCAACTCACACGCACTAAAGCGACAAAGTACTCCCTCTATTATGCCCCGATTACGCGGCGCCTTTGACACACATTATTAATTTGCCCTGCGATATTAATTACCTACGTAACGTTTGATTAATTGCTAGAATCAGGAATATAGTAGCGTGTGCGATCGAGTTTTATCACGTACCTGAATTTCACAAGGGGATTTGTGGGTGATTGATATTTCTACGGGACATAAATATCCATTTTTCCGGGAGAGTTATACCATATACTGGCTACCCTATATCTACATCTCCTAGTCATTTAATCGTGTCATTTTATTTATTAAGTACCGCCTACTTTTGTAAATAACATACGGTAACTACATTTGATTTGAAATGCTCTTTCACAGTTATTTTTTCTGTGTACCATGTCATTTACCTATTCGAAGATTTCCTCTCAGCATAAGATGGCTTAGACCTTAACTGTGTTTACAAATAGTATTACGCAACTGTTAGAATTGCATGCATCACTTTATCTACACAGATATTATTAGAACTCTAAGATGGTTTCAGAATCCGAAGGCATAATAAACTTGTCACGAAATTTGACTGTTTCTTTTAGATCTTAAACAAAAAAAATATCGAGAGCTTTTTTATTAAATTTACAATTTTTTTTTAATGTATTGGTTTTTGAAGATGAAAACTGACTATCGTAATGATGGTCATTGCCTAACCCTGTTATTCTAAAGCCTATATTAACTAAAATGCCGTTAAAGTTCGTTTGTCCTTTTTTGTCACATTGACATTTCCGTTAGTAAGAAGAAGACAAAACCTATTTTAGCTAATAGAGGCTTGAGTGACGTTTATGAATAAGGCCATAAGGCTTTTGAACGCATAAGAGGACTCTTCATACCTATGTGTGTAGATAAAATAAGAAACAAAACTGAACGCCACAATTAATCCTCCGACTACCTCGAATTTCTCTTACGAAGTTTGTACACCGCTCATACCTTAAAACCATTTACAATTTCCATACGGGCATTGTTCAGATCCCTTTATGATGAACAAAATAACAGTATTCAGGTAAACGTACGTATAACTGATCACCGCCCGTCCCACTTTACCCACTGTCACTTGCACGAGGTTTTTGTTCGTCAGGTAATAATACGGCTATTACTGTACAATGTACATTGTTGGCACGCCGGCAGTGTGGGTAGGGTTGCCAGATCGAAATAACTCTATTATTATCGGGAGGAAACATTTATTTTCAGGATTTTGGGATTTTGGGATTTTGGTGTTGAGAAACAAGAAGACCTTAAACGCCGCAAATATAGCTCCCTTGGAGCTAGTTACATATTCGAGGCGTTTGGGGTCGAAACTCTGGGGCCTCGGGGGGCCAGCGCGCGCCATTTATATAAAGATCTCTCGGCGCGTCTTATAGAGGCCTCCCGTGACCAGAGGGCTGGCCAATACTTCTCTCAGCGAATCAGCATTGCCATACAACGTGGCAATGCTGCCAGCCTTCTGGGTACCCTTCCCATTGGCAGCGATCTGGAAGATTTTTTTTTTTTAGTTAGTTTAAGTTAGTATTTTAAATTTTAGTTCCAAGTTTTTTATTGTTTATAATGTACCAAATTAACAAAAACTAATCAAATTAAAGCAAATGTGATACTGAAATAAATACGGATAACTAACTCGCTGCCGCTGGGTCGTGCACTCCCAGAGGAAGGACTGCGAATTAGTCCGAAACATGTCGGGCTAAACTCGACTCATATACGTGAGTGATCCGTTTTTATTTCATTATGATTGAGTCTATGGTAGTTTCATGTTTAAAGTAAACGTGCTAAAACAAAAACATTTAATAATTATTGTTTTGCATCGAAGCGGAAATGTTTTGCTTGATTCGGAAGTTAAAATTATTGTTGTATAAAATGAAGCTGTTTTTGGGGGGATTTACTTTTGCCAGGAGTCGGGAGGACATTCGAAAATTCGGGAGAATCCCGCCAAATCCCGACCATCTGGCAACCCTAAATATGGGGGATGCTACCTGGGAATTATTGTTTCAAGTTGGTGTGAGGCCTGTGTCTCAGTTTGGAATAAAAAAAGTGTGAGTAGTTCTGTTCGAAAAACTCTCGTGGGTAGAGTACAGAAGTACTGGTATGCTGCTAACCACGGTCTGTGCAATTACTTGCCCAATCTATCTATCTATTACAAATAGATAAGTCTTGACTGACAACAAGATGGAGCGACGATCTGGTAAAGATTGCGGGACCTCGGTGGATGCGGAAAGCACAAGACCGGTCTGAGAGGAGAGCCTTGGGGGAGGCCTATGTCCAGCAGTGGACGTCTTTCGGCTGACATGATGATGATGATTAAAAAAGAAAGGAGTGAACAGTTGAGAACGTTTGTACGAAAAAATGCCCTCTAGTGTTACCTAAGAAGTCCGAGCATTGATTTCAGTCTCCATGATAAAAATACCTTCACTGAAACATCTTCCCGCGGTACGCACAAGTTTTTGCAGATCAGGAAATCACATCTGGAGTTATCGCGAGAGAATCGCAAGAAAACCGTATTCGTAACGAGGAAATTCCACAGATAGCACTGAAACAAAGCCTTTTTCACAAGGGATACAATGTACAGAAGGACAGGGCTTATACAACTTTTATTTAACTTGCCGTGTCCTTGGTTCAAATCTTGCACGTGTTTAATTAACTTCCAGTAGTAAGGGCTGGCAGTTTTCTCTCTCAAATAATCAGCATCGCTATTCCGCGAGGCAACGCCGCCAGCCTTTTGGGCACCATGCCACGGGGGCCTTATTTAGTATTAAGTTTTAGTTTAGTTAGTTTTAACTTGGATTTAATATCATTTTAAATTGCATTTGTTATGTAAATATACATGCCACTTCAAACTGGTATGAAGAAGGAGCTGGTGAGAGGAACGTAGTGATGACGTGGAGTAATATCCCGTTCCATTATGTCTTATGTAATTAACTTTATGTATATGTCCGACAATGCAAGTCCAGTCAACAAGAAGTACAACCAGGAAAAGCTGGTTTTAAAAATACTTTGCGATGGTTAGGTGAAGTTTTTAGGCCATTAGGAATAGCGATTATAGAGGGTAAGAGAAATTTGGTAAGATGGAGGCATGCAACAAGCCTATGTAGTGTATTAATTACTAAATGCATCTCTATCTGTGTTACTTGTCACTCTGTGAGCTTTAAACCTCGCGAGCTCATCTTCACGCGGTTTTTTTCATCAAAAGCTAGTTTAATCGAGATGTTTCTTAAAAGTTGGTGCAACCGTTTTTGAGATTGAGACTTCTTAGTTGGCTAGATTATAAGTATACAGATCGCGCCACTCGCGCCACAAAAGTCTAGCGGTGACCGTAATGTGGATGGGATACTGCGTATGGGTGCGACTGGGGAGCCAATTAGCGCTTCGTACAACACGCGCGCCCGCCCCGCGCCCTGTCTTCGTCCCCACGACACCTTATTATTCACTTCTGCGCTTTAACGGCCACTAACTCGACTTATAGCCGCCCTACTGTGTTATATCCACTGGGATGGCGACACGTTGGCTTGATTAATACCAGCAAAAAGGCATGAATAGACAAACCCATCTGCTAATTCATCAGATCGATCGCCTTTAGTTTTTGTTCCCTGTTCCACTCCCGTTTGTAATTACTTTTGGGGTGATATTTTAGTAAATATTTCCATTGACTTCTGCTGCGCATACCTGTCTCAGATATGCATCGAAAGTTCGGTGTTAAAAAAAATTGTCAGTATAACGTTTCCTTTACTTTCTTATGATCACGATTTTGTTTTTACGATCTTCTGCTTGAGAAGGCGGCCACCACAGCTTTATGACAGATGAATCCAAAGCTGGAATATGACTTCCATTACTCCAGCATATAGTAAAGACAAAGTTAAATCTAACACTAGGACTGGATCGCTCCAGAAACTTGTGCTAAGCCACTCCGATGCTCCATTATTAAGTTACAGCTAAGTTCATTTAGCTAAGTTATGACGCTTAGCTGAATACCCACGCGCTGAGCCGAGTTGATGTTCATTTAAGATTGGCTTTTGTATGTGAGTACTGTAGGAGGTCGCTCTCTGCTTTTTGATGCTGGTTCTAGTTCGGTATTCGAATTTAAGTAAATGAATGCAAGGGTGTCTTAGAACACATAAAATTCTAATTTTTAGTACCTACGCGATTCTGTATCTTCGACCGTATTTACCTGTGTTAAAAAACTCTGCTTCAAATGGTGGCATACCCATCGGACGGGACGAGGCTGGGCCGGGAACGGGACGGAAACGTGAACTTGTTAGTAGCAACATGGTCTTGGCACATACTTTCAGCGACGTTAAAAATGATTCCCGTCCCGTCCGCCGCGAGAAAAATCACCGTATGCAACGACCTTCAAACGAACCCATAAAACAGCTAACACCCAAATTACTTGAGACCTATTTAAGACCTGCGTAATGAAGGTCGAATGGGAGATAAATGGCGGACCCTTTCGCCTGACGGACCCATCAAAAAGGTTTCCATTAATTTCAGTATTAGTTTGACCTGAAGTGTTAATCAACGAAAAGCCTGTAAGGCGATTTGTTTAAAAATATGTAGGGAGAGTTTGAGGAAGTTGTGAAATGTTATGATCGGTGAGAGCTTGTCAGTGGTTAATAGCTGAGAATCAACTTTTAAATGTTTAGTCTATTCCTTACGCGCGAGCGGTGTGTGATCAAGCAGAGGGTCGTGGGTTCGAGTTCCAGCGCGAACCTTAAAATTGTGGCCATACTTAAACAGTATGCTTCAAAATGTGACAATTACAAAGAAAGTGGAGCTCTCCTCGTTAAACATATTTATCTAGGTAGAGTTGTACCTACCATAAATAAATAAACAATTAAAATAAACATCATGGGACAATTGACATCAATTGACATCAATTGACCTAGTCCCAAACTAGGCAAAGCCTGCACTATGGGTACTAGACAACGGATAAACATACTTATATAGATAATACATACTTACATAATATATACAACACTGGAAAAAACATGAAAAACATTGAACACGCGGAACACTCAGGGCGAGAGTCCGACTCGTACTTAGGCGACATACAATGACAATGCAAAGAAAAATCAGTTAAGCAGCTTGTCACCAGCTGCTTTTGCATTGTCATTGTATGCTGGACTTCATACTATGAATGTTTTCATAAAAATAAAGACAATAATAATCAATAAATCGATTACTTTCATTCGTACTTAGCCGGCTTTCTCCCGAGAGATCATAGAGACTGTTCAACAAAATAAAACTTCATGATTTTTTCAATTTCCCAGCACAATAACGCTTACACGACAAAATTAGTAAAAAGTCGAACTAAATCGGTTTGCTCGTTACTTGCTGAGCTGCAAAAACCTTTGACAACTTGATTGAATGGATTTCAAGATAAAAAAAAAAAAACATTTTATTGCAAACTGCAAGGTTATTGAAGGCTAAAGTGCTTTGTTCCGAGTCTAGACTCGTCAGCGTTTTGTGTTATAATGACATCTTTAGTAAATATCACTGTCTATTTAAAGGACGCCGAATCTGGGGTGATTTATAGCATAATGTATAAAAAACCGGACAAGTGCGAGTCGGACTCGCGCACGAGGGTTTCGTAGAAAGATCTTAACACTTTTCTCTAGTGTTTTAAGAAGTCCAGTATTAGCAGAGCCCTGCTCCGAAGCAAAATGTACGCAGTGTGGGGTCAACTTATATTGGTCTTAAATCTACAAACAGACATAAAATTTTAAGATTTTGATACTTTTCTGAGTGGTTGTGCTATGAGAGCTACCTTCATACCCAATTTCAAGTTTCTAAGACAACTGGAAGTACCCTTCAGGTTTTCGGATTTCGGCAATTTGTATGGAAATAGCCTTTTTAATGACTGTATCTTCTGATTGCGTTGACTAAGAAGGTTGATTTTTTCACAGCTTCAAGGGACCGCAGGCTTGAGTATTTGATATTAATTTCATCATGCACCTTCTCGCGTTCCAGAGAAAAAGGGTCTTGATAGACAGACAGACAGACAGACATGCAGACAGATGAACAACAAAGTGATCCCATAAGGGTTCCGTTTTTTCCTTTGAGGTACGAAACCCTAAAAATAACTAAATGGATTCCGATCCAACAATAAAAGAGATTTCGCTAATGGAAAAAAAAAGACTACTTAAAACCTTTTTCGATACAATAACAAAGTGTACAATAATTGTCGCAGAATAATACTGTTTCAAAATCATCTGTGTACACATTTCCAATGAATTTCGTGTAGGTATTACAAAAAACATAAGTTACTCATACAAGGAAAAAAAAACTCAGAACAAATAGCTAAATGAAATCCATATACATCCGGCAAAAAAAATACATTTTGGCGAAGAAACCTATTATTATGGGGAAAATATTGAGTGTTTTTACTAGAGCACACTTTGTCGTTTTGAGGATACAGTATTGTTCTTGCGTCTCATTGGTTGGAATGCTGAAACCTGCCAAAGTTAAATAAACTAAACAAAAATACACAAGGTGCGTTTTCTTGAACCGCCGAAGTTCAGCAAGGAGTTGAGTAATCATTTTTGTCAACCAGCAGAGGCAATGATTGTATGGGAGAATGTTATTTATAATATTTACCTAGATAATTTTTACCCGACTGCGAAACGCAAAGGAGGGTAATGTGTTTAACAGCCTATATTACGTATGTATGTATGTACCTTTGTGGCACTCTAGAGACCGAACGCGGGGGCCGATTTTAATGATTATTACGTCAATCGATTCGTGTTAATCTTGCGAGTGTCACTAAAGACTTGACAGTACTTTAAATCTAATATGGCGACCATCAGACGCCATGTTGTGAAAAATAAAAAATAAAAAGTCGACAAACTATATCGTGGGGTATCATTGAATAGGTATTTGAAAATCAACTTTAGGTTTCTTTGATCATTTTATTTCTTTTTGTCAATATAAAAACTTTACAGCGATGTTCACTCAGACTTACTCAATCCATGGCTGAATTCATGACCGTTCATTAAAACGCGCCCTGTAGAAAAATATTAAAAAATACCATTATTTTCCGCGGCAAGGACCTGCAGTCAAAACCTGGACATCCCCATACAGTCGGCAAGAAATATTTTTGAACACAAGTAGAAAACGAAAATAATCGAATCATCACCATCATCATCATCGGCCTATTTACGTCCCACTGCTGGGCACAGGCCTTTATTTATAATATAAAAAAATAGGTAATTTACATATTATTCGGTGCGAAGTCTGAACGATTTTTTTTGCTAAGAGACGCGTTATTTGTAATAACACTGCGTAACATGAAATCAGACCGCTGTTTAATAGATGTCGCCGCTAAAACGACGTTGTTTAGTACAAGTGAGGTGGGGTCAGAAAGGCGCGAAACGTTCAAGATTCAGGGAAGCCTCTTAATGTCTTTCCCAAGTACTTCACACTGATTGCACTAATAACAGTATACTTCAGTGCGACTTTATCGCCAATAGGCTAACCGAACCGAAAATTCACTGGAATTATTATTATAGTTCATAAACAACTGCGGACGTATAAAACAGCAATCAAATAGCGATTGGTGGGCAGTGCGAAGCAAATGACCAGTCATTGACTGACGGACCAGGGCTGAGTATATTGCTTCACTGGTTCAGTGAACTCGGGGTACACTGGGACACTACTTTGTGAAGCCGACGCAAAAGTGTTATAACTTTGACGTGGAAATGAACAAATTATTCCGATTTTGCGACTTATTTGGGCCAAAAATGTTGTAAAACTCTAAAATAACACTCAAAACACCCATAGGCCTCATGCTATAATGAGTCGATGAATATGAAAAAACACTAAATGCCGCCATATTGAATTACATTATCAGCACTCGTGCAGTACGGGTGTCAACCCCAGTTGCCAGAAAAAAAAGCGGGATTTTTAAAACAGTATAATTATATTATCTCAGAGCCATCTATTGAAATATAGTGGTATTTTTTTCCTGGTTCTACAGGACTTTAAATAAAAATAAGCGGACTGTATAACAAACGGGCTGGTTTAATCGCCGTTACAAAATAAAAGTTTAAGTCTAGATATAGATTATAAATTACTGGCTTATGCCCCGCGGCTTTGCCCCCGTGAAATATTACAAATGGGTTAGTTCCCTATCCCGTAGGAATTTTGTAAAATCACTTCTTAGTGCACCTTTAGGATATACTAAAGGTATATGTTTGCCAAATTTCAAGTCTCTGGGCTTAGACTGTGCTTTGTTTGTCAGTCAGTCAGTCAGTCACGGTACTGTTTTATAGGTGTATATACCTAAACCAAATTTTGAGAGGTGTCCGCGGTCGGTGGAGATCTTAAGGCGGCGCGATGATCGTGACGTCGCCGTGTCGTCCGCCCGCCTCGTAGCGGAGCCGGTTCTTAACACATCTCTGTATATTTGTGGCATTGTAGCTTCTAAGCGTGTGTTGCATTGGAAAGAACGGACTGGGAACAACGTCATCGACAAGAGTAGCACTCTTAAATAAGATGATGATGAGCTTCTAAGCGAATAGGCCGATTTTGACGCGCTTTTAATAGAGAGCTGATTTTATCGGGGTGCTTCTTAGCTAATTTTCATTAAAATCGGTGCATCCGTTCTTGATATATGAGACGTTGAAGTTAAAATGTCAGGGCATTTTTAGCTTTTTCAATATTGTAGACATTTCAGTTACCAGCCAATTTCACTTTGCGTAGGACAAAACTGGTCATGGTATTATTAAATTATAATCATTAAGTTTTTGTTGCAGGTATACTTAGCAGCATTGGAGAATGCATTTCGTTACCAGGCACGTAAATATACATTACAATACATTTGCTGGAAAAATTCACTTTCAAAGTATGTATTCTACACACGTGGCTCGTAAGATCATAATTATGACCGCACTAGTGCTATTTGTTTACAGTTTAAAAGTTAATTCAATAAATTAACAGTTTTAATTAAGGTCATTGACCACGATTACCTTACTAGGTTTTGATGAGCTCCCGATATTTCGACGTAGTTACATGCAACATACAATGACAATGCAAAGAAAAATTCTGCTTAACGAATTTTTCTTTGCATTGTCATTGTATGTTGAATTTCATTCTATGAATGTTTCATAAAAATAAAAACAAAAATAATCAATAAATCGATTATTTTCATTGATTCAGAAAATAGCTCCATCTCTTGCCACTAATGTGTAACTGTAGAAGTTCCGTAGTGGGTGAGCTGCTTGATTAAGCTACTCATAGATGGCGCTGAGGAGAGATCTTCCAAATAAAATATGACACAAGGCATTGAAAAATTCGTTAGGTACACCAACGTTAAGTATAGCTTAATTGGTGGAGCGTGGTACGGATTACCGAGGTTGCTGGTTCATGTCCAGCTGCTTAACTAATTATTCTTCGCATTATCATTGTACGTTGAATTTCATAAGTACTATGAATGTTTCATAAAAATAAAAACTAAATTTACACTATAACTCATCTTGAAACGATTTCCATCTTTTTTTTAACCCCCGAAGCAAAAAGAGTGGTATTATAAGTTTGACCGCTATGTATGTATGTGTGTTTGCGTGTGTCTGTGGCACCGTAGCTCTTAAACGGCTGAACTGATTTGAATGCGGTTTTTTTGAAAGCAGGTTTTCCAGCGATGGTTGTTATTGAAATAATGCAACATATTTACAACATAACAATTCAACATACAATGACAATGCAAAGAAAAATTCTGCTTAACGAATTTTTCTTTGCATTGTCATTGTATGTTGAATTTCATTCTATGAATGTTTCATAAAAATAAAAACAAAAATAATCAATAAATCAATTATTTTCATTGTAGTTACATGCATCGTGATACGTACAGTCTAGCCGTGATCATGATGCATGTAACTGCGTCGAAATATCGGGAGCTCATCAAATTCTAGTACCTACTCAAGGTAATCTCGGTCAATACAGTCGCAACGGAAGACCACTGCTGCCTTCAAGGAAAGCATCATGGTGAGTTGGGACCAGTTTCTGACAATCTGTATCTTGTGTCTTTTCTCTTTGTTAACCTCTTATTAAAGTCGCGAATAAACGTTTTCTCTCTTTCTTTCTTTCTCTTATCTTCTTCTTTCTTCTTCTTCAACCTTTTACTACCCAATGCTGAGCATAGGTCTCTTTCAGTTTCTTCCAGGTTGTGCGGCCATGTGTTTTTCGCATCCAGCCCCTCCCTGTAACCTGTGTCAGATCCTCAGCCCATCTCGCGGCATTTCCTTCTTGGATATACCGGAAATCCTTCTTCATTTAAATATCTCTCCACCCAAATCAGCTGGTAGAACAACTTATTGTACCGGACCAGATAAGACGCCTTAAGAGGCGCAGGATCCTAGAACTGGATCAACTAACTTAGACATTCAGCCACAAATAGCCGGATATAAATAGACGACCGGATAGCCTAGTGGTTAGAGACCCTGACTATGAAGCTTGAGGTCCCGGGTTCAAATCCCGGTCGGGGCAGATGTTTGTATTATGAATATGAATGTTTGTTCTCGGGTCTTGGATGTTTAATATGTATATAAGTACGTATTTATCTATATGTGTATGTTTATCCGTTGTCTAGTACCCATAGTACAAGCTTTGCCTAGTTTGGGACTAGGTAAATTTTTGTCAAATTGTCCCGTGATATTTATTTATTTATTTACAAATGGAGGGGCTCTCACTGGGGAGTTCACTCCGACATGCCATGACCCTTGCAACCAATCTGCGCATAGTCATCTGACTGATCGCACGATAGCACGAAGAACAAAAAAAAAATTGAATATCCCGTCTACATTAAATCTTCGCTCCCTGTAGACCTCTTGCCGATGGCATCCCTTCATCCCATTCGAGGGTGCACTTATGTAAGATAGTCGTTCGTACTAATGAGGGGGCGCCGTTACGCCATCGAAATCATCCTTTCATGTGGGCCAAAATTATTACGTGTACGTGATCATCAAAATAAGTTGGATCATTGAGTGGCATACAGACTAGTCGTACACGGCAGGATACATATAATGAGTTTATAGGAGCTCACACGAATTGATTGTACGAAACTAATGTCAGTCAATGAACCCATAAAACAGTAGCGTGACTGACTGACTGACAGACAGACAACGCACAGCCTAAACTACTGGTGCTAGAGACTTGAAATTCTGCAGACATGCCTTGAGTATCCTAGAGGTGCCCTAAGGAGGGATTTTTTGAAATTCCCACAGGATAGGGAACTAGCCCATTTTTAAATATTACACAGAGTCAAAGCCGCGGGGCATAAGCTAGTTACATGTAAAAAGAGGTAGGTAAGTCATCAGCACGCCGTAAATTAAGCACAGAAAAGTCTACAATTGTAGCTTCTTTGACCTCAGTTGCTCTCGAATGAGGTCCAAACTTGCGCGCAAATGTCAAAACGTTCGGAACATGTTTTTCGATAGTTTTGTGAGCATAGTGAGTGAGTTTGGAGCAGCGCCCGCCCGTGAGCTTATTTGGAACTAAAATTTAGTATGAGGTTTCTCGATGTTTACCTTTAAACATTCCTAAAATCCGCACAAAGCGTTTTCACTCTTCCTTCTCATCCGTACCTACGGCTAAGAGTGGAATTCCCTGCCTGCGTCTGTGTTCCCTGAACACTATAATATGACCGTTTTCAAGTCTAGGATGAATGGGCATTTGCTAGGCAAGCGTGCTCCATCGTAGACCACATCTTCGCTTACCATCAGAGATGATTGTGGTCAGACGCAATCCTAAGTATAGCGTATAAAAAAAACCGGCCAAGTGCGAGTCGGACTCGCGCACGAGGGTCCCGTAGAATAATTTTAACGCTTTTCCCCAGTGTTTTAAGAAGTCCAGTGTTCCTACCAAATTTCAAGTTTCTAGGACAACTGGAAGTACCCTTTAGATTTTCGGATTTCGGCAATTTCTATGGAATTGCCTTTTTAATGGCTTATATCTTTGATTGCGTTGACTAAGAAGGTTGATTTTTGATATCAATTTTAGCATGCTACCTCCACGCGCTCCAGAGAAAAAGGATCTTGACAGACAGACAGACAGATAGATCGGTTCCTAACAGCTGCCACAAATTTAATTGTTTTTAAATAAAATAAATAAATAAATGTCATGGGACAAATTGACACCAATTGACCTAGTCCCAAACTAGGCAAAGCATGTAATATGGATACTAGACAACGGATAAACATACTTATATAGATAAATACATACTTATATACATATTAAACATCCAGGACACGAGAACAAACATTCGTATTCATCATACAAACATCTGCCCCGACCGGGATTCGAACCCGGGACCTCAAGCTTCATAGTCAGGGTCGCTAACCACTAGGCCATCCGGTCGTCAATAATACCGACCGACGGTCGTCGGTGTCGTTTAGTTCATTAATATGGACCTCCTGTATTTTAGGTCGCTTCACGTGTTATGTACCTAACCCGATATGTCCAGTTTTGTGACTTCCATTCCATATAAAAGAGAACGAGGCGGAAAGCCTGCCTAACTTAATACTGCAGATGATATTACATTTCATTACGTACCCACATCGTTAGTGGAATCCTTTTAGGGGAATTGAGGTTTCCACCGAAAAGAATAAGAGTATTCGGGGCATAAATGATAAGGATGTTTAATTGTATTTTGTCCACACATAATCATAAGTCCTCAATAATGCATTATCATGATACTTGGGACTTAATCGCGTAAAAACATTTATTTGAATTTAAATTTAAATACCTCGACTTTCCCGACGCGACGTTGCATCCATAGTCTCGAAGCTGTACTCACACGATTAAGTCCCGAGTATCGTGATAATGTGTGAAATGAGTTTAAATCCTCCATAATGCGTTTATGGTAGGTAGTGACCAGCATTGTCAGTAAGTACTAAAAAGTGACAGTTAGGTAGTTTGACCACCGCCGCCGTCACCGTCACGTCATCTCGTTCTCGGTGACGTGACTCTGACGGCCGCGGAGGACAAAGGGCCTAACGATTGATCCTGCGATCGCGATTAAGCTGCATTAGATCCTTTATCGAAGCAGTATTAATGCTAAAGAAAACGCGTCGATTTGTCGTCTTTGTTAAAAAATAAGGTGGTTTCGCGTCCTAGTTTCCATGACTTGGCAACAGAAAGATGAACAAACTCAGAGCACGATGTTCCCGGATACAAGTAAAGGTTCCGGTGGATAAGGGAACGACATATTCGCTGTCTGCGGGTAAAAGCATGGGAATCAAGAACTACGCCGTCTGTAAAAGCATAGGAACCAGGAAACGCATCTTTTTAAGTGCACAAATGGAACGCATTTCCTTCTTTTTTTAGGGTTCCGTACCTCAAAAGGAAGAAACGGAACCCTTATAGGATCACTTTGTTGTCCGTCTGTCTGTCATCTGTCTGTCTGTCTGTCTGTCAAGACCCTTTTTCTCTGGAACACGTTAAGGTAGCATGCTGAAATTAATATCAAATACTCAAGCCCCTAGAAGCTGTGCAAAAAATCAACATTCTAAGTCAACGCAATCAAAATACAGTATGAACTAAAAAACAATTACTTTGCTCACCCGCGACCACTAATGACAAATAGTTATATCTGTGCGGCAAATGTATGTTTCCATGCAACACCTCCACCTCCACTGCTACACGAATCAACACATGCCACACAGACCCAACTATCACCACCACCACTATACTAAACGCTGACGCGTTTCGGCACTCTCCACGAGGCCATTTACGAAGCACAACAACAACCGCTCAACATGCCACCACTTCCACTACTGACATATGTAAACCATGTACTCAACTTAGTTAATGACAAAACCAACGTACCCACTAATATTTTATAAATTCCAAACTACCCTTTTATGTAAGTCCTAAACTACCCTTTTTTAAGAAATGAATTCCAAACTACCCTTTTTATTTTTAATCTACGCCAGGTACCCCGTTATTTTTAACCGAGTACGGTAAAAAGAGAAGTCATGTTCTCATTATTACTATGACACATTATTAAAATTAGAACCAAGTATCTGAGTCTAACAAAACAGTCTAGTCTAGTCTTGTTAGACTCAGATACGTACGAAATTTTACATTATTGTGATAAGGGTTTGCGGCTATCGGTTTTAGAACAATTGGAAATAATTAGGTACAACAACATGGGGTCTATTATTAATGAACAAGTTAATTTGGTTTCTTCGCCTTTGTTACGACTTGGTTCTAATTTTAATAATGTGTCATAGTAATAATGAGAACATGACTTCTCTTTTTACCGTACTCGGTTAAAAATAACGGGGTACCTGGCGTAGATTAAAAATAAAAAGGGTAGTTTGGAATTCATTTCTTAAAAAAGGGTAGTTTAGGACTTACATAAAAGGGTAGTTTGGAATTTATAAAATATTAGTGGGTACGTTGGTTTTGTCATTAACTAAGTTGAGTACATGGTTTACATATGTCAGTAGTGGAAGTGGTGGCATGTTGAGCGGTTGTTGTTGTGCTTCGTAAATGGCCTCGTGGAGAGTGCCGAAACGCGTCAGCGTTTAGTATAGTGGTGGTGGTGATAGTTGGGTCTGTGTGGCATGTGTTGATTCGTGTAGCAGTGGAGGTGGAGGTGTTGCATGGAAACATACATTTGCCGCACAGATATAACTATTTGTCATTAGTGGTCGCGGGTGAGCAAAGTAATTGTTTTTTAGTTCATAAATATGGACCTCCGCAAAGTAACGCCTGATTCAATAAATTATTCAAAATACAGTAATTAAAATGGCTATTTCCATACAAATTGCCGAAATCCAAAAACCTAAAGGGTACTTCCAGTTGTCCTAGAAACATGAAATTTGGTATGAAGGTAGCTCTTATAGCATATCCACTCCAAAAAGTTACAAAATCTTAAAATTTTATGTCTGTCTGTAGATTTCACACTGCGTACATTTTGCTTAGGAGCTTGTGCGCGAGTCCGACTCGCACTTGGCCGGTTTTTTTTTATGGCGTCTATATAATGGGCACTTTCTTGGTCCATTATTATACAGAGTGCGTTTTAATGAACCGTCAAGTATTCAGTCGAGAGTTGCGAAATCTAAGTGAACACCCGTGCATAATTTTGATTTGGAAAAAATAAAAACATTATCCATACACTCATTGCCTCTGCTGGTTGACAATATGTATAGGAGGACGATTTTTTTTTTTATAACTTCAAAGAGGTGTTCACTTGTTGATGAGACCAAAAGCGCTTGACGCCCGCATCGCCGGTCGAGCACGACTTTACGAATGCTGCGTAACGTTACGGTTATCGTATCGAGATCGAGAAACCTCATACTAAATTTCAGTTCTAAATACGCTCACGGGCGGGCGCTGTTCCAAACGCCATGCAAACTTGACAACGTTTACTATTCCATTTTACGTGACGCAGGTTTCGAATATTCGTACTCGGGCCTCAGGCCGCATCGACGCTAGCGCGGGGGAGCGCGGACGCTAGCCGACCGCCGCTGACGTATCGCTTCGCTTACGCTCACCATTGTTAATATTTTTATAGTCGATCATTATAATCCTTTTTAATATACAGTCCGCGTCTTATTGAAGGAACCATCAAGTCTGGATACCCCTCTAACGTGCACTAGGGATCTAGACCCAGCACACTTCTGTTAAACTTACTCATCTCCGGGCTGAATTCTTGACGATTCCCTAAAGCCCAGCCTGTATTGTGTATCATTTACACATGTTTTCAACTTTATAAGTTGGAAGTTAGTGAAATGATTTGAATATGACGCACTTGAATAACCAAGTATTTAGATATACTTTTATAATGGAGA
Source organism: Clepsis dumicolana (assembly GCA_963691665.1). Lineage (NCBI taxonomy): Eukaryota > Metazoa > Arthropoda > Insecta > Lepidoptera > Tortricidae > Clepsis > Clepsis dumicolana. Next base: position 2,402,279 of record OY829521.1, on the reverse strand, counting down.
TGATAGCTAAGTTGGTGTTCATAAAAAAAAGGAAAATTTTGTTTATGTCTCTTTTCTGTCATCCTCTTGATCAGGAGCTCGTATCCTGCAATAAAATTAACATAAAAATATTTTCTATTTCATTTCACATCCATTTTGGTGCCGAAACCAGGGACCTGTAGCAACATTTTTTTTTTAATTAACAGTAACTATAAATTTTATATTGAATTACTCAACTGTGATGTCATATTATTCAGTACCTATTCAAACTAACTCCTTTAATTGTATTTTGTCATACTAAAACCAGTGAGAGCTCGGTTTTTACGTGTATTTTCAAAAGCTTGACTAAGTAAATGGTAGTGTAAAACAATATTATTTTGACACCAGTCATCGACTCAGTTTGTTATTTTTTTTACAGTAAAAATCTAGAACAATAACCTATTATGTCTGTCTTCTTTTCTAACGACGCCCTTCGGTGACGATTGCAGTATCCGTAGTCAAAATATTTTGCCCCGATAACCAATGAATAGTTCGTGAATACAGACGATTTTCCTCCAATTTATTCTTGTAATAAGGAAAGAAAACTGACGAACGTCCGTGATGGATCGATGGTTGTAAAACAAAAGTTTTTTGGAGTTCCGTACCGAGAGGGTGCCAACGGTCTCCTATTATTAAGGCTCTGTCTGTCTGTCCGCCCGTCCTTGAAATTTTCATTTATGTCCGTTATAACAACAAAATACATTATCATGATACTCGGGACCCAATCGCGTAAAAAACATATATTTAAATTTGAATTTAAATACCTCGACGTTGCGTCCATGATCTCGATATATGTTTTTTTGCGCGATTAAGTCCCGAATATCATGATAACAACAAAATATTTAATAACCTAGCCAAACCAACATAAAAAACTTGAGGAACGCTGAGATTTTCATTTCAGTGTTCAAAATCACAAGAACTGTTTAACCGACTTTGATGTCCCTCAACTAAGAACCATCTAGATGATCTAGATTCTGTAGATTTTAAATCCAAAAAATCGCTTCAAAATCGGTTCATCGGTTTAAGAGCAGAGCTACGATGCCATAGACACACACAGACACACACACACATACATAGCTATCAAACTTGTATTATAACACCCCTCTGTTTGCGTCAGGGGTTAAAAATGAATACTTTTTTATGTACCATATTAAATATCCAAGACTCGAGAGCCAACATTCGTAATTGTCAAACAAATATCTGCCCCAACCGGGGATCGAACCGGGACCTCAAGCTTCATAGTCAGATTCTCTAACCACAAGGCCGGTAAAAATAATGGACAGTCGCTGCCCTCACTTCGGTATCCAGGCTGATAAGGGCTTTTGAATGTGCACTTGACTTAAATGGATGTTAAATTATTACAAATGTGGGTTACCTAAGTTAGGACACCGACTGTACTCACCCGTACGGCACGGAACCTCTCGCGTGCGAGGCCGATTCGCACTTGACCGATTTTTTCAAAGTCCTTGTTATTTTCGGGATAAACAAGGCTTGGATTTCCGCCGGGAGTTTTTAATGACGACGCAGTAGTCGCGTAGTTATATGTGAAAGCTCTTGGTATTTCAATATTTCAAAAACTGGGGGCCGACTTTATAAAAGGAGTAGCAGTGAAAATACATTTTGCAAGCTTTTTATTTTATTGTTAACTTGCAATGTATTGTATGTTCGGTTTTTTTATAACTAAGACAAAGAAGGCAAACGAGCAAGTGGGTCACCTGATGGTAAGTGATCACCACTGTCCATAGACACCCGCAACCCCGGGGGTTTGCAGACGCGTTGCCAACCTGGACAGCTAAGATGAAATCCCTATTATTAAAATTGAAGTTAAACATTATTATGATACTCGGGACTCAATCGCGTAAAAAGCACATATTTAAATACCTCGACGTTTCCGACGCGACGTTGAGTCCCTTCGAGACCATGGACGCAACGTCGCGTCCGATGCGTCGAGGTATTTAAATTCATATTTAAATATACTTTTTTTACGCGATGAAATCCCGAGTATCATAATAATGTGTGAAAATCGCAAAAGTAAATCAATACAGTATATTAAAGTTAAATTTGAACCACTTTCAGTGGTCGGATTGACTTGAAATTCGGCATGGATTATGGATAGGTATGTAAGTTGGATGACAATACATGTACAGTCAACAAAGAGTACAGTCTGCAAAAAAACATGTGTTGAAAAATTATTGAATGTTGATCGGGGTACGCAATAAACTATGTTGAATTTGAAAGTAGATAAATTACAATAACATAACCAAACAACAATCTAATTAAAGTTAATTTTGTGGCAACACAAATGTTGGTAACCCAGTGGAATAAGCCGTGATTAGCCTAGTGGGTTGACCTAAGATGACTTCTCAAGCAGAGGGTCGTGGGTCCAAACCCCGGCTCGCACCTTTGAGTTTTTCGGAATTTATGTGCGGAATCACATTTGTAATTTATCATGAGCTTTTCGGAGAGAAGCACACTCCTGCGAAGCAATTCAATGATGTGTGTGAAGTTCCCAATCCGCATTGCACTCTCATTATGCGAGAAGGCCTGTTCCCAGCAGTGGTGATGAATACATAAATTTAGATCATTTTCGAGTGGTGTTTAGTTTACACACGTGTGAATTGTAAAATAGGAACCATTCGCTGTTGCTAACAAGCGCAATCAAACGAGTGGATTAATTGGGATTAATTAACACGTTTTATTTTAACACGCTCGCAGAACTGATGGCCGATGGGGTCAGAAGGTTCTCGAATGGCGTCCGCGGACCGGGAGACGAGCTGTCGGTAGGCCTCCAACAAGATGGAGCAACGACCTGGTAAAGATCGCGGGACCGCGGTGGATGCGGAAAGCACAAGACCGGTCTGAGTGGAGAGCCGCGGGGAGGCCGCCGTCCAGCAGTGGACGTCTTTCGGCTGATGTGATGATGATTTTAACACGAAACTACAGTGAGGGGTCGGCTACCGCCGGATGGTCGAGCATTCGTTGCCATGCGGCGGCAGCATCCGGCCCAGAGCGTCTAGTGTAATCGACGGCGAAAAAACGTCTCAATTACTATGGACATATTAGCATCAACAACAAACAATTCTCATACTATTTGAAACCCGTAACGCAAACGCGATCGAGACGTGTTTTGTGTTTTTTGATTACACTAAGGGCACAGAACTTGAGCACGAATATTCAAATCCTACGTAACGTAATCAAGTAATAAAAGTTATCGAGAAAATTTGTATGACGTTTAGAACAGCGATGCCGGCATATGGTACAAAAATTTTGTATGAATTTTTTCGATGGCGATACGACAACGTTACTGCTCGATTACGTTACGTAGGATTCGAATATTCATGCTCGGGCCTTACGTACCTTAGGGTTTCCTTTTACTACTTTGGTTTTGAACCCTAAAAATCCACGCCGCTACTGCGATGGCAGATATTGGGTTGAGTAAGTCTAAATGAACACACATTCTTCGCAAAAAAATAATCATAACAGACATAACCTTGTAGCCAGGATTATTCACCAGCAACTTGCTCTTTTATTCGGTCTTGTGGACTTCGAAGTGCCGTACTATAAGTACACACCTGCATCGTTCTTGAAAATGGTCGTGTCACGCTCTACTGGGATCGATCTATCATCACGGACAGGACTATTGTCGCCAATAAACCTGATATCGTGCTGATAGATCGATCGAAGCGCCAGGCAGTGCTCGTCGACATCACGATCCCCCATGACGTGAACCTCGTGAAGGCCGAGAAGGACAAAGTCAGCAAGTACCTTGACTTGGCTCACGACTTTACCGCCATGTGGCCTGTTGATTCGACGATCACTGTCCCGATAGTCGTTTCGGCGAACGGTCTAATAGCAAAGAGCCTTGACCATTACCTTAAAAGGCTCTCGCTAGGTGGTTGGGTCAAGGGTCAGATACAGAAGGCGGTACTCCTGGACACGGCTCGGATAGTCAGGAGGTTCCTCTCTGTCGCCCTGACCACCGGTAGCTTAGGCCCCGCCTCGCTACCGGCGACACCCTAGGTTAGGTTTTTATAATGTTTTTATATTTTGTATTTATATTGTTTTATTACTTTTTATATGAATATTGTAAAAACCTACCCTAAGCCATTAAAATAAATATACATCATAAAAATAATTTTCCCATACATTGCCTCTGCTAGTTGACAATTAAATAGATTACCTATATGGAAGAATGTTATTTTTTTTGTTTCTATTTTTCAAAAAAAACTTCGAATGCTGCGTAACGTTACGGTTATCGTATCGAGATCGAGAAACGTCATACAAAATTTTAGTTCCAAATACGCTCACGGGCGGGCGCTGTTCCAAACGTCATACAAACTCGACAACGTTTACTATTTGACTTTACGTGACGCAGGTTTCGAAAAGTCGTACTCGACCCACTGCCCCCATACTACGAAATTCGAAAATCGAAGTTCGTATCGTATCGTCCCGCTCACTCTCGTGTTAAATTATATTAGCTTGAGAGGGACGGCACGATACGAAGTCCGAATTTTGCACTCCGTAGTCGGGAGGCTGAAGTCTTGACGGTTCATCAAAATAAACCCTGTAGGTACCCATAGGTATACTAATTTAGTATTCAACTAAAACCGATTCAAGCCCACTTACAATGCAAATGTGTCAGTGAAATATACCTTTAATTCGCGTCGATTGTTTTCGGTGGATAAATTTTAATGTCGACAGCACAATGGGCAATTAACGGTGAAATTTCAATTCGGAGTTGTGTTAATTTTGTTAAATTGTTTCTGTTAACCTCTCCGTTGGAAGCTTTACTCTTGGAGGTAAATAATTTTTAATTTTGACTTACAAAATGCTGCCTCATATTCTTGCCATTTTAACAGCGGAACTTTACTGTTTAAACTTTATGATCTGACTTAAATTTTTGTTTTGGAGAACTCTAATTTTAGTGAAAATATTTCGACTAGTTTTTAACGAAATTATTTCTCAAATTTCAAACTGAAACGTAAATATACAGAAAGACCAGAAAAATTAAGACTCGAACTGGGGTTCGAGCCCAGGACCTCCACCATACCGTGGTTTTCTAACGGGATGACCAAAAAAAAAAATTCAAAAAGTTGGTTGGTTTTTAACGAATTTTCATTCAAAAGAAATAAGAACAAAGAAAATGGTAGGTGACAAAAGAATGAAAGTGTGGTAGAAAGGTAAACAGTTTTTAGGTAGGTATTATTTATGTTTATTTCTTTGTAAGTTAGCTATAGTTACTTGACATATAGTGGGTATACTTAGTCTGGACACTGAGAACTAACTTCACTTCGCTCGCTCGTTCAATGATAGTAAGTAAATATCGCTTGACATTAACGCGACATGTCACGTAAAAATTAATTTTAAAATGCAAGATATTTGAATAAGTCGGTAACATTCGTGGTTTTATGTTACGTCGTAACATGCACACGTGTTTGGAACGGCTATGATTTTGTGAATAATTTTATTTTACAAATTTTACCATGTAAATTAAAAATGAGAGTAAATTGTGGAATCAGAGTAATCACAATATTCCCCAAAAATAATCTTTTGAATCTACAACATTCATCGACAGCCTTTTTTTACATCCCACTGTTGAGCACAGGCCTTCTCACAGAATGAGAGGGCTTAGGTTATAGTTCCCACGCGGGCCCAGTGCAGATTGGGAGCTTCACACATAATCATTGAAATGCTTCGCAGGAGTGTGCAGGTTTCAGAAAAGCTCATGATAAATTAGAAATGTAGGTAATTCCGCACATAATATCCACAAAACTCAGAGGTGTGAGCTGGGGTTTGAACCCACGACCCTCTGCTTGAGAGGCTATAGGTCGCACTCAGCGGAACCATAAAATAATGTCATCCACATAACTTAAATTAGCCGCATTTTATATCGTTTCAGCGACGTTGCAGCCACTGTGTGGCCACGAGTAGAAAGTGAGTCTTATACAAAAATGTACTGTAGTTACCTTTCTTTATCCCGTTAAAAAACCTAAAACAAAAGCGAACAATTATAAAAAAAAAAGCGATATCCTCTAAAACCTCAAAATTCCTTACAAGCGCAAGAGGCAGGAAACTTGAGAACTGTATTCATAAATAATCTTTATAATATACATCCGGGGAACCCGTGGCAGTCAGATTTACCGAGTATTTTCATTCCTCGCCGTAGGCAGACAACCCTCATTAGAAGTTAGAACTCGGCCAACATTTTGAAGATAATTTTTCAAGGCAAACATGCGAAATGTCAGCGGAGGCCATAGCTTGCAGAGGGTCGGGCACGACTTAACGAATGCTGCGTAACGTAAAGTGGAATCGTAAACGTTGTCGAGTTTGTATGACGTTTGGAACAGCGCCCGCCCGTGAGCGTATTTGGAACTAAAATTTTTAATGAGGTGTCTCGTTCTCGATACGATAACCGTAACGTTACGCAGCATTCGTAAAGTCGTGCTCGACCCTCTGCTAAATGACTACTCTGTAATATATCAAGCTGTTAATCAGAATGGCGGTAATGACGTGTAATTTGATAACGAAAAATTTGAAAAGGGTGACTGGGCCTAAGGGCCGAAAATCCTTGAAACATTACGTCATTCAATCATTTTTAGGGTTCCGTAGCCAAAATGGCAAAAATGGAACCCTTGTATTTTGTGAATCAAAAACTACAAGATGTTATGTGTCTCAATAAAAGGATGTAAGTGCCGTGAAGTTTTGTTGGTTCCGTTTTTAGGGTTCCGTACCTCAAAAGGAAAATAGGAACCCTTATATGATCACTTTGTTGTCCGTCTGTCTGTCTGTCTGTCTGTTTGTCTGTCTGTCTGTCTGTCTGTCTGTCTGTCTTTCTGTCTGTCTGTCCGTCTATCTGTCTGTCAAGACCCTTTTTCTCTGGAACTCGTATAGATAGCATGCTGAAATTAATATCAAATACTCAAGCCTGCGGTCCCTTGAAGCTGTGAAAAAATCAACCGTCTAAGTCAACGCAATCAAAAGATACAGTCGTTACAAAGGCTATTTCTATACAAATTGCCGAAATCCAAAAACTTAAAGGGTACTTCCAGTTGTCCTAGAAACTTGAAATTTGGTATGTAGGTAGCTCTTATAGCACAACCACTCTGAAAAGTCTCAAAATCTTAAATTTTCATGTCTGTCTGTAGATTTCGCAGACCAATATAAGTTGACCCCACACTGCGTACATTTTGCTTAGGAGCAGGGCTCTGCTAACACTGGACATCTCAAAACATTGGGGAAAAGCGTTAATATCTTTCTACGGAACCCTCGTGCGCGAGTCCGACTCGCACTTGGCCGGTTTTTCACGTCATATTTTTACACGACTGTAATGTCTGTTTTAATTGTAGTTTTGCGCACATTTTTTTTTTCATCTGTAGTGCATTTCTGAGCAAGGTCCAACATACTCTTTTCTCGGCTTTTGAAATCGTTCCGAGAAATTGTCTTCAAAATCTCCTTCGCGTACTTGCACATCAAGAATACTTTCACAGCACGTCGCGCTCAAAGTTACTCACATCATAAATGATCCCATCGAACATAATAAACCAAAACTTTTCCCAGGTCGTCCAAAATCAACCACTTTGTTAGTTCAGTAACGCCCAGGCTATTCTAGACCTAATAAGCCGAATGTTTGAGGCGGAGTCCCGAAGGAAGCGAAAAGAAATCTGGCCAACTATCCTTGAAATTATCTGGCGGTACAGTTTTTCTGCGAACTTTTTGTTCGTAGTTCTAACGAGCCTATTGAGAGAAGGAAGAAAACAGTTTTGACAGACGAACAGAATTGTTTTTACCTACACACATAGCATATGTCTTCTTTTATGCGTTCAAAAGTCGTAGGTAATGACCATCATTACGGCAGTCAGTTTTCATCTTCAAAAATCAACACAATTTAAAAAACAGGCGTTAATTAAAAAAAAACATCGATACGGAACATCAGCTCGGTAACTATGTTTGTTTATGATTTAAAAAAACAGACAAATTTGAGACAAGTTTATTATGCCTTCGGCTTCTGAAGCCATCTTAGAGAACTTGTAACATGTGAATAGATAAAATTATAACGTATGCAACTCTACAAAATTAAGCCTTAAAACACTCGTGTAATCCAATTATGAAACTCAGCTTCGCCTCGTTTCATAAAACCACACTCGTGTTTTAAAGATGTACTTAACAGTTGCATAAACTACTATTACGGTCTGAGAGCATTCGGAATAGGATTCGATTTTAGAAATGCTTTGGCTTGTCAACGGAGCTTCTTGTATCAAAGGAAAATGTCAATACGAATTCAGCCGAAACGGAATCCCATTGAAATGCTCATGGATTGTGTTTTGTTTGATACAACGCCATTTAAGTATCGCTGAGGACGTACAATTTGTACAATGGATTAAAAATCATTTCACCATAATTAATACTAATTACCTAGTAGCTCTGTGAGCTGTAGACCTCGCGACCTAATTTTTGAAAAAAAAAAAAATCTACAAAAAACTCCTTTAAAACTATCGAACCTGATCAGAAAATTTGACGAAAATCGGGTTGTTTTTTAACATTTCTAGTTTTTATCTAAAAAAAATTACAGAAAACGAATCGGCCGAATAATTTTGTATAATTAGCGAACCTGCTCACAAATTGTGACGAGAATCGGTTGAGGAATGCGACCTGTAGACGAGAACAGCCGGACAGACGAACGAGGCATACGAAAGAAATTTGTCCAAACTGAAACTGAGATACTTCGCTCACTTTTATCGCTCCGTCAATAAAATATTCCTAGCCATATTCATTTTTAACCCCCGACGAAAGAGAGGGGTGTTATAAGTTTGACCAGTGTATCTGTCTGTGGCATAGCTAGCAAGCGGATGGACCGATTTCGATACGGTTTTTTTGTTCGAAAGCTCGTTTAATCGAGATGGTTCTTAGCTAAGTTTTATTAAAATCGGTTCACCCGTTTTTGAAATATTGAACTTTGAAATGACAATGTCGGGGGTTTTTCAACTTTTCTAAGTTGGTTAGGTTATCATCACACCAATTCGCAAAACGACACTAAAATTAGCTTCAGAGACTAACGGGAACCAAACTCAATTATGTTCTCATAGCAGTTTTAAGTTTTCTCTCGTCTGATTGGTCTGAGTTCGTAATTTTGATAGATTAGCGTAGTTAGGTTGGAGCCACTCGCGTGCAGATTGAATTAAAAAAATATAATAATTATAATTATCACTAACTGACATTCTACTCACTCTGGTGATTGATAAGCTCTTTCGTTTTCTCATATGCATTTCATCTTAGCACTTGTCGAAAAAATAGATTTAAAAGCGTATCAAAGCTATGTTCATTTTAAGTTTCATTCTATAAATAATTACATTATAATTATTATGAGTAGTTTAAGACGTATGTTATTAAGTGAACGGTCCGGAAAATAGCCTATGTTGAGAAGATACCGGCAAGATACTCAATCAGGCATAATGTTTTAAAAAATGACTCCATAAAATTACACTAGCCACTATTTAGAACAAATAATCAACTATTACATCACTAGTTTAACCTACACCGAAGGTAACATAAGCGGCCTTCTCTTACCCCGTCACATTGTCACAATAACTAGATTTCGTCAGGAATCAGGGTAACAATTCAATGATTCCCCTATCCCGTTATAATCCAGTAATCCATTATTAATCCCGTGCCGGTGTCAGGCCTAAAGGATTCCGTTATATTAGTCTAACCCAATTTGGCTCTTGTCTCAGTTTGACCCAATATTTGACACGTTAACTCCAATAACCGACAGCTTTCGACTAATCCATAAGTACAAAAAAACAGTAATCTATAGTCCTCTCTCTGGGAGTTCTCGCCTTGGCGGCTGGTAATCGACCATTGCCTACTATTGGGGTAGTGTCACTTACTAGGTCCCTTGCCTTATTTTTTTTTTCACCGAAAACTTCTTCAAAATTTTTTGGGTCGTTTCATGCGTTGAGGAGCTACCATGCCACAGACTCACAGAGACTCACAGATACACAAATTAACCTTATAATATTTATAATGTGAGTTAAAAACCGCCTTGCCCTCCTTGAAAGTATGGACGTGAAAAGTAAGTTGTCCTGCCCTCATTCCGCAAACTAGGCACGAGAATTTGGCAGATACATATTAAAGATCGAAGCAATAGATCAAGCGCCATACGGCCATAACATCGTATCTATCCCGGGCTGGTACTGTTTCGTCACATTTTTACGATCCTTCGTAAATCAAATGCTTTCGAGCATCGATACAGCACTAGAGCGTAAAGGAGACTCTTAGCGCTCACGGTTTAAAGCTCAGTTTTGTAAGACCTACGCATTCGTGAGACGCTGAGAAGTATACGCCAGCACGTATAGGGGTTATATATTATTTTGATATTTTTATTTTATTCCGTCGTATGAGGACGTAAAATAATGCCGTAATCAATTTATGGGTTTTGGGTCAAGAGCGCGCTCTTAAGCTTTTGGGGTAAGTGGTTATGTGAACGCTTTAAGTTGATGAGCGCACAATTTACTATTATTATGCCAGTAATGCGGGATTTAAGAAAGTGGCACTTTGCGTGCTTTATAGCTTCAGTTTAATTTTTGATAGATAAAAGTGGTTTTGTTTCACTAACGTTATAAAAACGTCTTAAACAAAAACAAAATCAAACAAAAAACATATTCAAAAACAAAAGAAAACAACGGAAATTTAAAACTGCCCTTTAAAATTACCCAAGAACGGGGTAAAGATTCAACCTGTGCTTCCTGTGGCCATAAAATTACCCCTCCTAATTTAACTTTCCCTATTTAGGTCATCGTCGTCATAAGAAGAAATAATGGCCTTATTACAAGATTTATATGACATCTAACGCTTTAAGGAGCTAATATAATGCTCTTAAAGGACATGAACTATCTAGGTGGTTGAAATTAAACTGGCGCCGTTAAACCTCCATTAATGTCCTAGGGCAACCTACTTTACTGGCTGCAAATATACGGCGGCATTCTTAGAGTGTTTCCCTCAGCTTTTATAAGAGTTGAAACGTTGAGAGAAATTTGTAATTTTAGTCCCTTGGTGGTTATTTAAGGGTTTACGTTTTAACAGGTGTTTTTGAAGCAGAGTACGTATTTAATTTAAATCTGGGAAAATTTAATGCCTATTTGCATACTTTTTGAACAGGTACCAACTGCGAGTGAAAGTAGCTACACTGCACATTAGTGCACATGTAGCACGGCACGCTATTTTGTCAATTGTCGCGCAGTGCGTCCCTTTCATAGTGATGGAATTAGTGTAGGACGCACTGAGCGACAAGCGACAAAATGGCACGCGTGCTAGCCCCCCTGGCCACAACTGTCTAAGGATCAAAGGGATACTGTGTCGATTCATAATTATGATTCTATCGATCCGGAGCCCCTTGAATCGTCGACAAACGTTTCATGACTGTTTCATTTCAAAATCATGATAATTTCAGGATAATTGTTTTTGTTAGGTTAGGTTAATTTTTAACCCCCTACGAATAAGAGGGGTGTTATAAGTTTGACCTGTGTATCTGTCTGTGGTATCATAGCTCCCAAACGGATGGACCGATGCGGTTTTTTTTAATCGAAAGCTAGTTTAATCGAGATGGTTCTTAGCTTAGTTTCGTTAAAATCGGTTCACCTGTTTTCGAAATATTGAACTTTGAAATAACAATGTATGTATGTATGTATGTATGTATGTATATCTCTTTATTGCACATAAAACAAAAAAAATACAAATAACAGAACAAAAGCAAATGTACAAAGGCGAACTTATCCCTTAAAGGGATCTCTACCAGTTAACATTCGGGCGATTGACAAGACATCAGAAAAAAGAGTAGACATACAAATAAAAGCAAGAGGATCCGGAACCTGAAATTAACCTAATTACCTAACTAAAGCATTTAAAATGTACATACATAGAAATACAGATACACTCTAGTACATACCAATAACATAAAGTTAAATTAATACATATCAAAAAGTATACACTACATAAAATACATATATACACAAACTAGAGAACACACAATATCCAATTAAGAGGAACCGTCAAGCCAGTACTTCCTCAAGCGATTCTGCAGGGTGCAATGTCGGGGGCTTTTAAACTTTTATATTTTAAATAAATAATAAATAAATAAATATCATGGGACAATTTGACAAAAATTGACCTAGTCCCAAACTAGGCAAAGCCTGTACTATGGGTACCAGACAACGGATAAACATACTTATATAGATAAATACATAAATTCTCTGATTCCCTGGAGAATGGGTAGGGTTCTGGTTTGGGATGCGACCTGTGTCGATACAGTAGCACCCTCACATCTCCAGGGAACCACACAAAAAGCTGGTGCGGTGGCAGAAACGGCCGAAAATAGAAAAAATCTAAGTATCAATCTCTCGGTCCGAATTATAATTTTGTTCCTGTCGGATTTGAAACTTTGAGTCCATGGGGTCCCAGCGCTTACAAGCTTATTTCTGAGTTACAAAAGCGCTTAGTTGATGCAACTTGTGACCAAAGGGCTGGCAGTTTTCTCTCTCAAAGAATCAGCATCGCTACTCAGCGAGGCAACGCTGCCAGCCTTTTGGGCACCATGCCACGGGGGCCTTATTTAGATTTAATTTAGTTTTAAGTTGTAGTTTATTTAGTTTAAGCTTAGATTTAATGTCATTGTAAATTGCTTTTATCATGTAAATAAAGTATTTCATATTGTCAATACATACTTTTTTAGTATATACTACTTTATTTACATAATAAAAGCAATTTACAATGACATTAAATCTAAGCTTAAACTAAATAAACTACAACTTAAAACTAAATTAAATCTAAATAAGGCCCCCGTGGCATAGTGCCCAAAAGGCTGGCAGCGTTGCCTCGCTGAATAGCGATGCTGATTCTTTGAGAGAGAAAACTGCCAGCCCTTTGGTCACAAGTTGCATCAACTAAGCGCTTTTGTAACTCAGAAATAAGCTTGTAAGCGCTGGGACCCCATGGACCCAAAGTTTCAAACCCGACAGGAACAAAATTATAATTCGGACCGAGAGATTGATACTTAGAATTTTTTCTATTTTCAGCCGTTTCTGCCGCCGCACCAGCTTTTTGTGTGGTTCCCTGGAGATGTGAGGGTGCTACTGTATCGACACAGGTCGCATCCCAAACCAGAACCCTACCCATTCTCCAGGGAATCAGAGACATACCGTCCGGCCTTTTGCCATCGTCGCGGGCAATGCCGCTTGGCTCCAAAATGGCCGGCACGTTCGCAGAGGCAAGAGCCCGGCGGATTATGTCATTGAGCGCGGCATGACGGGAGAAACGGCCGGCGCTCTTTTGACAGGAAAGACCATGGTGTCCCGTTTCGTCCACATTGGTGCCACAGAGGCAACGGTGTGGTGAACACAGCGCAACACCCAGTCTTAGCCCGACTGCAATTCTCAGTGTTTCAGGCTCAAGAAAGGTTCCGGTGTTAACGGAAGGATAAGCATGAAGCCAGTCACCGGATTCCTTTCTTGCCACAGCCAAAAGCCTTGCGCGGTCTGGGCCTGAACTGGAACTGAGAATATTAGAATAAGTCAATTTGGATAGTGTGTCATCCCAGCTCCGTTGGAAATTTGGATAAGCGGGAGGATTTTCACCCGGACAAACCATTAGCCAAGCATTCCTAGCATCGACCAAACCCGTCGTCTCGTAGTTTGAAGGACAATCCTTTAGGATTTTACCTACGAGGGTGGACGTGCTGTGGACAGATGATAGGAACGCTGGTAAAGCAACACTAGAAATTTTGCGGATACCTAGCCCACCATATCTGATAGGAAGGGAAGCCTGGGTCCAAGATTGCCCATTGAATTGTAAGTTAAGTATAGATTCCAAAGAAGTTTTCATAAGGGAATCAATTGAGGTCAGAGAATTTTGATGTTTCCAAAAGGGACAACAACGAAGCAAATAAGTAAATTTTGGCACAAAAAGGCAAAATTTTAGAATAGTGATAGCAGTGTGAGCACTGATTTCCAGCAGCCGGTCTGCAGAATTTTGAAATTTTGAAACAGTTTTTGCGATTAAATCTGGAATGGCATCGTCGAAGATTGGTGACCCTAGGAGGCTTAAGTTTTGCTTATCGACAATTTTGATATTTGGACAAAGTAAATTAAAATGTTGGAAGAGATCGGATCGGATCGCGTTGTTTATGAACAGTTCGCATTTATTAAAGTTTAGATCTAAACCAATGGCCTTAAATTTATTTATAATTTCTGAGAGATCTGAAAGTACCGTAACTGCATCACCTCCTAGGGAACCATCATCAAGATACCATACGTTAAATTTGGACTTTAAATTTTGAATGATGGGGTTAATGGCTAAACTGAAAATGGCTGGTCCGAGGGGATCACCCTGCTGACAGCCGACTTCAGAAGATAATTCGTTGCTTTTGTACATTAATTTAGAAGGTTCATGATAACAGTTAAGTAGGTAATTATAAATTTCCGGAATATTATTCCTAATTTCTGTGAGCAAGGTGTCCCTGTTTACCGAATTAAATGCATTTTTGACGTCAATTTTGAGTAAAACCTCACACTGATCGTTATTAAGGTAGGTGCGCAGGGCATGGACTGCCGCTTCGCACCCACCTTTAGTACCGAAACCTAATTGAATTGGTTCAAACTGAGGTTGCAATTTTGAAACTATGTGACGAACTGAAATTTTAGAAGTTAATCGCCGAAATGTAGAGCCGACCGCAATGGGTCTGACACCTCCGTCTTTTTTAGTGAGCGCAATTAGGTTGGCTCCATAAAGAACGGGAACTAATTCGGGATTAACATTGCCAGACAGCATGAGGTTTATTAATTTTGTTAAAGCGAGGATTAAATGTTTGCCTGCGTCGCCCACACAGTGAGAGGTAAGGTCTTTTAGGTGTTGGGGAGCAAGTCCGTCAAGACCTGCTGCAGAACCGGTTTTAAATGAATAGATTGCATTCACTGTGTCTTTCTCGTGAATGTTTAAACAAACATCGGGCGACGTAGGCGGGTCCAAAAAGTATGCGTTTGTAGGAGCTCGAGGGTGTTTAGTTTGTAAGGCCGAGAGTGTGTCGCTATTATCTGGAGATAGTACGTCACTGGAAAAAAGTAACCGCGCGGCCCCCTTCAGGTCTCCGTCGCTAACTTTAGATTCCACTTTGTTTTTAAAATAATTTTGATTGCTATTTTTGCCTGTACTAAAAACTGTAAGGCAAGGCGGTGAATAATTGGAACAATTGTTTTTTATTTTTTGGGTAAGAGAAATCTTAGACGATTTATCGTCTTTAACGTGAAGTGTATTAAATGGGAAAAGTAACAAATTCTGCCAGTCCGCATAGCTATTATATGTAAGTTGAGCCAAATGAGTAGCGACGGAGATCCGGGCGCCACGGGGAATTCTTTTTACCACCTTAACATTGTTTTTTAAGTGGCTCAAATGCAGATGGAAGGGAATAGTGGGTGGATTAGTAGGAGTACGGTTTGTATTTGGGGAGACAGGATTTATGTACAAGGGGGGGGCATTCTGACTTAAACATTTGTGCAATTTGGATTTGTGAATATTCAAACCTCTACTACTACTAAATGTTCTACTGCATATTGGGCATACATGTGACGTACCATCTACGGGTTGCGTTGCATTCTGCATATGATCTAAGGGCATAAAAACACAACACAACGGAAAACTAAATAGAAAAATAGTCTGACAGCCGCGACAAAACTGCACTGACGGGGCTCCGCCAAGAGCGGCGCGTGCGGGAGTCGCGGGGACTCAGGCCGGCGTGGAAAGAGGTCGAGGTGGCCGGGATGCACATGAAACAAACATTATTATTAGTATTTAATTATTAAAATATTTGGGAGCTTTATTTTCTTATATATCTTTATTATACTTATATACATATTAAACACCCAAGACCCGAGAACAAACATTCATATTCATCATACAAACGTTTGCCCCGACCGGGATTTGAACCCGGAACCTCAAGCTTCATAGTCAGGGTCTCTAACCACTAGGCTATTCGGCCGTCGTATTTTATTATTTATAGCTATTGCCCGCGACTTTGTCTGCGTAGACCTCGGTTATCGCTATCCCACGGGAACTATACAATTTTCCCTAATAAATAGTAGCTTATTTTATTATTCCTTAATATTCGAACTATCTTCTTGCCAAATTTGATTTAGATTGGTGCAGCGGTTTTTCCGTAAAGAGGAAATCAGTCCATCCGTGTGGGAGCTATGATACTACAGACAGATACAACAGACACACAATAACACAGATACACAGGTCAAACTTATAACACCCCTCTTTTTCGTTGGGAGTTAAAAATAGGTAACTCTAGGAATTGGATAATGTTGAGAACTCACTCGAGATAGATCCTCGCACTTTTGATGTTTGTGAACCCCCGTTCCCCAAACCTTACGAATGCCAAGGTTATAATTACGTGTGACGTTCTCGCTGTTTGATGTGGTACACCGTAGTCTTTGTAATCTTTGATAAGCCACAATAAGGGTTTTGCTTTAAGCGTTAGCATAAAGATTAAATCTCGCCAAAAACATAAATGTGAAAAAGGAAGCCATACTGAACAAAAGATGTGAAAGCATTTCAGCATGTCGTCGACTGCTCGCTGACAGCAGTAACGAAAAGTCATGACATCGAATTCGATGTCGTTATGACTTTTCGATATCGGTTTCGATGTTGTTAAGAGTTTCACATTTGAACGTCTTTAAAAACCAACATAATTTACAATAAAAAAAAGGTCTACAAAACGTCAGCTCGGTATATTTATTTGCCTATGATTTAAAAAAAAACAGTCATATTCGTGACAGGTATGGGTGTGACATACCTTCGGCTTCTGAACTCATCTTAGAGTAGGTACTTATAATATGTGTGTAGATAAAGTAATGTATGCTACTCTACATAATAAGACCTTAAAACACTCGTGAATCCTATTATAAAACTCAGCTTCGCCTCGTTTCATAAAAACACACTCGTGTTTTAAGGCCCCTTAATAAGTAACAGTTGCATAATTAAACTACTATACTACACACATATCAAAGTCCTCTATTATCCTGTGTTCAGAAACCGTAGAAAATTACCAGCTTTTCGTTATTTCATTCGGATCGCTACCACCATCTTACTCGGTAATCCTGCCGCTGAGCAGCAGTGCTTGCACTGTTGTGTTCCTATTTCAAAATGCTCAAAAGGGCACATCCTGATGTTTATATTAATCGGCTTGACATTACGTGCGTTGTTAGGTATTCGCTGCTGATTCTATTCCCAACACCTTGATCTGAGTAATCTTTGATAAGCCACAACAAAGCGATTGCTTTAAGCGCTTGCAGGGTTGCCACTGTTTGTGAAAAAAATATAATTTAATTCAAATTCAAAGTCAACATTATTATTTTATTCAGCGAATAGGCAGTTGAATGATGTTTTTGACCCCCTACGCAAAAAGAGGGGTGTTATAAGTTTCACCGTTATGAGCGTCTGTGTGTCTGCCTGTGGCACCGTAGCTCTTAAACGGTTGAATTCATTTGAATGCGATTTTTTTATTTGAAAGCAGGTTTTCCAGCTATGGTTCTTGTAAACGTTTTTTTTAGTCTACCAACGCTTTTTGAAAGACCGTAATTGCCAAGAATAATGCGCTGCAAGAAACTTGACTCAAAGTTTTTTTTTTTGAAGTATGAAGTATGTGAGATTTATTTATTGAAGTATGTGACAATTTATTCATGGGTGAGAGATCCCAGTTAAAGAACAGGTTTTTCATAGGCATTAAATACAATTAGTAAAGCCGTAGTAGCATCGTAGTATGTACATCATATTATGATATTTCAAGCATAAGAAGGTGGTTCGAACCCGAACTCGCACTTCTGAGTTTTTGTTCTGTGTGAAGTTTCCAAGCGCACTGGGCCCGTTTGGGAACTATAATTATAGCCCAATGCCTCTCATTCTGAGAGTAAGCCTGTGCCCAGCAGTGGGATTTCAATAGGCTGGAAATTATGAAATGCCAGTCACCAACATGACGACCACGCAGGTGTTGCCATACATTCTTGGTGGATGGGTATTTATTAAGCTGAAAGTTTTTTATTTCTGTTTTTCGTTTTTTGTTATTATTATTATTTTTGATATTCATTTCACGTCTGCCTCTGACGTTCGTGTCGTCGCGGCATACTTAGTTTTAAGGCTTAGTTTTTAGGTGGAAGGGTCACACTGAAAACCAGCGCTACGGCTTGCCGCAGCATCATGCTGAGGGTGACCCTTTTAGTGCTATTCGGCACATATTTTTAATCGTTAGTTTCTAAGCTGTCTTTGTTAGTTAATAGTGTTTGCATTGTCTGGCTATTGTTGATTATTGATTTGTTTTTAACTGTATGTGTACGTGTCGTATTAGTTTCTAATAAATATATGTTTCTTTCTTTCTTTCTTTCAATACAAATGCTAATAAGCAGCTTACGTAATTGTTTGATTACTTTGCGGAGAACCATATCCATGAACATTTTAGTTCATAAACAGCTTACAACCCACAATAAGCCCTTTTTTCCCACCAAATATAAAAAGAAATAATTAAAACCGTGTTCCATTAATTAAGTCGAATTAAAGGCCTGCCTGCCTGCCTACCAGGCAGTAAATTTTTGCGGTGCGTGTTTGTGCCAACCCTATGTGATACAGAATGATTAGAATGTCAACCGCCCGCGGAATCCGGATTGTTCGTAAAACGTTACGCAATCATCCTATAAGGCTGATAGCACATGGGGGGCTGTATACCATAATTACGTTTTACGCTATTCACAGTAACGCGTGTGTCAAAAGAAAATTATGTATTTTTATGTAATATGCACTAATCTTACTTACTGGTAAAAAAATATTGTTATTAATGTGCTCTTAAAGCATGGCGTAAGCGCCAAAGCGTATCAAATTGCTCTGGCTAAGAAACTTAAGCATTGATATGATTTTTATCTAACCAATAAGAAGAACCAATAATTAACTGCTTTTCTTTTCGTTCAATCGCAGTTATTTCAATTATTAAAAGAGATAATTTAGAATCTAAAATGGTTAAGGCTCATAAAACCCACTTTTAAGTAATGTGCACTTTATCTAAAGGTGCACTTGTTTAGAATGATCGCTTTCTCGAATAGTGCACTCTCTCGAAAAGTGTACTTCCCAATTGGTACACTTTTTTCAAAAGAGCTGTTTCAAATCCGTCATCAAACTTGGCGGTTTAAGAAAGTGGACATTTTGGGTAAGTGCTTTTTTGGAACACGCACTTACTGAAGTTGCCCCACTAGAGCAACGGAGTGTGTATTTTTAACCCCCGAGGAAAAAGAGGGGTGTTATAAGTTTGACCTGTGTATCTGTGTATCGGTGTATCTGTCTGTGGCATCACAGCTCCCAAACGGAGGGACCGATTTCGATACGGTTATTTTTTAATCGAATGCTAGTTTAATCGAAATGGTTCTTAGCTAAGTTTCATTGAAATCGGTTCACCCGTTTTCGAAATACTGAACTTCGAAATGACAATGTCGGGGGTTTTTCAACTTTTCTAAGTTGGTTAGGTTATGCAGAAAGTGCACATTTCGGGAACATGGTTTTTATGAGCCTAAAAGCCTCAAACGAGCATATAATGCAATTGTCTCCAAAACTTGACTTAAAGACAGTTCGCTTGGGATCGCTAATGCGAGCGTTCGAGCAGATAACCCGAAGTGCACAATGTGCAGTGATCTGTGCAATCTGGTAGAAGCATTAACCTCAATTGAGCACGGGTCCTTATCGCACAGGTACCTCTCGTTCACTTGAAGTAAAAGTGTTTCAACAGGTGATAAAAGATGTCATTAACCTCAACGGAGAAAGAGGGATATTATAAGTTTGACCTGTGTATCTGTCTGTGGCGTCGTAGCTCGTAATCGGGTTCACGAAATTGGACGCGGTTTTTTTTAATCGAAAGCTAGTTTAATCGAGATGGTTCGTAGCTAAGTTTCATAAAAATCGGTAAAGCCGGAGATATTGAACTTTGAAATGAACATGTCGGGGGTTTGAACTTTTCTAAGTTGGTTAGGTTAGGTAATTTATTTTGCAATGTTTGTATGTAAGTTTGTATGTATACTTCTAGTAGTCGGATTGACTTTAGATTTGGCACAGAAAGATAACTATGCAGTTTGAATGACAATGCCAGTGAGTACAGTGAACAAAAGTTATAGTCAGCAAAAAAAAAGCTTGTTTTAAAAATTAATTGTCGGCTAGAAGATACCACAGATCTAGTTAAGAAACCGACTTAAGAATGGGAATTTCTAAGTACAATTTCTATCAATTACGAGTATATTTATCAACATTAGTTTACACAATTAAAAATCCTGTTTTTAAAATCTGGCTAAAAATAACAACGTAGTTTTGTATCGCGGAACAAAACATTACTTAATTGAATATTGAGCTCAACACGTTTTCAATAAGTAGTGAAGTGTAATGTAACTGGTTCAATTTAACTACATTTCTATACATTACACGCAACAGTGTATTACATCATGCATCTGTAAAAAAACTGTAACTTTTAAAACAACCAGACAAGTTGAAATAAACGGATTATTCACGAGTTTTGCCCGACATTTTTGAGCCTAATCGTAGTCCTTCCTCTGGGTTGCGTCTCACTGCCGCTGAGTCGTGCGCTAACAGAGGATGGAACTATGAATTAGTCCAAAGCGTATCGGGGTTTAACATGAGCTTTTCGGTGAAGGAAAACATCGTGAGGGTACCTGCACACTCCTGCGAAGCAATTCGATGAGTTGTGCGAAGTTCCCAATCCGCACTGGGCCCGCGTGGGGACTATAGCCCAAGCCCTTTCATTCTGAGAGGAGGCCTGTGCCCAGCAGCGGGACGTAAAAAAGGCTGGTGATAATGATGATGAGTCTCAGTAGTTTCAAAGTCAAAGTATGAACTAAAAAACAATTACTGTTGTGTCTGTACGGTTGTTGTTGTGCTTCGTAAATGGCCTCGTGGAGAGTGCCGAAACGCGTCAGCGTTTAGTATAGTGGTGGTGGTGATAGTTGGGTCTGTGTGGCATGTGTTGATTCGTGTAGCAGTGGAGGCGGAGGTGTTGCATGGAAACATACATTTGCCGCACAGATATAACTATTTGTCATTAGTAGTCGCGGGTGAGCAAAGTAATTGTTTTTTAGTTCATAAATATAGACCTCCGCAAAGTAACGCCTAATTCAATAAATTATTCAAAGTCAAAGTATTTATTTGCAAGAACTATGGTATTTTTACAGGTGCTACACTTAGGAAAAAAAATTGAGCATCACAGTTCACCATAACAGTGGTATACAAATATTCAAATTAAATATCCTATTATAACATTTGTATCCTGTCATTTCATGTTAAAACTTGACATACTGACTTTATTTAAGACACTCTAGTCTGCACCCAGCTTTAAGTATTCGGATGATTATCCCGCGGGATGGGATATGGTAATGCGAGCTGTTTATATGTAGAGACTTGATTTATGGCCGGGTTCAAGGTTTTTGAGGTTTTAAGACAATAAGGAACGTTTCGGTATTTATGGGGTTAAGTGGTTTATTTATGTTGAGTGAGTTAATCGCAATTACAAATCATATAAATTTACAAATCGCATGCGGGTGGTAGGGCCTTGTGCGAGGTCCGTCCGGATCGCTAACACCATCTTACTCGCTAATCCTGCCACTAAGCAGCAGTGCTTACACTGTTGTGTTCCGGTGTGGAGAGTAAGACAGCCGGTGTAATTACGGCAAGAGGCATTTCATCTGCACAAGAAGCAGTTGAAATCAGAAAACACCGTAATTACAACCGGGAGGATTGTTTAAAGCTTTCATTTTCATGGAAATCGGTAATCAGTATGTGTAAGCGTCATCAAATATCGTCTCATAAATCGCGGGATGTTAAAATGAAAAAAAACGAGCGAAAAATAATTCTAAAAATAATTCACTTTATTTTTAGAACATTTCTGTTTTCAGAAACCTAATACCATATTGTGGCTACATTCTTATTACTCAATTATTATAGGCCTTTACTAAACTTCAAAAGATCGAAACATAACGCGAGCGAAACAAAAGACCCATTACATCCACCATCATTTTCTGCCACCTATTTTAGCTTCTTCATCTTGGTTTCTGTATTTTGGTTGTCTGTAAGAGATCGCTTTTAAGCGATAAGACCGCCTATTGTCTACCATACCTGTTTTCTGTAATCTCTTTGTACTATATTGTGGTTTTCAATAAAGAATATTTGTATTGTATTGTACATTACAAACGAACGTTGGGTTTGTACTACTACCTTTGTTTGTAACTAACTACAAACTACTACTAACTACTAACTACAAAATCTTCAGTTACATTACAGACGAACAAGAAGACCATGTTTATCTCATTACCTAAACATGTTGCCGAAAAAAAACAAAGAGGCTAGCGCGTAGCGGGTTCTGTAAATAAGATTAAATTTGCTACAAATTGACATTACAATATTTATCGATTTTTCCTTACTTGTGTTGTGATACTTTGCTTCCTGCCACATGATTCTAGGTCAGTGGAAATACCTTTTGATTAAATATTTCACTTGGTACTGGAAAGTTGTTCTTTCTGACGCACGGAACCCTAAAGATGGCTCTGGCAACAAGCTTATTAAGCAAATGGGCTAAGTGACCTCATTTGTAGGATAACAGTCGTATTATAGCTGTGTAAGAGTTGCCAGCGCCGATTTAAGAAAATCGTAAGGTTGAGTTAAGAAATTGGTTGCTTGAATTTATTAGATTGCCACTAAAAAACTTAAGTCTTTGAAAAAAATATTTCTGATTATGCCGAGGTTCATAATGCAATACTTTACCTTACCTAGGAAGGTATAATATATGTAATTGTCGACAACTTCGAGTGAAGAGTTCCTAACTTTCAGAGGAGTGCGTATGTACAGCATAGTGTTTCGACATGGTCCCTATTATTTCACCATCTTTACAATTGTCAGTTTTATATGACAATTCGAACTACATTTCTTTGGCAATATGAAGCGCGCTAAAACAAAAGCTCTTCAAGTCAACAATTGACACCGAATTGTCATTGAAAACTGACAATTGTAAAGTTGGTAAAATAGAGGCCATGATCTTACGAGAATACAAATACGTTAAGTCAACCCTTTATTAGTGATATCAAACACAGTTCGGGCCAAGTCGTCCTATACATTCCTTTATTTGACCGAGTGAACGAAGTGGAGCGAATCGTCTCCCTATCAGCGTGGACAAAAATGCTTTCGTATGTCTGATGGACGTCTGTCCGCTGTCTGTCCGGCTGTTCTCCACAGGTCGCATTTCTCAATCGATTGTCGTGAAATTTTGTGAGCATCATGCAGGTTCGCTAATTATTTATACGGAATTTTTGTCGCTTCGTTTTTTGGATTTTTTTTAAGAAAAATGTTCAGAAATTACCCGATTTTCGTGAAATTTTGTGATCAGGTCGATAATTATAAAAGTTTTTATGTTTAAAAATGAGGTCGTGAGGTCTACAGTTCACGGAGCCACTAGCGTAATGTTTAGTTAGGTATAGTTCATTGCAGTGGTAAAGAGTAAGATTTTTGCATTGGCCTGGCAACTCCGCCTTGTATTAGCTTCCAAGAAATAATACCATCTCTATCTCAAAGCATAAGTTAAAAGAGGACAGCAAGTTAAAAGACTGAAGCGAGTCCTCTTGGATTGGGTTCAACGTTTGCGAATAGGATTTTACGATATTGTTGAGACTGCCTCGGCCTTAGGGGAAAAACACAAAGCAATATCAAAATTTTGTTATGCTGATAATAAAAATATACGTCCCGGTTTTAAGTACAGTTATTTCAGTAAGTTTCCAATACGGTGCTCAGTGCTCTCTTTCTCATTAAACTTAGAGGACCAAAAATGATCAGCATACTTACTGTTAATACAGTAGCTTTCAATTAAAAAAACCGCACTGAAATCGGTCCATCCGTTTGGAACCTACGATGCCACAGATACACAGACACACAGATACACAGATCAAACTTATAACACCCCTCTTTTTCGTGGGGGGTTAAAAATACGAATAATTACGCCGGCAAAGTGGTATAATAAAATATGGAAAAAAAACTGTATTCGAACATAATTATTATTTCGCTTCCTTGAGCATTTTACTACAAAAGGACACCTTCCCTGTTTCATCTGTATTTTAACTACAAGAAAGCAGGTTACCCCGTCAAAGATCCTAATAAAATACTTCCTTTTATCGCCTAATAAAAATTCCTGTCGCGTCCGTACCCGACTTGTAAGAACAGCTCAAATAACTCTTAAAGAACTGTACAGCAACGATGCAAATCTAATCACAAAGGTCGTATAACAGCCAGGAATATTGCACTGGAGAATACTAGAAGACACTCGTACTGTTTTAAGAGACTTCCCTGAGAGGATGACCTTGAACGTTTCGCGCCTTCCTCACCCCACCTCACTTGTACTAAACAACTTCGTTTTAGTGACGACATCTATTAAATATCGGCCTAACTTCATTTTACACAGTTTCATCACAAATAACGCGTCTTTTCGAAAAAAAAAGTCGTTCAGAATTTGCACCGAATACGTAAATATCTTATTTAAAAATTTAAAAATATTATAAATAAAGGACTGGTGCCCAGCAGTGGGACGTAAATAGCCCGGTGATGATGATGATGATTATAAAAAGGTACTGTAATAATGTTAAACGTAGAAATCCTAGCCCATTAAATTCTGGAGAGTAAGACAACCGGTATAATTACAGGCACAAGAGGCATTTCATCTTAGCTCTCTAGGTTGGCAACGCATCTGAAAACCCTCCGGGGTTGCCGGTATCTATGGGCAGTGGTATCACTTATCATCAGGTGACCCATTTAAAAAAAAATTGGGGGTAGGTAATAATTAAGACGTAATTATAGTCTTTATAAGGGTTGAAATATTAAACCGTTATTTTAAATATTGAACGAGGTTATTTAGAATCTAAAACGAGCTTGTCTCTTACAACCATCAATCATTGTATGAGCACAACACCGTAATGTGAAATAGTCAAAGCAAGCACTTTTGAACAAGAATTGTTCCAATACTCCCATTTTCAATTTTCTGGCTCACAGACCCGTTAGATGTTTTGCTATACTCGTAAACGTGTTTGAACAGAATTCGGCTCTATTTCAAAGGGAATAGAGTTTTGATGGGTTCATACGAACTACAGCTTAGCACGTCAAATTTAATGTATTCCCTTTATTGTATGGTTTCCAGAATTTTATTATTTGCGTGAAAAAAGGGAACGGTTGAATATTATTTAAAGGAGGTGACAATTTGTTTCGATTAATCCTCAGTTCCACTTCAGAGAACCATTTCGAACTCTTATTGAAATATGTTTGTACTTCGGGAATTATTGTTTCTTTATTATAAAAATGTATTGTGACGTTATTACTTTCA
Source organism: Clepsis dumicolana (assembly GCA_963691665.1). NCBI lineage: Eukaryota > Metazoa > Arthropoda > Insecta > Lepidoptera > Tortricidae > Clepsis > Clepsis dumicolana. The sequence goes on along the minus strand of OY829521.1, from coordinate 2,376,823 downwards.
TATTGGAGAAGCCGTCTTGATTTATTTACTCGTTCAGTCAGAGACCAAAAACTGTATCCAATTTCTCACATTCCCACAAGGAAATAAAGCGAAAAATTTGATACTTACATCTTATTGCCACAGACTGAATGAATGCTTATCTCGAGAAAATATTACGTCATCATCATCTTCAGCATATTTACATGTCATTGCTGGTCACAGGCCTCCTCACAGAATTAGAAGGCTTGGGCTATAAATATTACATGCTTAGTTATTTTTAACCCCCGACGAAAAAGAGGGGTGTTATAAGTTTGACCTGTGTATTTGTCTGTGGAATTATAGCTCCCAAATGGGTGGACCGATTTGATTTCAATGCGGTTTATTTTAATCGAAAGCTAGTTTAATTGAGATGGTTCTTAGCTAAGTTTCAAAAAAATCGGTTCACCCCTTTTTGAAATATTGAACTTTGAAATGACAATGTCGGGCGTTTTTCAACTTTTCTAAGTTGGTTAGATTAGGTTTGGATTTTACACAGGCATCTGTGCAACTGAATCTGAAGGCTTCATCTTAGCATCCATTCCTACCAGAACTTTGCGTGGGCTTAACTCATTTCGTTTTTATTTTATTTATAAAAAGAATATTGTATTTATTATATTATGACATCCCTCTTTTTCGTCGGGGGTTAATAAAGAAAAATCCCGACTGACAGACCGACTGATCAATGCCCAGCCCAAACCCCTGGACCTAGAAAACTAACGGTTAGCATAGAGGTTCCTTTGATAATGTGTACAAGGGATAAGGCAGGATTTTTCGAAATTCCACCCCTAAGGGCGCGAAAAGAGGAGTGAAAGTTTGTATGTGAAGTTACGTTCATGAAACCTGGTGAACGTAATTTTCAAAACAAATACATGAACACCTATTTCGCTGATTTGGAAAATTTCGACCCTAAGAGGGTGAAAACGGGGGTGGAAGTTTGTACCAGAAAAACGTTATTTTTTAAGTTGCAATCATTGTCATAAAACTTAGTCATGGGGTAGGGAGGGATTTTGTGGCGTACCCACGGGATAAAGAGTTCTGTCACGGGAGCAAAGCCGTGGGCGAAAGCTAGTCGTAGGATATTTCTTGTTACTGAAATATTAATCTCGTCATATCCTCACATTGCTGTGTAGCCAGATTGTTAACATGCCCGAAAGCATGCCTCTGGCGTGGGCACGACTTCGCGCGACCAGCGGCACGGAGAGCGTTTTCCTAATGCATTACTGGCATTGTAAATTAATAGAAGTGCGGTAGGCGTCTCGAACGCGCAATGAACTGAGAAATCGCTTTCCACGTCGCAAATCGTGCAAAGTCGTGGCCAAGCCGTAATAAAGGAACGAATCGGGCTCACAAGGAAAAACAACGCCCTAAGATAATCCCAAGATTAATACATTTCTACGCGAATGTCTCCAGAATATCGGGCCGATAAACGACAGATCTTATATTATCATAATAATATCGATTTTATCGATATCGGCAGGAGCTAAGGACCCTTTCTCGAACAAGTGAGGTTTAACACTGAAAAAGGTTGCTGTTTTAGCAAATTTACAAGGATTTTACTGAAGCATAAAAATTCGGTGCCAAATTCCATTTGTAATTTATGGTTAGCAAACCTGCACACTCCTGCGAGGTATTTCAATGGTGTGTTTAAAGTTCCCAATCTACACTAGGCCCGCGTGGAAACTATAGTCTCTACCGTATACCACAACAATTAACAAATTATACATTTAAAAAAATGATCGCTTAGAAGCGACACTTAACATAACATGCACAGAGTTTCAAAAATATGAAATACGCTTCTGTACTTTAAAATAGAAATCCGGGACTCTCATGTTTCTAAACTTTACGAAATAATTTCCAATACTACCTTGTTATTTACCTAAAACAATAGGATTTTCCCTATTTCCGCGTACGCTCCAAACTCGAAAACATCTTTTTGAATCGACACACAAACACCAAATCTTCTCAAACTTTGAACAACAAAATAAACCAAACATTCCACCGATGAGCGCGTCTTAACGACCGATCGATGCGAAGGAAGTTTCCGCCGTTAATAATAAATAATTTCCCAGTTGGATCTAAGCAGAAGTGATCATTCACAACAGGGGAAATCAGACAGGATAAATACACAAACGACACTGTATTCGGCGTTACGCTGTCGGAATTATTGAACTGTCTTTGGTTGTGTTGTGTGGCACATACGTGTTTTTGAAAATAAATATATCATGGGACAATTGACACCAATTGACCTAGTCGCAAACTAGACAAAGCCTGTGATATGGGTACTAGACAACGGATAAACATACCTACTTATATAGATAAATAGAAACATTCAAGACCCGCCAACAAACATTCGTATTCATCATACAAACATCTGCCCTGACTGGGGATCGAACCCGGGATCTCAAGCTTCATAGTTAGGGGTTTGAACTATTTTAGCATATTTTTAACGAGAGGTGCTATATGTGTCTATGGCATCGTAGCTCCTAATCGAATAACCGATTTGGACGCGCCTTTCTTAGTCAAAAGCTAGTTTCATCGAAACGGTTCCTAGGTAAGTTTCATCAAAATCGGTATAGCCGTTTTTGAGATATGGAGCTTTTAAATGAAAACGTCGGGGCTTACAACTTTTCTAAGTTGATTGGGTTATTAATTACCTAATTTTATAATTCACATAAATAACTTTATTTACATAATAAAAGCAATTTTCAATCACATTAAATCTAAGCTAAAACTAAAATAAACTAAAAAAAAACTTAAAACTAAATACCTATTTAATCATTATTGCACAAAACAGTAATAACAGTTACAGAGTTAACTTAAAATTAAATTAAAAAACAATGTCCTTAAATCCACGCTAAAACTAACTAAATCTAGTACTAATCAAATCAGAATTGTTACACATTAACTAAATTAAAGTAAAACTTAAAACTAAATTAAATTTAAATTTATATTAGTATTAATTAACCAAAAACAATTAATTTTCTCATCCGTGACCACACGTCTAACACAGCTAAGTCTATGCAACAAAAGTATGTTTTCATGCAGCCCTCCGCTATCACACGAAATGACACATGTCACATAGACCCAACTATCACCACCACAACTCTACTATACGCTGACGCATTTCAAACTCTCTATGAGCCCATTCTCAAAGCTCGAAAACCACCACTTTGTGGTTCGGTGTTTCGTGTGGCGTGAAAACAGCTGCTTTACAATGTCGCGTTCCTGGGCATTTTCACTAAAACGTGCATTTTTTTAAGTCTTCATTTTCAAGGTTCACCTTGAAAATTAAGACTTAAAAAAAAATGCCTTTTTGGTCAATGTTAACTTCTGGAATAAAGCGTATATTCTAAATTTATTGACATTATATTTGTTTTAATACAAATTGGCTGAGTTTTTCAATTATAGACTAATTTGACTGACATTGTAGTCAATACTTGTCAGCCTTGTGACAATTTAAATAATTTTGCACTGTTTTAACTATTTCAGTATTTAACAATATTTTGCATTTGTATTATGGTTAAACATTAATATTTTCAGAAAAATGCATAATTTATTTAAGTTAACAATAATATATCGCTTAAAAAGAAGTTTTTACTTCCGTTTTGTGACAGGTGCTATCGTGACGCCCTATATTTTCTTTATTTTCATAGTGATAAAGTCTTTATGAAGTGTTATTGTTTGAATTAATATTTTCGTGTACATATACGTTATACTAATAAATTTGGTTACAAGTTTAAGAAAAAAAATCCAGAGCTCGAAATTAGCAACTGAGCAAGTGGGACAGTCACAAAACTGACAAGCACAAAATTCTTAGGCTAGGGTTATATGAAACTACTTATTCAAGAAAAACATTTCTTTAATTATAACTCTTTTTATTATCAAACAAAATGATCAGTCTAATACACTACAGCGTTTAACAACCTCTAACAGTGTAAGTGCAAAAATAAAAAAATATTTTAGATAGAAAAACTTAACGCACTCTAGAGAATAATTGTAAGATCAGAATCAGTATAGTTTTATTATGGGGAGGGACACTTGACTCCAAAAATGAGCATTTCAATGCTAAATGTTCCGCAAACGAACATCTAAATCGAAAAATTATCTCCGAGCACCTGCAATATTTTTAAAAGACCTATCCAAGGATACCCTACACTATGGGGTAGGTAGGCGAGAAATAGAAAAACCATCCCCACTTTACGTGTAGAGGAGGTCCACAATTTTTTTATTTTTTTTCTAGATTTTATCCCAATGCTTTTTCGGCCTAATTAATATGTACGTATATCTATGCAAAATTACAGCTTTCTAGTACCAATAGTCTCTGAGGTAAGCCGCGGACAGACAGACAGACGGACATAACAAAACTATAAGTACGTAAATACTACGGAACCCTAAAAGTGACGATCTGATCATAGAAATCGAGCCACTTTTTTCCTTGCATAAGTAAAAACTAGGAGTTCTGAAAAAAAAACATACCTACCTAAACTTTTTTATAAAATCGGTAGATAGTGCTAAGTGGTGCAGGTACTTTTTGTACATTACGCCCGCCCATGTAACACCATCTTAAAGACGTCAGTTTTGTGACGATATGTCACAGAACTGACGTCACGTATCTTAGTAAATTTTAATAAAAAAAAATCTCTTAACTCATTTTATAGCATTAACACTAAAGTTATTATGAGAAAAAAGAAATTGAGACTGTTTTTATTCCTTCAAAATATTTGTAAGTTACGAAATAGCTACTTTTATAATAGAAACTTATCACAAAGCTGACTGACAAAATGTGTACGTTATCCAATCCTCTGACACAACCTTGCTTCCTGACTCACTTTCGCACACTGAACGTTTAAATTGCCGGCCGGTTGAACACGTGATATTAAATGTAGCCATTTCCAAAAAATATATACGAGTGGGTAAAATTTTTGATGTAGTTTTGATCGTCACAAAAGTGACATGTCAGGGGGTATCAGTTTCGAATAGCATTATTGAAATTTAGTTTATAATACAAAAGAAATAAGGTGTAATTTATAAAATTCATTTATGTGACGTGCAAATCGTTCTAGATCATGACTCCATTAAATTCCAACACGTTTCTAAGGAAATATTTTCAAAGTTGCAACTTTTGAAAAAGTTAATATTATGGTGGGACATGTCAAAAACTGCTACCATCACAGCTTTAAAAATGTAATATAATTACATTATGCGTATTTTTGATGTGCAATTATTGGCGAAATCATAAATAATAAAAAAATCTATTTGTATTCATCATTTAAATCATTAAAAGTAAATATTTAAAGCAGTAACAAATTGTTAAACTCGAGGGACACCATCACAAGGGTTTACACGTTTTAGTGAAAATGCCCTCCTGTAAAATAATGAGCCTGCTATAGCTAGTTTCACTATAGAGAGGTCTCTGTCCCATTAATTCTGTATGACACTTAGACCTCTGGCTAACACAATAGTGCCATCTATGAACTGAAAGAAAAAACGAGTTTAGATGGCGCTATTGTGTTAGCCAGAGGTCTAAATGTCATATCAAATGAATGGTACAGAGACCCCTCCGTAGTAAAACTAGCTACAGCAGGCTTATTATTTCAAAGGAACGCGACATCGTATAGACACTGGCAGTCCTCTTGGTTTTATGGTCCTTGCTGTTAGGTTACACCGGGAACCTCGCTGTCGGAATCTTTGACAAATTACAGCGAAGGTCTCAACCTTGACAAATTATATGATAAAGAAAGATATACGGGTGTTAGGTGGTGGATATGTCAGCCTCCCTGTGACGTCAGACGTTGGATAATACAAGATGACGAAGATGTTGGCGTTAATTGCTTTTCGAATACGTAGAAAGACTGACGTAGGTTTCATATTCAATTTGACTGTAACGGATGATAATGGAAATGCCGCTAAATCTATTTATAAAAGAAAAGTACTGAGCGTCGAGCACGACTTTTCGAATCCTGCGTCACGTAAAATCGAATAGTAAACGTTATCGAGTTTGTATGACGTTTGGACCAGCGCCCGCCCGTGAGCGTATTTGGAACTAAAATTTAGTATGAAGTTTCTCGATCTCGATACGATAACCGTAACGTCACGCAGGATTCGAAAAGTCGTGCTCGACCCTCTGACTGACTAACCAACGCCCAGCCCAAACCATTGGACCTAGAAAGCTGAAATTTGGCATTATAGAGGTTTTTTTGTACACTAGGGTTACGGTGGGATTGAAATTCCACCCCTGACGGGATCGAAAGTTTGTATGTATGGGACAATCATGAAACTCCACCCCTGACGGGATCGAAAGTTTGTAGGTATGGGACAATCATGAAATTTGGTGAATAAATATTTCGGGATAATAAATGAACACCTATTTTTTTTATATACGAAGGCAAACGAGCAAGTGGTAAGTGATCACCACTGCCCATAGACACTCGCAACCCCGAAGGGTATGCTGATGGGTTGACATCCTAGAGAGCTAAGATGAAATGCCTCTTGTGCCCGTAATTACACCGGCTGTCTTACTCTCCACACCGGAACACAACAGTGCAAGCACTGCTGCTTAGCGGCAGGATTAGCGAGTAAGATGGTGGTAGCGATCCGGACGGACCTCACACAAGGTCCTACCACCCGCAAAAATTATCATCATCATCGTTTTTGAATATTTCAACCCTAAGGGGGTGTAAAGGGGGGTGGGAGTTTCAACGTTATTTTTAAAGTTACGGTAGTAAAACTTAGATAGGGGGGGATTTTGCGAAATACCCACAGTATAGAGAGTTCTGCCACGGGAAAGAAGCCGCAGGCGAAAGCTAGTATACTTTAACCACAAAAGATTTTTACGCTTTGGTATTGATCAGTAAAATGACTCAACTCTTCTGAAATCTGATTAATTACCTCGGATTTTTTTAAGTACTTAAAAAGAGGGGTGTTATAAGTTTGACATGTGTATCTGTCTGTGGCACCATAGCTCCCAAACGGGGGACCGATTTCGATGCGGTTTTTTTCAATCGAAATGGTATTTAGCTAAGTTTCATTAAAATCGGTTCACCAGTTTTTAAAATATCGAACTTTGAAATTACAATGTCGGGGGTTTTTCAACTTTTCTAAGTTGGTTATTACAATAGTAAGAAACCGTCTAGTGGTTTCGTACTCATTAAAATCTCCAACTCTTAAAGCAAAAAAAACTGCTCCCAAGTGTAGGGGGGGCTTAAAGGTGAGGGGGGCGGGGGGCGGGGGAGGGGGCGACAACAGCGACCCAGATAAACGATCTCCTTCTCACAACGGGTGTTACGGATTTGTACCAACTTAGAATTAACGCCCGACTACCGCAATTTGTATGAGATCCCGGCTCCCTAAGTAGCCAACGGGATTAAGCCGTTTTAATTGAATGCTCAATTGAGAATTTGATGGAATTGGTCTGCTCTTGATTAAAACGATGAAAGGTTAAGTTATTTTGAATCTTCCATTCGGGCCTTGTGAATTAACCTTTATCGTTTGAGATGGATTTCAATTGTAATTTTACTTGTACCTTCTTTGATTCATTGTTTTATCACAAAAGACGGTCGGGCTCTGATTAACGTTCTGTATTTTTAAGCGCTAGTGATTTTGTAATTGCGAATGAAATTATTGAAATTAGAACTAAATTTAAAGGAAAGATAGAAGGAAAGAGAGGAAGGGGAAGGCCGAGGACAGAGTATTTACATCAAATAAAAAAGAAGATAGACGTTGAGTCGTATCGGGAGGTGACAGAACTTGCATTGGAAAGAACGTAACTAACTCTCTTAAATAAAATGATGATGAGAACTGAATTGCCCAAACTTTGTTTTAAAACTTCAGCAAGAGCTCATTCAGACAAAATCGTTTGAATTTTCGTAACTATAACTCATCATACAATGACAACGCAAAGAAAAGTTAAGCAGCTGGACAAATAAATTAATAAATAGCTCCATCTCTTGCCACTAATATGTAACTGTAGAAGTTCCTTGGTGGGTGAGCCGCTTGATTAAGCTACTCATAGATGGCGCTGAGGAGAGATCTTTCAAATAAAAATATGACACAATCCATTGAAAAATTCGTTAGGTACACCAAAGTTAAGTATTGCATTAATTAGTGGAGCGTGGTACGGATTACCGAGGTTGCTGGTTCAAGTCCAGCTGCTTAACTAATTATTCTTCGCATTATCATTGTATGTTGAATTTCATAAGTACTATGAATGTTTCATAAAAATAAAAACTAAATTTACACTATAACTCATCTTGAAACGATTTCCATCATTTTTTTAACCCCCGAAGCAAAAAGAGTGGTATTATAAGTTTGACCGCTATGTATGTATGTGTGTTTGCGTGTGTCTGTGGCACCGTAGCTCTTAAACGGCTGAACTGATTTGAATGCGGTTTTTTTGAAAGCAGGTTTTCCAGCGATGGTTGTTATTGAAATAATGAACTTTGAAATGTAAATGTCGGAGGGTTTTCAACTTTTCCAAGTTGGTTATTATTGCTTGCACGTCCTTAAAATATACTTTGCCTGTGTATTTATGTAATATAATACAAAAACAACAAGTTCAAAACTTTTCACGATAGAAAAAACACAGATAAATTGAGAAAATATTCGTTTTGGAGGCTGATCAAAGCTCATGATAAATTTACAAATTTTAATATAATTTCGCACATAAATTCCGAAAAACTGAGAGGTGCGAGCCAGTGCTCGAACCCACGACCTTCTGCTTGAGAGGCCATAGGTCAAACCACTCGGCTACCGCTTTTTACGTAGCAATATATCTATACTTATAAAACAGTACCGTGAATGACTGACTGACAGACAACGCACAGCCTAAACCACTGGACCTAGAGACTCGAAATTTGGCAAACATATACCTTGAGTATCCTAGAGGTGCACTAAGAAGGGATTTCTCCAAATTCCCACGGGATAGGGAACTAGCCCATTTTGAATATCTAAAACTAAAAACCTCACCGCCAATTAGCCCCCAGCTCACGTACCGAAATAGATTTGCTACATTGAAATGGGTGTTTCACCGTTAGATCTGGCAACCCACGAGGGGAAAGTACACGATTCCGGGGAATTTACCTCTGATTTAGTGGGTAATCTCGGCTCCACGCCACAACTGTCATCCTGGGAAATACTAAGGAGGATTCGGCGTCGCGCTTAGCACAGCCAATGGGTTGAGGGATATTTCATTTGCCATCCCGATGGGTGTTTTTTTTTTGTTATTGTTGTGACAGCTTGAATTTCGGTCACTTGATTTTTTAGTTTCGAATTCCGAATATCATAATTGTATTTAGAATTAAATAGATGGTTTTATACACGATAAAGCTAGACTAAAATTAAAACATGTTACTAGTCGAGCGCTGTGAGCTGGAGACCTTTTATTTTAATTTAATTTAATTAAAAAAAACGATACTACAAAATAACCTACATTATAATCGAATCTGATGGCAAAATTTCACGAAGATTGGGGTAATTTTTGAACAATTATTTTCTGTATTATTAAAAAAAAACAAATACAAATCGAAAAAAAAAACTAAGTACCTATATTATAATTATATAATTAGCGAACCTGTTCATGAAATTTCACAAGAATGAGTAAAGTTGGGGAATGCGACTAGTATAGGATAACAGCCAGACAGAGATACGAAATCATTTTTGTTCAAGCTGAGAGGGAGACAAAACGCTCGCTTCGCTCGCTCGATCAATTACTACTACTACCAGACAGGATCGATTCGTCCAAATAATCCAATACAGTATTGGTTAGTCCGCTCTAGAACCTTTCTAATTTCCTTTCTCACGGCAAAATGTTCCCTTGCGATCTTTTTACGTATTTTCTCAACCCTCACGAATTAACCGGTTAGTTAATGAAAATATATTATTGAATTAATGAACAGAAACGTGTGTGTTGACTGAAGTAATATTGAGTTTAGTTACATTAGAGTTTTTGTACATTTTTAACCGACTTCAAAAAAGGAGGAGGTTCTACATTCCACGGTATGTTTTTTATGTATGTTCTCCGATTTATCAGTTGATTGTGGAGTGATTTTCAACTTTCTTTTTTTTTGCAACAACGTTCCAATGGCAGACACCCGGGCAACTTGCAGAATGACGGCATCCAACTTTTGTTTCGTTTCTCAAATTTGAAAATTCACCAACAAGATGATAAAACGGCCAGTACTTTTTCTTCATAAAATAGGTAGTAATTTTGTATGTCACCTAACTCTTTTTAACCGACTTCAAAAAAAGGAGGAGGTTCTACGTTCCACTGTATTTTTTTTTTTTTATTACTCCGTCAATTGTAGACCGATTTTCAATTTTTATTTTTATTTGAAAGGGTATACTCCTGAGGTGGTCCCATTGTCACCAAGTCATGATCTGAGGAAATCGAGGGCAACCCTTAAATTTTACAGGCACGTACTATGTGTTTCATATATTTTCTAAGGTTATTCAAGTATTTGCGTCTGGTAGTCATCATCTCATGATGATGAGCTGATGATGGAAGGTACAACTCCTTAGAGGTTAGGAGTTGGAGGATAATTCTGAAAATGTTAAATCATTATTCGAAAGGGTATACTCCTAAGGTGGTCCCACTGTCACCAAGTCATGATCTGATAATGGGATCTCAGGGAAATCGAGGGCAACCCGCAAATTTTATAGGCACGTATCATGTGTTTCATATATTTTCTAAGGCTATTCAAGTATTTGCGTCCGGTAGTCATCATCTTATGTTGATGAGCTGATGATGGAAGGTACAACTCCTTAACGGTAAGGAGTTGAAGGATAATTCTGAAAATGTTAAATCAACGTAAAATGGTGCGGTGCGAGCGGAATATTATAAGAATGAAGCACCGACTTCATATATCTGCTGCTTAGTGCTAGGCCATAAAATTTTAGGCTTTAGTTTCTGTTGTCAGAAATAAACGCATTTTATTTTATTTTATTTATTTATCATTATTTTAGAGGATTATTTAACGTTTTTTTTCTAAGTTTTTTTTGTTTCCATAGTGCCTGTGGGTCGAGCACGACTTTTCGAACCTGCGTCACGTAAAATAGAATAGTAAACGTTGTAGAGTTTGTATGACGTTTGGAACAGCGCCCGCCCGTGAGCGTGTTTGGAACTAAAATTTAGTATGAGGTTTCTCGATCTCGATACGATAACCGTAATGTTACGCAGCATTCGTAAAGTCGTGCTCGACCCTCTGATCTAACTTTCACTGGTTAAACACGAAAAACAAATCAGGAAGATTTATCTAGCAGATATTTTATCTGCCAGCTAACTATAACGAGCTCTTCACCATAATGAAGAAGCGAGACTTTAATTTCCTACGTTTTATTAAACGCTAGTGCAAAGCTCAAACGCAATAAGCATCCATCCTTCACACTTCATCATAATTCATAACAGTGTATTAACAAAACTGCTGCAGGCTCTCTAAAAATCCTTACCGAACGCTACCTCCATAAGGCGTTTTACAATCCCTAATCTCTCCGCGTTCGAGATGTTTTGAAAACGTCTTATCGCTTATTCTTTGTTGAAAAACGCCTCTTGCACGCGGTCGCCATATTTTCACAGATAACGGCAGTTTGGGCCACGTTCGCAGGCCAACCTGATTCGTCAGCGACATACCACTATGAATAACAAATTAAACCTCCTTCTAGACGATTGGAATTTTAAATATCCACCCCACTTGGAAAACGTCGGGTTTCGACTTTCACGAAATGTTAACATGAACCTTCAACCAATGGTTTAGTCGGATTAACAGAACTTAAACAGGTGCCACGTTTGGGTAATCGTTTTTGCAAATTAACCTACAGAGTTAATGCGAATTTTGCTTCAGTCTAATTCATTGACATTTTAGATACCTACCTAACTATCACAAAAAAAAATATTATTATGCCAAATTGTTGATAGTTTCGGTTATCCAATTAAGATTTATAAAATTTTGTTTAGATAAGTAATTCTTTACCAGGTCGTCACTCCATCTTGTTGGAGACCTACCGACAGCTCGTCTCCCGGTCCGTGGACGCCATTCGAGAACCTTCTGACCCTATCGGTCATCAGTCCTGCGAGCTATGTGCCCCACCCACTGCCACTTAAGTTTTGCTATTCTTGGGGCTATGTGGATGCAAAAAGCACAAGACCGGTCTGAGTAGAGAGCGTTGGGGGAGGCCTACGTCCAGCAGTGGACTACTTTCAACATGCCGACATTAACTTCTCGTAGCAGTTGCGAATTCCTCTACAAAAACTAAACTTGGTTTCCCTTACATGCCTCTTAACATTCGTGTAATGTCGACGCTCAGTGTCATCGTAAATTGCTAGCGGTAGGCACCGAGGTGAAGTCACATTATTCATGTAATCGTTATAAGAACAGAATCACTCATGGCGCAGAGCGATAGAGAACAGTGGGGAAATGGCAGATATACTATACTGTATATGGAGATATGGAGATATGTAATACTGACTGTCGTAATGCTGGTCCCTACGGTTTCTGAACGCATTATAAAGGACCTGTGATAGGTATGTGTGTAGACAAAAGATTACTAATTTTGTGAAGGAAATCGCCGCTTATACCATTCCGATATTAACTAACAACCCTGAGTGCGGTGTTAAGTATCTACACGTTTATATATCAAAAAAATTAACCTTAAAAAAAACGTAAAATAAAATTTATTTCGGACAACAGAAACTAAAGCTTAAAGTTTTATGGCCTAGCACTAAGTAGCAGAAATATGAAGTCGGTGCGGTGCGAGCGGAATATTCTTTGAATGAAACACCGACTTCATATTACTGATACTTAGTGCTAGGCCATAAAACTTTAGGCTTTAGTTTCTGTTGTCCGAAATAAATGCATTTTAATTTAGGTTTTTTTTTAAGGTTTTTTTTTTGAAGGCGGTTTTACTTTTTTGTTAAAAGATTTTTATTTCACAATTTTACGTTGATTTAACATTTTCAGAATTATCCTCCAACTCCTAACCGTTAAGGAGTTGTACCTTCCATCATCAGCTCATCAACATGAGATGGTGTCTACCAGACTCAAATACTTGAATAGCTTTAGAAAATATATGAAACACATAATACGTGTAAAATTTGAGGGTTGCCCTCGATTTCCCTGGGATCCCATCATCAGATCATGATTTGGTGACAATGGGACTACCTCAGGAGTATACCCTTTCGAACAAAAAAAGAATTTTGAAAATCGGTCGGAAAAAAAAATACATACAGTGGATCATAGAACCTCTTCCTTTTTTTGAAGTCAGTTAAAAATAATGCCTTATCCTCTGCCCCCTGCGACCTAATTCCTATCTGCCACGCAGCTTTCAAATTCGCAACCGATCGCTTCCACTATAGGGATAGTGGTAAGTAGGTACTTGCCTCCCTCAGAATACAGAACAAGCCAGAACCCGCGAGCGCACCTAAAAGTGAGACAACTAAAACCTATTCTCAGAGTAGTTTCGCAGAGTCATCTCCTAACACGCAGCGTATCGTGACGTGTTGTACAAATGACAATACTAATTTAATCCCTTCTCCTGACGTTCTTAAGGTACATACAGAAATGCCGTTGGGCTTATTAAAAACAGAATAATTATGATTTCAAGTATAAACGGGTAGCGAAATCAATAAAAAATGGACTCACTCTGCGGCGTGTGATTGTCTGAACGCGGCTTCTGGTTTATTCTGTGTTCTGAGTTCTTCTTCTTCTTCAAGTGCTTCTCCAACTAGTGAAGGTCAGCTACCACCTTCTGGAATTCCTGTATGTCTTTAGCGAGGCGAAACAATTCAGATGCGCTCGCTATTCCAGTCCACTCTCGGATGTTGCGGAGCCACGACTTCTTTCTCCGACCAACTCACCGCTTACCGGCTACCTTGCCCATCATTACAAGCTGCAGAACATTATATCTATCGTGTCTAAGCACGTGACCGAGATTTAAGCAGTTTTTCGCCTCTTAATGACGGGCAAAAATTCCCGTCCCTGCTTCGCTCGTCGCAAAACCTCCTCGTTTGTGACTTTCTGCTTCCAGCTTATTCTCAGCACACGCCTGTATGCCCACATTTCAAAAGCTTCAATACGTATTCTGAGTCACCTCCTTATAATTTAATCTGTACCTACTGTTCCCGCGTAGCATTTAGTTCTTGAACATTACCTTACGCTTGTTCCGCGCCGTGTTCCACGTTGCCCTACTGTTCCGTGTTCCATGTTCCCCGTGGAAAACGCGGTTTCCGCGGCGATAAATCCCGCCGTTACGGCTGGAATAATGATGGGGTGACGTCAGACTATTATGTTAAACACGGATTTGATGGCGGATCATATTGACCCGGCCGGGAAACTAGGCTGTGTTCCACTGTACATAGCAATGTAGTGTTTTTGGTTTGTGTTTTGGTGCGTCAAGAGATCATGTTTGTTTACTACATCTTTATCTACACACAATTATCATAAGTCCTATGCGTTCAAAAAATCTGAAATGTGAAATAGTTGTGGCAATAATGCATAGTGTCATTAAAAGAAAACTATCACCGCTAAGTAGGCTTTACAGGTTACCGAGTGATCGTTGATTGATAATTTTGTATAACTTACAAGAATTTGTAGCATTGTAAAAATCTACTATAATTAGATACTTACATGTAAGTAGGTACTTGTTTAAACGTTATGTTCGTTTGACTTGAAATAATGTCATTGTAATATCGGAGTTAAAGAGCGTATCCGATAGAGAAATTTAATATGAATCCCACTTTATAAAGTAGGATAATACCCATCATAAAATTAAACAAAACCTAACCCGCTTCTATGCAAAACATTGTAAGCCTGGACCTTTTATCCTACAGAAAAAAGGAAAAATTCACTTCGTCTATCCTTTATTTACTCCACCCATTGTAGGCGAAAAGGCTAGAAGTATATTACGGAGGTTAAGCTCAGACCCAACCTATTTAACTGTATGGAGGGGCACGTGATAGGAATACCTAGTGTCTGAATCTGGGATAATTTGCTACAGATATATCGATACGAGAACGTGTTGGTAGGCCGCTCGCATAGACATTTGTTACACGCTTCATTCTGGCGTCAGTTCAGTCTATCATTCTCTGCCCTTCATCATCATCATCATCATGTCAGCCGGAAGACGTCCACTGCTGAACATAGGCCTCCCCAAGGCTCTCCACTCTGACCGGTCTTGTGCTTTCCGCATCCACATGAAATCCGCATAAAAATGAAAAAAACTAGCTCATTATAACCATCTATGGGTTCGCAATAAATTATTTATTATTATTATTATTATTATAAGTCAATTTTGCTTGCCCCCGCCTGCACTCCTTGTAATTATTCAAGCCATCTTGTGTACAACACTTATAATGAGCTAGTTCTTTTTTCTTTTTAGCTGATTGTTTTTGCAGTTGGGTTTTTTGTTTTTAAATAATTTTTTAACACACCACAGTCATTAGGATGCCAATCTGAGGCAAAGTTTCATTAAGATAGCTGTTCCTAGCCTTGACATTGAAAAACCGGCGTTTAATCTATTAAAAGAAAAGACCTGACTGACTTTATATGACTGTTTTAGTCATTTATACTGAAAATGTTTTTGAACCAACTTTAAGCAGATACAGATCCTAAATGGCCACTCTAAATGAAAAATGGTAAAAGAAACCTAAAGTTGATTTTCAAATACTTATTCAATGAGACACCAATAGATATATTTTGTTAACTTTTTTTTTCACGATATGGCGGATCATGGTTGCCATATTAGATTTAAATTACTGTCATGTTTTCAGTGACACCCGCAAGATTAACACGAATCGATTGACGTAAGAATCATTAAAATTGGCCCACGAATTGGCATTGGCAACAAACATACTTGCATACATAGGCTGATAAACACATCACCCTCCTTTGCGTTTCACAGTCGGGTAAAAATACGTCTCGATCGCGTTTGCGTTAAAGTGTCAAATAGTATGAGAATTGTTAAACGCAAAAGCGATCGAGACGAATTTCTTGGCCTGGTCGGCGATTACACCAGGCGGTCTGGTCCAGTTCAGTCCACCATTCTGACGATTAAGTATTAATATTATCTAAAATATTAATTTTTCATCAGTCTCTTTTCATTCTCTCGTCATTCTGACCAGAATGAAAGACTGAACTGACGCCAGAATGAGCGTGTAACCGATGTCATAGAGAAGAATAGACTAGAACTCGAAAGAACAAGATGCCGTCATACACAATTGCGTATTATATGCGGGATGTAGTTACTATCACTTGTCCATTTCTTGCGTATGCGGTTTTTTGCTGGCCACACTTTAAAAAAGTGGAGACAAATGCTGATTTGGTGCTGCCACTGAAATAAATTTTTGCTTAACTAATTAGAGCAGAGCTTGCACTGTTGTGTTCCGGTGTGGAGAGTAAGACAGCCGGTGTAATTGCGAGCACACGAGGAATTTCATCTTAGCTGAGGTTGGCAACGCATCTGCGAATCCTCCGGGGCTCTGTGATCTGTAAACCTCGCGAGCTCATTTTTGAACGCCTTTCGTTTTTTTCTTTAAAAAAATTCCAGAAAACCAATCGACATAAAATCTATACTTAGATACAAACATTGGCTGAAAACGAACGAACGATAGCTTAGAAAAACTTGTTTACAAACAAAAATAACAACTCTCTTTTACTCAAGCTGCTTAAAATATTCATCTCTCCAATTCAAATATTCAACGTTCAAATCTGTCAATTTGATAAGGATCCTTCAAACAATATATCCGACCGTCGCATTGAATACTTGGAAACTTTGGAATCCCATCGAAGCGTTTCTTAAGTGAAACAATCTAACAAACCTCCCTGATAACATCTAAGTAAAATGTTTCGTCAGTCGAGTTTGGCGGAATTGGTGGGAAGAGCAAATTGTCGGTGGTTTTAGGGGCTTTTTTCCCCCGAATGTTTTTAGTTTGACGTGTGTGTCTGTGGCAACGTAGCTCCTGAACAGATGACCGTTGGTGGGTAGGTCAACGATGTTTGACCGAGCGAATGAAGAGACTGAAGCGTCACCGCTTCAGCTTGGGTAAAAATTCTTTCGTAACTGTTCGGCTGTCCGTTGTCTGGCCGTCTTCTCTCCTCTGCAGGTCGCATTTCTCAACCAATCCTCGTGAAATGTTGTGAGCAGATTCGCTAACTACGCAGGTATAATAGATTTGTTTGTTTTTTTGGATTATTTTGAAAGAAAAAAGAAAACGAAAAATATTCAAAACTGAGCTGACTCTGGTGAAAATTTGTGATCAGGTTCGACAATAGTATAGGTTTTTTTGCCTATTCCGTTAAAAGGTTATAAAGAACCTCTTTCGCTTTATTACCCATTTTCATTACCACGTAATTCGTTTACTGTGCCGATTTTGATAAAATGCGAGGCCAAAAAGGCCATAAAGGTAGTTAACCCGAGAAGTTTCGCCATTAGAGTAAATTAGGAGCGAATTAATTAATATTTGTTGGTATCTAATAAGAGCGATAGAGTAGTTATTAAAGACTTCTTTGAGGGTCAGAAAAGCCATGATTTCTCAATATTATTTTTTAAAAGAAACGATGCTTCCTGGAAGTATATCATGGCTACATTATTTGAATATTACAAGCTAGAGAGCACAATCTATTCCTTAGTTCCACGAACACGAATCGGCCAAGCCAAAGTTTTTGTTCACCGTGAAAGCATCACTGAACTTGTGAAATCTTGACTTGGCATTCAAATTTCTTACATGAAATGGTTTTGATGAGATTTAAACAGATGTACAAGTTATAATAAAGGTTAGATCAATAAGTCCAGATTAATTATGCAAACGTTACAGCTCTTGAATATTTAATTTACAATTCTGCGAATTTCACTTGTAATAAATAAATAAACACGGTACGAACTTTTGGACTTGCCATCAAATTATTCAGTTAGTTTAGGTTCTTTCAGTAACGGCATCCTATCAGTTTTATGCTCGCAGTAAAAATATTTTCACGTAAAATATAATATTTGTTCCAAAAAAGGGCTCACTAACGCCGCATCGTCACGCAATACGCCCATTTTGTAACTGAACCGTTCACAAATATAGTTTTGGAAACAAATAGGTTCTGAGCATTAACTTGTATGCATAAAGCAGACAGACGGGAGGCGCCTTTGGTTTATCTATGCACTACAATTTCTCTGCCACTTTTTGACGGGGACGAGGAACACACGTACAGCCCTCCGATTACGAAGTGCAAAATTCGAACTTCGTATCGTGCCGTCCCACTCAAGCTAATATTATTTAACATGAAAGTGAGCGGGACGATACGACATGAACTTAGATTTTCGAATTTCGTAGTCTGGGGGCAGTCGTGCAGCGCACGTCTACGCTCCTGTCAAAATTTGTTACGTTCAAACGCATACTTAAATAAAACTGTCACACAAATGCCAAAAACACGCACACAATCAACAGACCCTGATCATTTTGATCAGACTTAACCCTTAATTTGACAATGTACATCAAGACGAACATAGACAGTACATAGCACAAACGTCATCTATGAATTTTTCTGCTCTTCAAAATTATTTCATAATCCAAAGTCACTGAATGTCAACTCAAATATCATTATCAACAGAAGTGTTACTTAAAACATTTTTGTTTTGAACCATCATCAATATCTATAGCAATGTTTTCGTATTTTTATTTTATTACACAATTTTAGTAGGTATAAAATCAGAAGTGACTGGAATTCAGATTTTCGCTTTTCAGTTCTGCCAAATTAAGGGTTGTTAGAGATTTGGCAGAGGGGAAATCGCGCGTTAGTAACATCTCCATTCCTTTCCTGCTCTAATCTTGTATGTTTAATTGACGACTAACGGATTGTTGGACAACTTGAACCGTTTCATTTGGGCAGTTAGGGTTCCGTTGGCGACTGGGAAAGTGTACAATACCATTTTGGGTTCTATTTAAACCCTGATCCAAAAAGAGGGGTGTTATAACTTTGACGTAACTATGTATGTTTCGGACTAAACCGTAGCCCTTCCTCTGGGAGCACACGCTTCGACGGTAGCGAAACGCAAACTGCGATTAGTCCGAAACAGTAAAAGTAAAGTAATCTTTATTCTGTTAGCTGTACTCGAGAGACATACATGAGTGATCCGTTTATTTCACGAGATAGCTCGCCCTTGTACATTGTGACGGTTCCATTATTTTTCTATTATAATAATAAAAAACTACTTAATAATTACGTCCTCTCATTCTGAACGGAGGCCTGTGTCCAGAAGTGGGACGTAAAAAGTCTGGTGATGATGATGATGAATACAGTTACGTAAAACATAATTTTAGTCACCGGTGAGATTCAAAAACCGACCCCGCTTAATTTTAAACCTGGCAAGAGCAAATCCACAAAGGTTTTTCGTTTCAAATACGAGGATCTAATTAAGCTACAGTAACGGGAAGACACTTAATTCTTAGCGGTTAAATTTCAGTTTGATGTGAACTATAGTTAAATTTAAACACTGAGTTGAAAATATGAAACTTTGCCGGTTGGAAGTAAGATCTACTAATTGTTTCAACGCTGCGTTGAGTGGTTTGTTCCACTTTAATTTCGTCTTGAAGTGTAAATTAATGGACGTCTTCCTTTAAAATAGAGACATTCATTTACTTATGCAAGTATATTTTCTTTGGAGTAATATTAAGCAGGGTGTCAATTATTAGAATGTTAAGGTGTCAGACAATGGGAAGTTCGCCTTCAATAAATCTCTATATAGACGAATCCGTAATCCTTCCTCTGAGGGTCGAGCACGACTTTTTAAATCCTGCGTAACGTTACGGTTATCGTGTCGAGATCGAGAAACCTCATACTAAATTTTAGTTCCAAATACGCTCACGGGCGGGCCCTGTTCCAAACGTCATACCAACTCGATAACGTTTACTATTCGATTTTACGTGACACAGGTTTCGAATATTCGTACTAACAGAGCCTATGTTCGGCGGTGCACAACTACCCCAGTTTTCATCGTCATTTATATTATTCACATATATAGCACACTACTTACACTAATCGATATCACTTTGTACAGGCTTGTTCACGATAACTATTGACGCAGTATTCGACTTACATAAGGGAGTGATCCATTTCGACGACCGGATAGCCTAGTGGTTAGAGACCCTGACTATGAAGCTTGAGGTCCCGGGTTCGAATCCCAGTCGGGGCAGATATTTGTATGATGAATACGAATATTTGTTCTCGGGTCTTGGATGTTTAATACGTATATAAGTATGTTTATCCGTTGTCTAGTACCCATAGTACAGGCTTTGCCTAGTTTGGGACTAGGTCAATTGGTGTCAATTTGTCCCATGATATTTATTTATTTCACTACTAGCTGTTGCCCGCGACTTCGTCTGCGTAGGATTCGGTTATCGCTATCCCGCGGGAACTATACGATTTTCCGGGATGAAAGATAGCCTATGTTTTAGTCTAGGGTATAATCTATCCCCATTCTAAATTTCATCCAAATCCGTCTAGCCGTTTCAACGTGAAGAAGTAACAAACATACTCACTCACTCACAAACTTTCTCATTTATAATATTAGTAGGACGATGAATCAGGGTCTTGGTTCCGTATTTCATTTCGTTGGTGTAGGATTAGAGACCCTGGGTCCATGGGGTCCCGATGCACACGTATATTTAGAAATCTAATGCCCGTTTTCACCAACGACTCCTAATATTTAAGGAATCCCTTAGCTCTTTTAGGTGACACCTAAGACCAATTTCCGTTTCACCAACGCTTAAGTAACACCTAACTGCTTAGGGGGCCCCCTAAGTTTAGGGGCTCGAATATTGACCCCCTAGCGCTAAGTGACAGTTCGCGCAGTCGCAGATGCGTTTTAATTTTTATAGGTTATCGTGCATTTGTTATGCAATAATTAACTAAAACTGATAAGATTTATATAAAATGGAAGGCTATTTAAATGATTTTGTAGAGTTTGGAAGCTGTTGAATAATTAGATTTAATATTCACATCAAACTTGTTTAGATCAGACTGAAGATCAGATGATTTAACAAAGTATGATAGATACTAAAGATTTCTCATATGATATACCTACTCGTAGAATGTCGAAAGAAAGCGTGCTTTTCATACTTAAAAAAATATTACTTTTTAGGTATTTGGAATAAAAGGATAACTGAGAACAGAAGAAGAATAGTTCTGTATAAAGGAAGACCTCATCGCAGATGGACGAATGCTTAATATTCATCATCAGTCTATTAATGACCCTCAGAATACAAAACAAACCAGAAGCCGCGTTCAATTATAACAACACGCCGCGCACTGTGTCAATTTATTGTTGATTTCGCTATCCGTTTTCACTTAAAATATAATCCTGTTCTGTTTTTTATAAACCCAACGGCATTTCTGCATGTAGGAATCACACGACAAGCGATTAATCGATAATTTTTTTTAAGAGAAATACTCTTAAAAAAAATTATCGATACAAAACCGGTTTTAGAAATCACTATAGATAAAACAAACCGTCACTTAGTTAGGGGACCCCTATTAAGGTGTTACCTAGGATGGTGAAAATGAAATTAGGTTAGGGAGATATATAAGGGGCCACTTAGGATAGGGGTCCCCTGACTAGGTGATGACTTAGGTGTCGTTGGTGAAAACGGGCATAAAAAAGCGCCTGGTCGACGCTACTGGCGACCAACGGGCTGGCAGCCATTTCTCCCGCGAATCAGCATCGCTGTTCAACGGGGGAACGCCGCCAGGCTTTTCAGCACCATGCCACCGCGGCCATATTTAGACTTAGGTTAGTTTTAAGTATTTATAGCTAGCTAGTTTTTAATTTGAATTGTTTTTAACATCCCATGGTAGTTTCATTTCGTATTAAATCTCAAATGGCCTAAAAATTGTTGCGAAGTTCGGCTTTATCCAAAAAGATTGCTGTTTTATATTTTCTCTAAAATCGTTAAATGCGTTATTAGAGTACATAATATTTTCCGTGTAATTAACTTCTTGTATCAATTATTAAAGCAATAGTAATTCATTTCGAAGCCGGCTCCAATGATTAAATTTATTAACGTCGTAAAGTAATTATGGCAGGTGTTCGTGATACACTACTAATGAGCTCGTTTTGAGGATATTCAGACTTAATTTTTCATCTAAATATAATACGATCTCATTAAATACATAAAATGTAAAAGTGCTGAATGTAAAACATAACAGTAAAATCTGTTTTACTGTTATTTCGTAGGTGTCTGATACTTTATAACACTTCTTTTTTTTTCTTATTTGAATAAACCACTTGTCTGTACCACTACCACCACTAAATCAAAAAGGGCGCTCGCTAAGGAAGGAATTATTGAAACTACAAGTCTCGTATAATTCTCTATAAAAACAAAAAAATATTTCCTTACTTAAGAAACTTGTGACAACCAAACGATACCGCGATGTAGAAATCGCTTCGGCCGGTACAGCGACATCTAGCGGCGAATTAGGTAAACTCTATCGTATAAGCGCAAACACCAATACTTGTCTTATTTGTACATAGTTTTAAATAATTATTATAAGTACTTCAAAGATCATGTCACCTTACTATAATTATTGTAAATGATAGTTTATTTTGCTGACGATACCAATTTCTATTTAACCCAACCACTCACTGCAAGTGGGTTTAAAGTTCCTTTGCATAATTTGATCCTAACATTCAGAACCTACATTGTGAAAAAAAAATTACGCTAACACAAAGAGCACGCATTTTTAAAACTTTGCACAATTTTGCTTAAAAAAAAGTTACATCGGCTGAATGGGAGCGACGGGAGATGATTGTGTCAATATTTAAATTTAAGATTGAAAAAACACGGTGTCCGGCTGTGCACATGCCCTATTTTCCGTCTGTGTAAATAATTCGTAACAGAAACCCTTTTTTTTAAGACAAGGTCAGATTACACTGAGGTAAGCTCATGATTTGACTTACTACGTCTAATGTATAGACCCTGGAAACTAACTTACCCACTAACCTCCCTACCTATTAACTTACCTACTAATATAATAAGTACCTACGCCGCAGTGAAACATCCCATCATTTAAACTTAAAATCAAGTGGAATGCTTACTCTTTTATTATTAAACTCTAGCTGTATGGCCTATCGGCCTTTACCTTTATTTCAAAATAAACTACTGGGTCAATAAAATTGCCACAGTGTCAAACTGGCCACTTTTTATTTTCGATGACGCAAAATTCAAAAGTTGAAAGTTCTGCAACAATACAAATTCTTAAAATTAGGTACATTATTTAGCAGGAAGGTGTAATTTAGTAATTACACACAGAATTTTCATTTATTCGAGCTGTAATTGGACAACGTGATGTAAGTTCGTAATACAACGCCGGCTTTGTAGTTTAATTTTGTGCCGAGATTTAAGAGCAAAAGTCAGTGATTTAGGAGTTGCGTTTTATTAAAGAAAATTGCGGGAAGTTTTCTCAAATTAAATTTGAGAAGTTAACGAATAGGTGAAGGGTTGAAAGTGTTTTGGCGTGTTGGGTGCTGATTCGGGCTCGCAATTTCGCTTATTTCACCCTGAGGTTGAAGTTTGATTTATTTCTCGAAGTAAAATTACGTTTTACATTATTACTGGTTATACATAAATAGGTAGGTATTATGATGCGTTTCCAGTGACACAGAGCGAAGCGGAGAAAAGCGGACCTTGATTTATATGAGTTATCACAGTAATGATCTAGATAACTGTTATCTAGATCATCACTCAGAGTCAGTGAAAATAGTACAAGATCACTCGTCGACATCGTCATCAGCCTTTTGTTTAATGTCCAGCTGCTGGACACCGGCCTCCTCTCAGAATGAGAGGGCTTGGGCTATAGTTTCCACGCGGGCCCAATGCGGATTGGGAACTTCACACACATCACTGAATTGCTTCGCAGAAGTGTGCAGGTTTCATCACTATGTTTTCCTTCACTGAAAAGCTCGTCATAATTTACAAATTTAATTTCGCACTTGTATTTCCGAAAAAACTCAGAGGTTCGAGCCGGGATTTTAACCTGGTTTTGAAGCAGAAAGTCGCAGGTTAAAACTCACTTATGCTAAAAATCACTTGTGCTCAATTGTGATGCACTAAGAAGGGATTTTTCGAAATTCCCACGGGATAGGGAACTAGCCCATTTTGAAATATTTCACGGGGGTACAGCCGCGGGGCAAAAGCTAGTATTTTATAAATTGACTAGCTTGTGCCCGTGACTCCGTACGCGCATAATCCCATTTATTCTCTATCCCGTGGGAATTTCAACCAATCCGTCCTTAGTGCTAGTCTTCTTTCCTCTGGAAAGCGTAGAGGTAGCAGAAATTAATATGAAATGTTCAAGCTTGCAGTCCCTTGGAGCTTTAAAAAAAAACAGTTTTCTAAGTCAACGCAATCAAAAGATACAGTCATTAAAAAAGGTAGTTTCCATACAAATTGCCGTACTTTCTGTGAAAACCTAAAG
This sequence comes from Clepsis dumicolana, assembly GCA_963691665.1. Taxonomy (NCBI): domain Eukaryota; kingdom Metazoa; phylum Arthropoda; class Insecta; order Lepidoptera; family Tortricidae; genus Clepsis; species Clepsis dumicolana. The sequence goes on along the minus strand of OY829521.1, from coordinate 2,352,362 downwards.
GGTACTTCCAGCTGTCCTAGAAACTTTAAATTCACTATGAAGGTAGCTCTTATAGCACAACCACTCAGAAAATTCTCGTAATCTTAAATTTTTATGTCTGTCTGTATGTCACAAAACAATAAAAAATTACCACACACTGCGTGCGTTTTGCTTAGGAACAGGGCTCTGCTAACACTGGACAAGTTAAAACACTGGTGAAAAGCGTTAAAATCTTTCAATGGAACCCCCGTGCCCGAGTCTGACTGGCACTTGTCCGGTTTTTAGGGTTCCGTACCTCGAAAGGAAAAAACAGAACCCTTACAGGATCACTTTGTTGTCCGTCTGTCTGTCTGTCTGTCTGTCAAGACCCTTTTTCTCTGGAACACGTGTAGGTAGCATGCTTAAATTAATATCAAATACTCAAGCCTGCGGTCCCTTAAACCCGTGAAAAAATCAACCTTCTAAGTCAACGCAATCAAAAGATAGTCATTAAAAAATCCATTTCCATACAAATTGCCGATTTCCAAAAACCTAAAGGGTACTTCCAGATTTCACAGACCAATATAAGTTGACCCCACACTGCGTACATTTTGCTTAGGAGCAGGGCTCTGCTAGCACTGGACTTCTTAAAACACGTGGGAAAAGCGTTAAAATCTTTAAACGGAACCCTCGTGCCCGAGTCTGACTGGCACTTGGCCGGTTTTTTTTTTTCGTGCTTATCGCTTTCAAGTTGTCCTATTCCAGCGTCACTGTATGCAAGTATACAACAGTCGATAACTTTAATTCCTAATTTCCTGACCCACCTCGAAAACTTCGCATAACTTTACTTGGCAACTATGCAATATAATATACCTATATATAAATATAATACCTTTCCTACAGGGACAAGCATGTATAAAACTATTGCAATGTGACTTACCTACTTCTGAATTGCTCCGACTTTTACCGAAAGTCACGACTCGACTTTCAATACAACTTGGTCGATACTCGATATGAGTGCGTGACTGCAAATCGGTACAATGGAGTTTCTTAAGGTCCCCAAACACGCTTGGGGCCAGCTCGCTCACACAAAAGTTAAACGAATTGATGGTAAATAAAACCGTGGTTGTGTACAGTACACCATAGTTCAATAACAGTTTCAAATGAAGGGTACATGGAAAGAGCATGTCTGATTAGACAAGTTGCTAAGGCGATTGCCTTAGCAACTTTTTGAGTTATCGCGATTTGAAAGTTTGGAACGATGTAATTACTTATCCATGTAACTTTCGTGTACATATTTTTTTAAAGTGATAAAAAGACAACATAAATATTTGTTTCAGAGGCCCGAGTACGAATATTTGAAACCTGCGTCACGTAAAATCGAATAGTAAACGTTATCGAATTTGTATGACGTTTCGAACAGCGCCCGCCCGTGGGCGTATTTAAATATTTATAACTCGGAGACTAAGGCCGGGACGAGACATCGCACACGCCAGCGGACTTGGTTTGCTAGCTAGCTGTGTCAGGATGAAATGGGTTTTACACGTAGTAGAGCTTGGTCATGAGCTTTACTCATCCTCAAGGTCGATTGAGGTGGTAGAAATAACTGCAGACACATCATGTTTCACTTCTAGGCCAGTCTTTATTTGATTAAGGCCTACATCAATGACTCTACCGCACGGTTCGGAAATAACCTCTATTGAGAAGATACCGGCAAGAAACTCAATGAGGTATAATCTTTTCAATAATAACACCATACGAGGTCTAAATTAGTTACAATTGATATCACAGTTAACTCGTTACTATTAACGCGAAATGCAAGTACCATATTGGAAACGTTGGAGAGTTCTGTGCTTGCGCCCATTCACGTGATCTATTGCCAAGATATCATTTAAGACTCAAAATAAGACTCTGTACTTGGGGCACAGGCACTTAGTTCATTAAATCACTAACAATTCTCATTAAAACTCAAAGCACCAAGCCGATGCAAACGGATTACATTACCAACTTGTGATCAGTCCGACCCCCCGATCAAGAATGCCCTTTTCTTTTCAAAGTTACTAAATGTCATTTCGACCTTATACAAACTACCCACAAATGAACCAAGCACAGACCACTCCCAAGCAGTATTTATTTGACAGCTGTCACCGCTTGACGTTTCGTTAAAATCATAACAAATGACGGTAATTTATAACTTTAGACTATGATCAACACCGACTAGTGTATCGATTCTCCGACATATATATGTCATGTCAATATATGTCATGGGACAAATTGACACCAATTGACCTAGTCCCAAACTAGGCAAAGCCTGTACCATGAGCACTAGTCAACGGATAAACATACTTATATAGATAAAGACACACTTATATACATATTAAACATCCAAGACCCGAGAACAAACATTTGTATTCATCATACAAACATCTGCCTCGACCGGGATTCAAACCCGGGACCTCAAGCTTCATAGTCAGGGTCTCTAACCACTAGGCTATTCGGTCGTCATTTGGAACTAAAATTTAGTAGGTTTATCGATTTCGATACGATAACCGTAACGTTACGCAGCATTCGAAAAGTCGTGCTCGTCGTCGTCGTCGTAGTCGTGGTCGTGTAACTGAGTGGTTATAGTCTATTGAGTGCTCTACATTTTGAGATTAAAATCTCGTTTTTTTTTTTAAAGTGACTAGGCTAAAAGAGACTAGTTCTTTCCGTGTACCCTTGAAATGATTCCTGGTTATTTATATAAGACACATAATGAGACCGGGATATTGACCGCGATTACCTTATAGATTTGACGAGTTCCCGGTATTCTGCTTTTTTTTTGTGTGCGCAACAATAGCATCTGCCCGTTTCGTCAGTCTGCCCGTGATCATGATGCATGTAACTGCGTCGAATAATCGGGAGCTCGTCAAATACATAAGATAAGTAATCGCGGTCATTAACCCGTTCTCATTATGTCTCACCAAAAGTACGTTGACAGCCTCTCACCTATGCTATGCATGCACACTATGACCAAGATTAATAATAAAGTAAGGTAGGTATTTGCCTGCAAGTGACAGCATAAGATTAAAAGAAATCGTCTAAGTACGAGTCGGACTCGCGTAACTAGTGTTACGTACAAAGGCGAATAGGCTGTGTGCTCTGTATGGAACTTAGTCAGGGATAGTTTTAACATGTAATGTTGTACCTACCTATAGTTATAGTATTACTTGGTGAAAGTTTTATTACTGTGTCTTAAAAGAAGTGTTAACACTAATTTCATCAGTGGCCGCCGCCGATAATTTGCTCATTCTTCTCTATAGGTATAAATAGTTCGTCTATCACAGGATTCACGGGAAAAGAGTCTCGAAGGTTTTCCCGCTTTGACGGATATCTTTCAAGTTGTCCAGTGTTAGCAAAGCCTTTTTTGTGCCATATCTTCTAAAGCAAATAAAGAACATTTATTTATGGTTTGTAAGTTTCTCTGCAAAAGCTTAAAATAACTATCGAAGGAAACAATTTAAATTTCAAATAATTTATTGAATCAGGCGTTACTTTGCGGAGGTCCATATTTATGAACTAAAAAACAATTACTTTGCTCACCCGCGACCACTAATGACAAATAGTTATATCTGTGCGGCAAATGTATGTTTCCATGCAACACCTCCACCTCCACTGCTACACGAATCAACACATGCCACACAGACCCAACTATCACCACCACCACTATACTAAACGCTGACGCGTTTCGGCACTCTCCACGAGGCCATTTACGAAGCACAACAACAACCGCTCAACATGCCACCACTTCCACTACTGACATATGTAAACCATGTACTCAACTTAGTTAATGACAAAACCAACGTACCCACTAATATTTTATAAATTCCAAACTACCCTTTTATGTAAGTCCTAAACTACCCTTTTTTAAGAAATGAATTCCAAACTACCCTTTTTATTTTTATTTTTAATCTACGCCAGGTACCCCGTTATTTTTAACCGAGTACGGTAAAAAGAGAAGTCATGTTCTCATTATTACTATGACACATTATTAAAATTAGAACCAAGTCGTAACAAAGGCGAAGAAACCAAATTAACTTGTTCATTAATAATAGACCCCATGTTGTTGTACCTAATTATTTCCAATTGTTCTAAAACCGATAGCCGCAAACCCTTATCACAATAATGTAAAATTTCGTACGTATCTGAGTCTAACAACGAATGATTCGTTTCTAATAAATGCTTGGCAAAGTTTGATTTCTCTGGATGATCATGCCTATATGACGAGACATGCTCTTTAAATCTAGTATCAAAGCTTCGACCGGTTTGTCCAATTGGTTTGGTTTTTTGACTATTTGTCATTAGTGGTCGCGGGTGAGCAAAGTAATTGTTTTTTAGTTCATAATTTAAATTTCTATCAACTCGCCCTCCTTTATCGAGTAGGTAATTGTTTCTTGTCTATCCGAAGTCCACTTAGCACTTAAACCCCTCAAATTTCATTCTATCTAGACATTGCTTTGACTGAATTAGGTACGTGGGGACACCATTACCGTTGTTTGTTATCTTAAAAGGGGACCTTAGAAAACAGAAAATTGGAAACCTAATGAGTCCTTTTGAGTTGAAGCACTTGTTTTTGTCATTTCTTTGAAGGATCGTCACTCTTCGAGTAATTACGAGGCTACAAAGAAATAACAAAACACATCTACATTTCACAGCGGACTTCGATGGCGTGTGTATTTATGATGTAGATGGTATAGTGAGAGTAAAGATGATACAGTTGTATTAAGTGGCACATAATAACAACAGTACAAATTACTGTGGTAATTTCGAGTAACGAGAAATGATTACTCTAGCGTCTAGTCAATGTTATCATCTAACAGCTACCCAGAGGACAATAAATAAGAAAAAAACACTTAACAGTTGTTAACGACAGTCTTAAATACAACACATAATTCGAGTATACAAATATTCCCTAAGAGATTACAACCGCAATTGTAAGTAGAGCTCTTGTTTCGCCTCCTCGTCTCAGAAGCTGTTGGTTAATTGGTTCTGACACGGCTCGAGCCAATCTGGTTGGTTATATTTCTAGTTGCCATGGGAAATTACCCGGGCAATTACTTAACCGAAGTATTGTGTATTGTTCGGGATAGATTCTATCCGGGTTAAATCAGGGGATATTGTTGCTTCGGGAAATTGATGCTGCGGTTAGGAACTGGAGATTAAAAGGGTTAATACATTATAAGGTTTGTTGCGGCTGGTTACTAATTGGCTAGTCGTGCAAAGGCCTAGTTTTAAAGTTTGTTTTTGAGATGTTTTATTCGAAAATGCGTTAGGTTTAATGCTGAGACCAGATGCATTTTTGTGGGAAAAATGGGATTTTTGCATAGACTCAATAAAAGCGTATGGACCGGCCTGTCTTTACTCCGTATTTTGTAGCCACTTTTGAGGCACTAATCTGTGTTAGCAATATGAGCAGTCAACGCGCGTTTGACAGAAAACATTAGCGAATGCCAAAACAACGTTGATATCGCGTTATTTTAGAAAGTCTAACTGCTGGAGCAAGAAGGACGCAGTGGCGGTTACTCCACCGACAAAGGATTCCTGCTTGAGTTTAAGAATAGTCTCATTTTGCTAGTGATAGGATCTTGTGCAATTTCCGAAAGGATCGTTACCAGCATCTTACTCGCTTATCCTGCCGTTAAGCAGCAGTGCTTGCGCTGTTTTATGTTTCGATGTAGAGAGTAAGACAGAAGGGGAAATTACGGGCACGAGAGGCATTTCATCTGAGTTCTCAAGGTTGGCATCAGGTCTGCAATTCCTCCAGTGTTGTGTATTTATTGGGCTGCGGTCACCGCTTACCATTATGACCCACAACTAGTTTGCATTCCTTTTTTAGGGTTCCGTACCTCAAAAGGAAAAAACGGAACCCTTATAGGATCACTTTGTTGTCCGTCTGTCTGTCAAGACCCTTTTTCTCTGGAACGCGTGGAGGTAGGATGCTGAAATTAATATCAAATACTCAAACCTGCGGTCCCTTGAAGCTGTGAAAAAATCAAGCATCTGAGTCAACGAAATCAAAAGATACAGTCATTAAAAAAGTCGTTTCCATGCAAATTGACGTTTTTTGAAAACCTAAAGGGAACTTCTAGTTGTCCTAGAAACTTGAAATTTGGTATGAAGGTAGCTCTTATAGTACAACTACTCAGACAAGTTTCAAAATCTTAATTTTTTATGTCTGTCTGTAGATTTCGCAGACCAATATAAGTTGACCCCATACTGCGTACATTTTGCTTAGGAGCAGCGCTCTGCTAACACTGGACTTCTTAAAACACTGGGGAGTAGCGTTAAAGTATTATATAATACGTGCCTATAAAATTTGAGGGTTGCCCTCGATTTCCCTGAGATTCCATCATCAGACCTGACACTTGAGAGACATGGTGACAATGGGACAACCTCAGGAGTATACCCTTTCGAATAATGATTTAACATTTTCAAAATTATCCTCCAACTCCTAACCGTTAAGGAGTTGTACCTTCCATCATCAGCTCATCAACATGAGATGATGACTACCAGACGCAAATACTTGAATAGCCTTAGAAAATATATGAAACACATAATACGTGTCTATAAAATTTGAGGGTTGCCCTCGATTTCCCTGGGATCCCAACATCAGATCATGACTTGGTGACAATGGGACCACCTCAGGAGTATACACTTTCGAATAAAAAAAAAAATTCTAAATCGGTCTACAATTGACGGAGTAGTCGATGAACATACATAAAACAAAAAAAAAAAATTAAGTCGGTTAAAAATGACAGCTAACAGTCGCAGCGTATGTGGAAAAAGACCGTAAGTCGTAATGACTTACATCCTTCTTCCATATGTATGAGTTTTACTTGTAACTTTCGTCTCCGGAATAAAAAAAAATAGGCCATATTCATATAATTTATTGCTATCATGTTCATTTTTTACAATTTATGTAGGTATTAAGAAAAATTATTATGCAGGGCACTGCAAACGTCTTACATGCTAAATTAATTGAAATAAAATAGGAAATTACATTATTAACAGTTAATTTTTTTTGTATAAATATATTTATTGAATTAATACACACACAAACTACAGTTAAATTAAATTATTAAATTATTATTATTATATTATCTCATATACATTAAAAAACACACAATCAATACATTAAATTAAAATGTATTAAAATAGTAAAAGTAGGTAGGTAGGTTAGCCATTAACATAAGAATAAATAATAACATAGTAGAACGTAATCTCTTTTGCCCGATTTGCGTCGTTACACCCCTCTGTCGTCAAGGCGTGTTGCTAGGGTCGGTTGCTGTTAAATGTTACTTACGTCTAAAGATAATATCGCTAAAATATAAGTTTTTCTTTACTTTGAAATCATTCTTTTTATTCTAGTTCTGCAAAATATGAGATTTATAAATCATTACGAAGGTCTACATAATACAGACACTTCTAAATAAGAAGTTATTGTAAGTGCCATACCAAATGAAGCCAATTAAGGTGATTTAAGTAAGTATTACTTATCTACAAATATACAAACTTAAAATAAAATACATACAGTAGGCTCACGTAAAACTATTACAACCAAATTATAAACAACCAAACGCGCGTGCGGCGACGCCGGCCGTGACAGTCTGACTGAGTAGTCTGTTTAACGAATACTCTAATATCGTGACCTTGAGCCCGTCCGGAGCGGGAGTTTCCGTTGTACTATGTTATTATTTATTCTTATGCCATTAAGTTTAAGAAGAATCACATTTTCTAAACGGCACGAAGATACAGACGCGTCCTTGGATAAACTTTAAACTCAGCGTTACAGACGCCCAGCACTTTGCTTAAGTAATAAAAACCGCGCGGGCCAACTCTGCATTTTCAAAAACTTGACAACTTGATCGATGGCAGCTTTATACTGCTCCCAGTTTATGCCTGAATTGTTATTTTGTAGTAACTTGGCAATAAATCGTGAGATTTGTTTCCAACCGCTCCGTGAACTTGGCCCGATATAAATTGCTTTACGGTTAAAAGATTCAACACTAACGTAGGAGACTTAGGATATAAAGCTGGGAACCAGTAGTGTAGGTTTTACTGAAGGGTGTAGTTTTTAAATAAGCTTTTCATACAGTAACAGTTTTAAATGGTTCGCGGGTAATTACATTAGACATTATTCAAATCGGAATATTGACCGTGATTATATACCTTACTAAGTTTGGATAAGCTCGCGATATTTCGACGCAGTTACATGCATCATGTTCACGGGTAGACTGACGAAACATAATGCATGTAACTGCTTCGAAATATCGGGAGCTCATTCAAACCTAGTAGGGTAGTTGTGGTCAATATACCGTTTTAGATTAATGTCCTTTCGTACAGGTCTCGAAACAATATGCTTTTCACTAAAGACATAGAATACTTAAATCCAATGTGTAGTCCTTGATGGCTTAAAAAAACTAGTGACTTTGAGCTGTGGACCTCGCGAACAAACTTTTTAAAATTTTCCGATGTATTAAAAAAAAATTACCCGACTATCGTGACATTTTGAGTCCAGGTTCAATAATTTGTAGGTTTTTAAAAAAAAAAACGAAACTGAGGTCGCGAGATCTACAGCTCACAGAGCCACTAGTCTAAAGATTAAAAAAATAAAAAATAAAAAAACTAAAAGCCAACTTTCTGTTTCAGATTATGAAGCTAGCGGGGCCCAGCCTCGTCCGGGCGCCATGTGGGGCGCGGCCGTGCTCCTGCTCACACAGATAGTCGTATGCCAGTTTGCTACAGGTATGATATGACACACATATGCAAGCATAACGCCTATACCCTATACACTTAACATGCACAACTACGACGCGACACCCGCACATCGAAAATCGCAGCTCGCCAATGAGCGGCGACCCGCGTCGGCTGCGCTCGGCATTTTTCGACAATGTTCAGTCGAACCATTCAACTATCCCGCTCAGCGAGGGCGATGGGAGTTGTCAAGTATGGCTTTTTAAAATGTATGTTTACTTACTTAGGAAAGGTAATTCTAGCGTTTTCATATCCGTATGCTTTCTACACCACTTCACGACACGCGATAACATAATTGGCAATATATTAAATTGAGCAAAACATTATCATTATTCACAGTTGAAACTCCAGTGACACAAGCCCGCATGTCACAAATGGCACGGCAGACTGACGCGATGCATTGTTCATATTTTTTGCCCTGCCCGCAGTGGTATCTATAAGGTGAAGCCCTTTTTTGGGCTTAGTCACGCTTCCGTAGACATTTATTCGTAGTACTAATACACATTGTTTTGTCAACAGACAATCCATCAAGCCCCTCAACCGAAGAGCAAACAGTCTCTTCATTCTACGCTCTCAGCTCAGTGCCGTCGCCGGCTCCTATAATGCTACGACTCGGAAACTCCACGATAGACAGCACCAAGTCTTTCAAAGTGCCGCAAGCTTCGCCACAGCCCACTTCGCAAGCCGTCACCAACCGCCCAGTACTAGGAAAGGTCGTGGTGCCACACGTAGTGTCTGCAGCAAGGAACACATACTTTGACCATGACAGAAGATATGGGCCCACATTCGAAGATGTCCCAGTGGGTAACCTGACGAAGATAACTGTGCAGTTAGGGGAAGATGCGCATTTGAATTGTAGGATAAGTCTGCTGCAGGATAAAACGGTGAGTAATGATAAGAGTTAGAAGTCTTTAGTTCGCAATAGCAACTTACATAATACAGGTTCAAGGTTAACATAACATTAAATCGCAATAGCAACTTAGATAATACAGGTTCAAGGTTAACATAACATTAAATTAAATACGGTTGCGAAAAAGGAATCCACTCAGCATTCGTCGGCTCACTAAAGGTGGCTCGACGCTGATATTACGTGGATCCTGGTTGGCATACGATACAGAGCTATCGCAAGCCCACGTTAACACACTACACACTCCAAATATTACACAGCTCACTCAAACAGTACCCACTCAAACAGAAGTATTGCCAACAATATGCTTCACTGTCTTGTACAGCCCGGCATTATTGAGACACATAGTAGGTAACCCCAACGAGTAACGAGTAGTAGTAATCTTTGATAGGTCTATATAAAATACACAAATACCTAGATGATAATCCTTGCCGATTTCTGCTACTGTGTCTGCTTCTTCTTCCTGATCAGTGGAACCTCGATGACATGGTATGTATGAGCACTTGCATTGCACACATGTTAGAGTGCCGTTAACATTGTAGCATATGTCTGAAACGTAAAAGAGTACCTAGGCATAACATTTAATAAAAAAAAACATAATAATTATATCGTAAAAGCCACCGTGTCATTGGGGAGCAAAAGAAAAAATATAAGGAAAAAGTCAGAATTTAACTGAGTGTATGAATGACCCGAATACGCCCCAACATTTCATGAGAAAGATTTATAATTTGACGTAAAGTTTGAGTCGTTAAAAGTTGTTGTAGCAAGTTACTTGCACGATTACATATTTTTAATAACCGCTATAATTTAGGCGTTTTAACGTGAACTGGGTAACCTAATAAACTCTTTTATTGGGTACTCAATTCTGTGGTTTTTTTTTTTTACTTTTTCGCGGTTTATACTTTACTGATTACTCAAACTTCTTCAAGTCAAGGTGGCGCAAAAGTCATCACCTAAGATGCTGCAATGTTAGCTAGTTTGACCGTTAAGTTTACTAATCTTAAATAATCAACAACATTTTTATTCCACTGCAGAAGCGATAAAAGTGCCAAGGCAGCCCTAACTTTCATATAGATTTCTATCGAGGATTTCGTTAACTACTTACTACCTACTTAAGACATAAATAGGCTTTAATTATGGTTTGAAATATTAAACCTTTATTTCAAATATTAAACGAGATGTTTAGGATGTAAACCAAGCATAACCAGGTAGTCCAGGTAGGTACGGTCTTAAACCAATTTTGTTACGTATGTGTGCGTGTAATTGTCTTCAATAAACAGTGTGTGTATAACCATCAACTATTTCACTCGTCTTCCCGAAAGATATTGAACACTGACGACGAAGATGATACCAATACATATTAGGTACGAAACCACGCGTGCAAAGCACAAATTTGTTGAACAAATCTCATGTAAATTTAATCGTTTCGCGTTTGAATATAACAAGTAGGCGTTCTCGCACCGAGGATAGTAAACTACGCCTTTGTAAATAATAACTAGGTTTGTGTCGGAATGTAACTACATGTTGGATCAACTCAAACATGGGAAACAGACGGTTGTCTTAGCAAATTAAATTTGAGGAAAATAAACGTCGAAGTGTTATTGTGTTAACTGTATTTCTATTGCTATTAGTAATGCGCTGATAGTCTCAAAAATATGTTAAAGAGGTTCACAATTGAAGTGACTTTTTTGTTTCCTCATTTTTAGGGTTCCGTACCTCAAAAGGAAAAAACGAAACCCATAAAGGATCACTTTGTTGTCCGTCTGTCTGTCTGTCAAGACCCTTTTTGATTATTTAAAAATAAAATAAATTGATATTAACGGGATAACAGTAAAACTAAAAAAAAAACTGGCCAAGTGCGAGTCGGACTCGCGCACGAGGGTTCCATAGAAAGATTTTAACGCTTTTCCCCAGTGTTTTAAAAATTCCAGTGTTATTAGAGCCCTGCTCCTAAGCAAAATGTACGCAGTGTGGGGTCAACTTATATTGGTCTGTGAAATCTACAGACAGACATAATTTTTTAAGATTTTGAGACTTTTATGAGTGGTTGTGCTATAAGGTACCTTCATACTAAATTTCAAGTTTCTAGGACAACTAGAAGTTCCCTTTAGGTTTTCAAAAAACGGCAATTTGCATGGAAACGACTTTTTTAATGACTGTATCTTTTGATTTCGTTGACTCAGATGCTTGATTTTTTCACAGCTTCAAGGTACCGTAGGTTTAAGTATTTGATATTAATTTCAGCATGCTACCTCCACGCGTTCCAGAGAAAAAGGGTCTTGACAGACAGACAGACAGACAGACGGACAACCAAGTGATCCTATAATGGTTCCGTTTTTTCCTTTTGAAATACTAAACATGTTCTTTCCGTGTACCCTTCAAGTGTCATAATGATTTTCGTTGTCAGGCAACGTGATGTCACCATGACATTTTCTACAAAAAGGTTCTACAGAGGGTCACGATTCAGTTGGTTCAATAGTACTCCTTCCTTCTATCCCGATATAGTGCTACGAGTTGAATGAATGGATTAATAATTCAAATTCAAAATTCAAATTCAAAATTTTATTCAGCAAATAGGCAGTTGAATGCTCTTTTACACGTCATTTTTTTTGAGTCTACCAGCGCTTTCGGAAAGACCATGATTGCCAAGAAGAATGCGCCGCAAGAAACTTGGCACAAAGTAATTTTTTCTAAAAACAAGTTACATTAGCTCTTACAATACGCAACCACAGACAAACTACACAAAGAAACCTCACTCTGTCATTAAAAGATTAAGAGAGAAAAAAAAATACCGCATTTTAGAAACAAGTGTAAAAAGTAATTATTAGAACAGCAAAACCAGAACACTTTACTTAATTAATTTATAATAATGTATTTGCTGAACATGCGAGTATACAGATGGAAAATTACAACGTTTCACTTATTTGGTAGGGGGTTCATATTCAAAAGGAATTCCGGTGTGAAAATTTTACAATACACTTTTGTTTATTTTTAATATAATTACTATGGCAATTTACGAATTTGTTAGAAACTGGAACTTAGAAATGAATTAATGCCTGTCATTAATCTTATACCATAGGGATTACCTATAACGAATGCTGACATGTAATGCGAACCTGACTGAGCCTAAACTTATAACTTAATCTTACAGAGAGTTTCATATCTAGGGACTAATCAAGTTATACTAGTTTGGGTTTGGGCAAACGTTCGTGTAAATGTGCTCCTTGGTTTAGATGTTAGGGCAAAATGAACGAGTGTTATTGTGTATTATAATATTATAATAATTATAAATGCGAAAGTCTCTGTCTGTCTGTTTGTTACCTCTTCACGGGAAAACCGCTGCACCAATCTATAAGAAATTTGGTAAGAAAATAGTTTGAATATTGTGGAATAACATAGGCTACTTTTTATTCGGGAAAATTCTATAGTTCTCGCGGGATAGCGATAACCGAAATATACGCGGACGAAGTCGTGAGCAACAGCTAGTTGTATATATTGTAGTTAGCTGAAGATTGGAGTAAGTGCACGGAGCCTTGTTCGTAAAGGTCAAACTATGCACGATTCACACGCTTAAAGAAAAGCGCATGAGGCGTCACGAGCAGGCCACCACCAACCCCCGACCACCAGGGCCGTGTTTTATAAACCTACAGGCTACAAGTTACAAGTCTACAGGAAACAGTCACCTGTAATGCACTGTGTACAATTACAGGTGTTTTATAAAGACACACGGAAAGCTACACTTGTAATACGGTATTCCAAATCTCGACTACAAGTAAATTCTACAAGTGTAATGGACATCACTAATTTAAAAAAAGTGGCTGCCAAAAATTACAAATAGGTAGAGGTTTTTTATCTATTACGTATTAAAAATACCCATGCAAAGTTTAAAAATCGTGTCAATTGCACTATTCAAGAACGTCTGGACCGATTTTTATGATCTTTCATTTGTTAGATTTATCTTTGCTTCGAATAGCAGGATAGGTATTAGTAGAGGGGAATATTTCACGAGAAAAAAAATAGGAAGTTCATTTTCTCATAGGTACAATTTCTATAGAATGACCTATGGCGGTACGAACTTCGCGGATCGGCTTGTAAAATACATCTATTCTAAACAATAGCAAAAAACAGCCAAAAAAAAAAAAAAAATTTTTAATTCGACGAGGAAGGCAAACGAGCAAGTGGGTCATCTGATGGTAAGTGACCACCACTGCCCTGCCCACTGCTTGTCAACGATTGCATGATACTCCAGTGCATATAAACAGACACAGAAAGAGAATTGAAGCTTCGCGCTCAATGAATCATTTTGATTATTCGACGATTGTAATGAGCTCCCAATTTCTTGCAGAATCTAGTCTAGTCTATTTGCGTACAGTTCATTCTGGACCTTTCATTTTAATATTGAAAAGGTGTGTCAAAATCTGTATTTATTCGTGGCCAAAACTCCCTAGTTCTATGCTGCCGTGGACTCTCTTCTTCCGAGTCCGGCTCAGACGAGTTCCTCAATAAACGATTCATTCCTTGATGACCTTGAATTTAATAACTTGAAGAAGAGATAGATAGGTAGATAGAACGTTTGATTTGGTACTGATCAAGACACCTAATTTAAAAATTTGTACACCTGTAGCCATTGTTACAGGTCTCAAGACGTACGTAAGTTTTCGTTACAATTTTACATATCTACAGTTGTATTTTACAATTTAAAAAAAACGCTTGTTCGATTATGTATTTATAACTATAAAATGTCCACCTTTTGTCTATGATACGGCTACAGGCGCCTGTACTTGTAGCTTGTAAAATTGTAGCACAGTACTTTTATAAAACGGAAATTGTAAAAAACAGGAGAAGTGTTGCCAATAAACTCCTGTAAAATTGTAACTTGTAGGTTTATAAAACACGGCCCAGAGGATGCGTATACAAGCCGCGCGTGTGGCCGATTTAAATGATTTTATCAGTTTGAAATGAGCAGTTAGTTGCAATAGGTAGATATAATGAAAACGGGATATTGACCGCGACTACCTATGGGTTATGTGATCATGATGCATGTAACCGTCGAAACATCGGGAGCTCATCGAACTTATAAGATAACCGCGGTCAATATCCCGTTTTCAATGTCTAGTTTACTATGGTAATAGTAAACTAGAATAAATCAAACCACTTAGGTTTTTAATTCAAACTCTACCGAAGCGAAACCTTATACGAAATCTTATTCTCATGAACCCTCCAACGTTAATAGGCAAATTAATGTATTATTAATTACAAATCCTAAATAAAGCCTGAATGCAAGCAGGCTTTAACTTATTAACATGGCTCCGATGTTTAGAACAACTCTTAACGACTTGGAGTTTCGAAACTTGAAAACTTTCAGAATTAGAGAATTCAGACAAAAGTTAAGAGCGATTCGACGGTATGGGCGGTAAAATAATGTTCCGTTCTAATCGGAACTATGCGAAAACTTAACAGTACAATTGTGAAAGTTTTGACATAATAATCTTAGTTCGTATCAGGAACTGTAGATAGTGGGGAATGTTATGATCGGGATTGAATGGTACTTTTTAGGCGCAGTAATTTTCGTCGAACAGTTTTGAAACGTTTCAATCCGTTCATTTTATTATGAAATAGCTTCGTTGCAGTAAATTCGAAATTCAATATTTTATTCAGCAAATAGGCAGTTGAATGCTCTTTTACACGTATTTTTTGAGTCTACCAGCGCTTTCGAAAAGACCATGATTGCCAAGAAGAATGCGCCGCAAGAAACTTGCCACTACCTCAGTATTTTTTTCTAAAAATTAGTTACATAGCTCATACAATACAGTATAACAAAGATGAATTACATAAAGAATCACTTTATCATTAGAAAATAAAGAAAAACATTAGAGTATTTTATTTATTAACCTCTATGAAAACTTTTCAGCTTTCTCGGTTTGAGCTGGGCGTTGATAGATCAGTCAGTTACGTTTTTGTTTTATGTTCAGAATTCCTAATGAGTGATAGGCTTCGGTGCGAGAATCTTACCAGGAATATCGGTTTTTGGATTTACGGTAATTTCCACGTAAATTAAGTTGATCTGATATATTATTCCATTAGCACTCGAGACCAAATCCCAAGGCAATCCGACTAGTGGAAGTGAGTCGAAATTCACTTCTATGATTTGAAACGGTTAACTTACATAATACGAACAGTGTAGGTAATTTATAGCTTGTAAAAGGGACGTTAATCTACGCACTGTATAATTGTCCTTTATTCCCGTAGGCGTTCCTTAAAACGTGTTCAAAGTTCTTATCTTTTCGGATCTGCCCTCGCGAAACTAGTCCACAGCCTCTAATGACGATAAAAGCTTTCATTGTTTCAAAACGCACCTCCCTTTTGTTACCGCGATTACGCAAATCACCCCATTGTGTAAGAAGTAACTAAGGAAGCCGGAGTCGTTAATTTCTTAAAATTTCAATGTAGTTTTCAAAAGCAGATTTTAGATTTTTTTTGGCGTCTTGTATTTTGATAATGATGGCAACACAAATAAATTTTCGAAAAAAGTTCAAGTTATTTCTAAGTCGCGAGCGAGACTTTTCGTTTGAGAAGCATTTACTTAGATAAACTTTTGATACTAATTATTAGCTTGATTTTGTTCAGTTATTTTTAAGTTAGTTTTCTTTAGATATTTACATTTTCGTATAATACGAGTTTGTATTCAATTTATTATTTCATAAAAAAAAATTAATGACTTTTAGTGGCATAACGCTGTCGTTCGATCAAACTATGACTAACTGACGCTAGATTAGTGGTATTTTTGTGGAAATTAGTGGTATTTCGTTCCGGACGTTTTCAAGCGCTAACCCGAAGTCCATGGTATTGATAAGTCGATGTTAAGAAGTCATAAAACTCGCATTCGTGTAAATGTGTTCACTAAATAACTAACTGTGACTACGACTATTAGGATAACTGGTAGCATATTAAGAGGTGGTGTTGGTGCCTTAAAAATGGGTTCGTAGTAGTAATGTAGTGGTGGTGGTAATAGTTGGGGCTGTTGATTCGTGTGGCAGTGGAGGGGTAAGTTTTTCATTGAAAACATAGTCGTAAAGACCTAGCTATCTGTCACGCGTGATCGCGGGTGAGCAAATTAATGTGTTTTAGGGTTCCGTATCTCAAAAGGAAAAAACAGAACCCTTATAGGATCACTTTGTTGTCCGTTTGTCTGTCTGTCTGTCTGTCTGTCAAGACCCTTTTTCTCTGGAACGCGTGGAGGTAGGATGCTGAAATTAATTTCAAATACTCGAACCTGCGGTCCCTTGAACCTGTGAAAAAATCAAGCATTTAAGTCAACGCAATCAAAAGATACAGTCATTAAAAAAAGTCGTTTCCATACAAACTGCCGTTTTTAGAAATCCTAAAGGGTACTTCCAGTTGTCCTAGAAACTTGTAATTTGGTATGAGGATAGCTCTTATAGTACAACCACTCAGAAAAGTCCCAAAATCTTAAATTTTTATGTCTGTCTCTAGATTTCGCAGACCAATATAAGTTGACCCCACACTGCATACATTTTGTTTAGGAGCAGGGCTCTGCATACACTGGACTTATTAAAAAACTGGGGAAAAGCGTTAAAATCTTTTTACGGAACCCTCGTGCGCGAGTCCAACTCGCACTTGACCGGTTTTTATTTCATAATAATAACTCGTAAGTACTAATTGTTTTTAAAAACACACACATTTTTATTTCAGCTGAAGCATTTTTTGTTTCATGAAAAACCGTCGAGTTGTGATCGAAATTGTTATACTGAGCTTTTAAAGAAGTCGAAATGAAATCCTACTCCTTAAAATTTATTGTGTATTTGATGCAACTTGTGACCAAAGGGCTGGCAGTTTTCTCTCTCAAAGAATCAGCATCGCTATTCAGCGAGGCAACGCTGCCAGCCTTTTGGGCACTATGCCACGGGGGCCTTATTTAGATTTAATTTAGTTTTAAGTTGTAGTTTATTTAGTTTAAGCTTAGATTTAATGTCATTGTAAATTGCTTTTATTATGTAAATAAAGTAGTATTTGATATTTCATGTTTCATATAATGAATAAACACTTTTGTACAAAATAAACATTATGGTAAGTGAATATAAAACATTGCTTATTTGGAATATACATTACAAAACGAATAAATATTTATTTTGTAATGGAAATAAATCTCAAGTATTTTATTGAAACGAATATTGTACTTAAGATACTATTTTATGTTTCGGAGAAGGTACTGACCTATATACTATACTAATAAATTACAACAACGAATTACTCACTGGTAGGTCAAAAAAATTATTCCATTATCAAGAAAAATAAATCCGTCTGCCTAATAAAAACTGTTTTCTTTCTGTCAGTCTGTTAATTCCAAGTAAATGACAACCTATTTAAAGTAAACTCCGACCGTATTTTATTTGTCAGGCGCGACAATGTTGGGGAAATTCTATGGAATTAATTTATGATTATGACAACTGGTACTTTATCACTTGCGCGGCCGACATAGTCAAATATCATCCCACGATTTGTGTAATTTGTCGAACATAACAGGAAATAATAATTAATCATCTACTCAAAACAGCCTAATGAAGAACGAAACATTGTTGATAATGTCCAGACATTTTAGCAAAACACTTATGTGTTTATGAAGTGAATTGTGTTGCTAAAATGATGACAAATTCGAATTGACAACTTCTAGTGACAAGGCGTCGATTCTCGTAGTTATCGATATCCATATTTTATTTAAGAAAATATTATTATTATTATTATTTATTATACCTACACTAGCCAACCCAGCGAACTTCCTAGATAGCGACATAGGCTGTTCCATAGAAAAAGATAATTCCTCTTTTTTTTATTTTTTTTTCCCTATTTTTAGTTAGGTATTCTGCTATTCGGAGAATGAGAGACGAATCTAATAAATTAAAGATCTTAAAAATCGGTCCATCCGTTCTTGACTTATAAATGGTGTAAATGTATCTCTACAGATTACATTAACTTTTAGGGGTGCTAGCACGCGTGCTATTTTGTCGGTTGTCACTCAGTGCGTCCTTCACTGATTCCATCACTATGAAAGGGACGCACTGCGCGACAAGCGACAAAATGGCGTGCCGTGCTACATGTGCAGGTAGCTATAAAAAAAATGTTTTCAATTGGATATAATTTATTTGTATTTCCTTCAGGTATCCTGGGTTCGCCGCAGAGGCAGAGAAGAGATGCCGGAACTGTTGACAGTTGGCGCTGTCACGTACGCTGCTGATGACAGGATATCCGTCGGGAGACGGTACCCTGGCAATTGGAGACTCCTCATCAGGGAAGTCAAGCCTCAAGACGAGGCTGTTTACGAGTGCCAGATTTCTACGCACCCGCCTAGAGTCAGCAGGACTTATTTACATGTTAATAGTAAGTGCTTTAGCATCATTATGTTAGCCGAAAGACGTCCACTGCTGGACATATAATAGGCCTTCCCCAAGGCTCTCCACTACCGATATGGTGCTTTCCGCATCCACCGCGGTCCCGCGATCTTTACCAGGTCGTCGCTCCATCTTGTCGGAGGCCTACTGACAGCTCGTCTCCCGGTTCGCGGAAGCCATTCAAGAATCTTCTGACCCCATCCGCCATCAGTCCTGCGAGCAATGTGCAATGTGTTTTAGTATATATAAGACTTACGTATGTGCAGTCAAACCATTTGATTTCTGACCCTGGGGCTTCTAAACGGGCTACATTTTTGCTGATATTTGCTGTCGGCAACTATAGAAATCTTTGTCTAGTTTCCATAATACTCGTTAGATCATGATCTCAATTGGAAAATCTTTTTGTATTTTTTTCAATTTTTTTTTACGGTCTTCCCGTGAATATTAATTATATTTTTAATAAACTCACCGAAACATATATGGTATTTAAATACCAATACCGAGGTTGGTATTTTTCTGGTTTTTTTCTGTGTATTCATGTTTCGGTGAGTTTATTAAAAATATAATTGATACTCGTTAGAGTCAGACAACAATTGCCAGTCACATATTGCAGAACCCTTTGTCCGGAGATGCTGTCCAGATTTACAAATTTGTAGAGAGCTCCTTCATTGCTAGGGAATCTAGCACTGGAGGCATTGTTTCGTAAACTATTAATACCTGAAGTCTCCCCATGAGGCTGACATGGTCACACCAGGTGTACCAAAGCCTCAATAATATAATTATAAGATAAAAAAAAAAGGTTCCACAGTGAGTGTCGGTTCGATAGTACATACTTTTATCTTACCAATTGCTTTCTGTAGGCTTCGTGTGTTTGCGTTTTATGGTGATGGGGATGCATCTTACGAACCTTGCACTCTCCTGCAAAGCAATTCAACGTGTGAAGTTCCCAATCTGCACTGGGCCGACGTGGCTGCTATTAAGTATAGGTCTTTGATGATGAGTGGTAACTGAATTTGTTTGATCAATGTTGTTTCTTTAAGGATCGGCGAGATACTTATAGTGGGTCCTACTTGATAGCTCTCTTGCACGTGTAATGCGAAGTAATTTGGCTTCATATAGTTGGGTGGCAGTTAAACCATAACGATATGAAATCAAAAACAACTCTTCCTTGTTAAAACGACATTAGTAGGCGTATGTTTAGCTCAAGTTTCACTAAAACTTTTCAGTCCTAAGACGAGTTTAATTGCCGTCACTCCCTTAATTTGACAGACTACAAAATAACAGCTAAAACGTTTCGCTTTTCTCAGAAAATTGTAACAATGAGTGACACGAGCGAAAAACATTCGCGTGAATTATTAGGGATTCGAGTCATGTGCGTTGAATTTACGATTCTTACCGACTGAATACTAAAAACGGTAGTAAAATGGTATTTAACCGATGCTGCTACCTTTATGAGATCACGGGAAGGGCTTAGTATTTTTTTATACGACAAGGAAGGCAAACGAGCAAGTGGGTCACCTGATGGTAAATGATCACCACTACCCATAGACACTAACTCACAACCCCGGGGGATTTGCAAATGCGTTGCCAATTACACCGGGTGTCTTACTCTAGTGTAAGCACTGCTGCTTAGCGATAGGATTACCAAGTAAGATAGTGGTAGCGACCCGGACGGATGATATTGACATTCAGTTTTTTTTTCAGTTAATTTAGATTATGTCGTAGCTTTGAATAGCAGAAAGCGCCTCTAGTGGAAACACTTCGCAGTTTTATCGCCTATTGAGACAATCTCAATTTGATTTATTCAAGTGAATTTCATTACAGTCGGGATAATTTTCACTATTGTAAACTGGGGCCTGATTCGATCAAGGCACCGCCTTAGTCCGCTGGCCTGGGTGATCGAATTACTGACTTCGCTTTAATTACTTTATTTGTGATATTGTGTGAGGGAAATTCGTATTTAGAGAGATACAAGGGGCCTAGGCGTACAATAATTGGCATACACTACAAAAGCAATGGATAGTCACTATTGTCATTATCACCAGCCTTTTTACCTCCCACTGCTGGGCACAGGCCTCTAAGCAAAAAGCTTGGGCTTAGGTACATCTATAACAGATGAGTTAAACACTGCTATCTGTGGATGACACACTTCCGTCATTTATTACTCCACTTGCTGTTTTAAAGGAACGTCTTATAATATCGATATTGCCAGTCCTCTTGGCTTTATCGTCCTTGAAATACAATAAACACGACAGACGAGGCACCACCGCTTACATAAGTCTCGGTTTTTCTGTGTGTAAGTCAGTCACTAATCTGTGTTATACTTAAACGTACAAAACCACAACTGTGAGCTAAAACAATTAGTTGGCTCATCCGTGACCACGCATGTGAGTTTGTGAGTAGAATGACTGCGTCAGAAATATTTGGGTCTGTGTGATGTGTGTTGATTCGTGTGGCAATGGAGGGAGAGGTGTTGCATAAAAACATACGTTTGTCGCATAAACGTAGCTATCTAAGTCGCGCGGTTGCGGGTGAGAAAATTGACGTTTTTACGTTTTTAGGGTTCCGTACCTAAAAAGGAAAAAACGGAACCCTTATAGGATCACTTTGTTGTCTGTCTGTCTGTCTGTCAAGACCCTTTTTCTCTGGAACGCGTGGAGGTAGTAGGCTGAAATTAATATCAAATACTCAAGCCTGCGGTCCCTTGAATCTGTAAAAAAATCTACCTTCTAAGTCAACGCAATCAAAAGTTACAGTCCTTAAAAAGGCTATTTCCATACAAATTGTGGATATCCGGAAACCTAAAGGGTACTCCCAGTTGTCTTAGAAACTTGAAATTTCGTATGAAGGTAGCTCTTATAGCACAACCACTCAGAAAATTCTCAACATCTTAAATTTTTATGTCTGTCTGTAGATTTCGCAGACCCATATAAGTTGACCCCACACTGCGTACATTTTTAGGCCAAAACCAATCTTATGACAATGTCATAGACATTTTGACAGGGGAAAGCTTTTCTCACTTTAATTATAATTGGATTGACCAAATGGATTGTTATACTAATGGACTATTACTACACGTGTGGTCGCAGATAGACAAATTTTTATTACCTCACAAAATATGGACCTCAGCAAAGTAACGCCTGATTCAAACAATTACAAAATCACGGTTTATTAGCTGTACCATTTATGTGATTGGTTCATAGCTTGTCATCTCGCTTTTCATCTGATCGAAAGTGAGCCACGATTTGAGGCTAGAGAGATTTATAGGTGCAAATGGCATCATTTGTTTCGGAAACGTTCGCCCTAACATTTGGTGTCCAGAGGGTGGTCGGTCTGTGTAAAAGCCACTCAAAATTACAAATTCAAGTACAACTTACGCTTGGGGACTTCGGTCCCCAGGCTTAACATCTGCCTGGAGAGAGATCTCTCTATTGGAGTCCTCCCCAAAACGCATACCCCCACGAACTTGCTCTACCCCTGGGCTGACTCTGCCTTTAATCTGCCTGACGACCGAATAGCCTAGTGGTTAGAGACCCTGCCTATAAAGCTTGAGGTCCCGGGTTCGAATCCCAGTCGGGGCAGATGTTTGTATGATGAATACGAATATTTGTTCTCGGGTCTTGGATGTTTCATATGTATATAAGTATGTATTTATCTATATAAGTATGTTTATCCGTTGTCTAGTACCCATAGTACAGGCTTTGCCTAGTTTGGGACTAGGTCAATTGGTGTCAATTTGTCCCATGATATTTATTTATTTATTTATTTAAATACAAAATCGTTTATTCGCAGTAATATGGTTACAGGGATCTTCCAAAATTTAAATTAAAAACTGCACATTACACCATTACTGACGTGCGAATATTTTGTAAATATACTTACAAGAAAACTTAATTACTAAAGAACTTATTGATTGAGTAAAAGGATCGGTCCAACAGCCGTGCATGAAGACCTGTCTTGAATTTATTCAAAGGCAGATCACATCGGTCTCTGGGTAGCTTATTACATACTCTGATGGCCATAATATAGGCATTTCTCTTAAAAATTGCAACTTCAGTTTTGGAAGGACTAATTTACCATCATTACATTTCCTTTGTGTTCTGTTACTTACATCTGTTACTGTTACCTTCAAATAACAATGTCTTCCTTTATCAGCTCCTCAAGTATGGGTGGTTGACGAGGCAGGCGCGCCACTCCTGGAGAAGTACTACGAAGCTGAGTCGACCCTCGCCCTCGTCTGCAGAGCGAGGCATGTGGAGACCCCAGCAGTGCTGACCTGGCTACACGAGGGTCGTGCGCTGAACGCTGATACCACAAGAGGAGGGATCAGGCATGTAGCAGCTAACTGGTGTTCTTTTAGGGTTCCGTACCCAAAGAGTACGAAACTGGACCCTATTACTAATGCGGAGTCTTAGAGCCCGTCTGTCTGTCCTTCTATGACCAGGCTGTATCTCATGAACCGTGATATAGACAGTTGAAATTTTAACAGATGACGTATTTCTGTTGCCGTTATAACATCAAATACTAATAACCTAACCAACTTATAAAAGTTGAAGAACCCCCCAGCATTGTCATTTCAAAGTTCAGTATTTCAAAAACAGGTTAACCGATATTAATGAAACTTGGCAAAGAACTATCTTGATTAAACTAGCTTTCGATTGAAAAAAACCGCATCGAAATCGGTCTATTTTTTTAAGAGCTACGATGCCGCAGACAGATACACATACACAGGTCAAACTTATAACACACTTTTTTTCGTCGGGGGTTAAAGATCGAATCTAACTTCCCAAGATCAATGTCACCGCACGTTACGTTGACCGCACTGCGTCTTTCCAAAGAAATCAAATCACTTCTACTCCCCCTCGGGTTCAAAGTATCCACCATTAAACATTACGTGGTCCATTTAATGTTACAAATATTGAAAAATATCGTTCATAATCCCGTATACAAAAGGCATTGCTGGCATTGGTCCAATCTATCTCGGCTGTCGCATTACATGTATTTTATAGAGACCAATGGAGATGGCTTCCAGTGATATACGAATGAGGGTTCATCGCATGGGGAATCAATTTACAATATCACGAGTATTTACTGGGAGATCGAGGTTTTAAAAGCCGTTAAACTTTGAATTTATAGGTATTAAACTTTTTAAATCAGTGTAATAGTTGCCTTGAAAAATGGTTGATTGCTGACAATGAGGGTGGTTTGCGGAAGGGTGTCAGCAAATTATCCAGTTTAATAAAGTTTTTTTTTTGATACGACAAGGAAGGCAAACGAGCAAATGGGTCACCTGATAGTAAGTGATCACCACTGCCCATAGACACTCGCAACCCTGGAGGGTTTGCAGATGCGTTGCCAACCTAGAGAGCTAAGATGAAATCCCTCTTGTGCCTGTTATTACACCGGCTATCTTACTCCCAACACCGGAACACAACGGTGCAAGCACTGCTGGCGGCATGATTAACGAGTAAGATCGTGGTAGCGATCCGGACGGACCATAGTTGCATAATTGCTTCTGAGCAAGAGGCTTTACGGACTTACACGTAATCAAACTATACCAATATTAAGTCTCGGACACTTAGATACCTGCATACTAAGACAGTTAATCCCTTTTCACAGTGTAAAGACAGAGCAAGTGCCCGGCGGCGCCGACAGTCTGCTGAGGCTGGCACGTGTCAACAGCAGTGACGCCGGCAACTACACGTGCGCGGTGCGCGGCGCGCGAGCACACACCGTGTCCGTGCACGTGCTCAATGGTACGGGTAATACTGAGTCTTACGTGTAGACAGTCTGCTCAGGCTGGCACGTGTCAACAGCAGCGACGCCGGCAACTACATATGCGCGGTGCGCGAGCTCACACGGTTTACGTGCATGTGCTCAATGGTAGGTACGAATAATACTGAGTCTCACTTCTACGATCAGTCTGCTGAGGCCGGCACTAGTCACCAGTAGTGACACCGACTGCTACACGTGCGCGGCGTCCGTAGACGTTCTCAATGGTATGAGTAAGTATGTGTATTTTTACTTGACAGAGTTAGTGCTTGGCAGTGCAACAGTCTCACTCTAGAACTTTGAATTTGCGGTGCCAACACTTACATAAGCACCGTGCGAGAAACTTCTCAGTGGTATGAATAGGTAGAATAGGACGAGCACGACTTTACGAATGCTGCGTCACCTAAAATCGAGTAGTAAACGTTGTCGATTTTGTATGACGTTTGCAACAGCGCCCGCCCGTGGGCGTATTTGGAACTAAAATTTAGTATGAGGTTTCTCGATCTCGATACGATAACCGTAACGTTACGCAGCATTCGTAAAGTCGTGCTCGACCCTCTGGATCGTACTCTTTTGTGAAAGCATGAGCTTCACCCTGCGGCTTCAACACTCACCTGAGGTTGGCACGTGTCACCAGCACTGATGCAGACAACTAACATTATAAGGGTTCTGACGTATGTCAGTTGTACGGTAACATAAATCCCAATCCTATTATAAATACAGCGTAAATTTAATGCTTCCTTAGAGAGCCCCAAGGACGAATATTCGAATCCTGCGTAACGTAAATTACATTTCCATCTCCATTGAGAAACTACGTATTAAATTTTAGTACCAAATACGCTCACGGGGGGTGCTGTTCCAAACGTCATACAAATTTTCTGAATAACGCTCTGCCACTCGATTACGTTGTGACGTAAGTCCTTTTAAGAGGACTACTATCAGCAGATAGAGCAGGGGGTGGGAAAGAAACAAGCACTTCCAGTAAAGTAACGTAGAATTCAAATTTTTCACTGCTACAATGTTTCGGTTTCGATTGTAAGTTGAAACTATACACAATAAATAATAAAGAAAAACTAACTGCCTCAAATTTAAAACATTGTTATTACAAAGATTAACTACTAAGATTAAATGAAAATAATCGATTTATTGATTATTTTTGTTTTTATTTTTATGAAACATTCATAGAATGAAATTCAGATTAAGATTAAGACTAAGATTAAGATTACTATTGAATTTTTAAATTTAACGATACGAATAATTTTAAATTAATGAATTAATTGATGAGTTGACATGACAGGGTTTGACATTTATTATTATTATTATCGTTGCACCAAATTGTAATGTTGTGTATTGTATTCATAATTGTTGTTGTCATTGTAATTATAAATCTAATTTAATTGAATGGGATTGATGCCTGAATAAATGAGTTTATTATTATTATTATTATTAAAAGTAGAAATTATTTGCGCTACATAACCTCTTTACTTGTTGAATTTAATCTTGATTATACTTTTGAAATTAATTATTATGATTCTGCATATAAATTCCAAACTCACATAAGTGAGTTAATGCGCTCTAATGACTCAAAATTACGACAGAATTCGGTTTAATTATGAACAAGTCGAAACGCGTATATGAAACTTTGCAAAGACGGGGCTAAAATTTAATGCATAAATAATTAATTATGTGATCAACTTTGTTAAACGTGCATTTGTAAAATATTGACGTTGCGAATAATTATCACATCACGCAATATTACTTTGTTGAAATTGCGAATAACTTTGTTTGTTGTTCTTTGCAAATGAGAAAGTTTCAGTTTGTAAAATATTGTTCGTATTTGACAGGTTGGGATGCGATGATTATAAATGGTTTTCCATTAAATAAGCGCCAAATGTGATGTCGCTAAACGAGTTAAACATGCAATTGGTATTGTTTTGCCACAAATATAATATCCATAATTATTCACTCTAAACTAAATTCATGATGGATTCATACCCATCACTTTCGTTTAGATTATGAACCGTTAACAGTTTTAAATGATTCGCCGTTAATTTAAGACATAATGAGAACTGGATATTGACCGCAATTACATTAGGTAATAATTTGATTTATTTGCCCGTGATCATGATGCATGTAACTGCGTTGAAATATCGGGAGCTGGTCAAATCTATAATGTAATCGCGGTCAATATCCCGTTCTCATTATTTCTTACGTTAAACCATTATTAACGGTTAATAATCTTGCAACCCTCTTAACTAGTTCATTGTCCACTTTCTATCACACGTTATTTGTTCTAGAAGAAAGCCTCGCCGAGCTGCATGCCGGGTCAGCTCTCCACCCGCTCTCCGCGACAACAATAACCATTACGTTAATAACGATAACGGTTATAACGAACGATATGACGTCGTTAATACCTGCGGTTTTTTTCGCAGCTCTAGTCTATACGGTTCCGGAAACTACGAGTAAACATTTTATAGTGCTACCCACGTGATAAATAAGGATTATGATTGTGTAAATAAGATAAGAGATTATTAAAGAATTATAATAAGTTAAACGGCTACGGGGAAATAAAATTTCATTATGTACTTGCGTTTTTTCATTTCGTAGTGGAATTTTGAAATACCTTGGCTACTTGTTTAACGTTTAGCGGTATTTTTAATATTGATGGGCAATGGCCAAAACTGTACAAAATAAAAAAAAATACATAATATTCCGACGAATACATACAGTGGAACGTAGAACCTCCTCCTTTTTTGAAGTCGGTTAAAAAGGACTTTATTTCCAATTTCATATTTCAATGAAATTTATGTAGTGGTGACAATAATTGTATAAAAACCGCACGACACACACTCCAATACTTGTTTGAACAAACACCATTACTATATTCAACGTCTAGCAAATGTTACTTCTTGAGAAAATATGAAAGTCTCACCTGAAACAAAAATGTAAAAAATTTAAGTACTAAAAGTGTTAAACAGTATTTTCAATATAAATCTTTTACTTCTGCAATATTTTATTTAAAATACCTGGTGCAAGTATGAAATGGTAATCCGTTTTTTCAGCTTTCTCGTCTCGTGAACTAGCTTTTCAGCGTAAACCTTCGATTAATTATGCATCAAACTACACGGAGGACTTAACTAATTTACCTTTTGAATTTAAATGGCCGGGTGTTGCAGTAGCGCTCGATAATAATATATGGGTAACTTGTTAAAAAGGTAAGAATCATTTTTATGCGTGTAAGGGAAAATAAACAGGAGATTCGCCTAGTTACTAAAGGTATATTTGTGATTGACACCGCCCGTAGACCATAAAGCAAACAGATGGGAGGCGCCTTTGGTTTTCCTATGCACTATTTTTTTCTGCCACTTTTTAAGGGGGACGTACAACACAAGTCTACGCTCCTGTCAAAATTTGTTACGTCCCTACAAACGCACACTAAAACAAAACTGTCACACAAATACCTAAAACACATCACAACACAATCGACAGACTCAGTGCATTTTGCACAGACTTAAATGTTAGATTTTTAGCAGAGAGGAAATGCTCTAAGCCAATAGCTGATATTGAGACTGAAGCAGCTACGTTGGTAACTAGACCAGAGTAAGTATACCTAATTAATTTTGAGTATTAATTCAAGGTCTTTGTTTCCTAATAGGTAAATGAATGAGAGGTGAAAAAAATTAACAGCGTAATATAGTGTGATGACAATGCAAAGAAAAGTTAACCAGCAGGATTTGACTTGGCAACCTGAGTAATCCGTACCATGCTCTACAATAACCTGTTGAATTTAACCAATTTTTCAAAGCGCGTCGACATGATCATCATCAATGTTTCAATGATTGCTCGGATGGCCTTTCAGTGATCTGCAAATCCTAACTAATGTTATAAATGCGAAAGTAACTCCGTCTCTCTGTCTTTCTGTCTCTCTGTCTGTCTGTTTGTTACCTTTTTACGGGAAAACCGCTTCACCAATCTAGATGAAATTTGGTAAGAAGATAGTTTGAATATTGAGGAATAACATAGGCTACTTTATATTCGGGAAAATTATACAATTCCCGCGGGATAGCCATAACCGAAATCTACGCGGACGAAGTCGCAGGCAACAGCTAGTATAGATATAAATACTGAATTAATAAGCAGAAGCGAAAAGTATTTAAAAGCAGGGCCGGGAGCTCTGGACAGCGTCACGTCGTTCGGCTCAGAGTAATGCGCGCCTCTTGAATGTCCCTTCGCCTTCACAGAAAATTATTTAAAGTTTCGGTGGACTACTACGAAATCCGAAAATCGTAGTACGTATCATATCGTCCCACTCACTCTCGTACTAAATAATATTAGCGTGAGCGGGATGGCATGATACGAACTTCGAATTTTGTAGTTCGTAGTATAAAGCCTGTTTCACGCGCCGGCCTATGGCGGTAAGAAGTTCGCTGGGTCAGCGAAGTATGTACAATTACAGCTTAAAGTTTGAGCTGAAAAACTTGATTCCTTTCTGTATTACAAACGTTCGCTTTATGTTAAAAACAAGAACAACTAGCCACTTGTTGAACTACACTTAGTTACAGTCATAATAAATGTATGAACTCAACAAAAGCTCGAGCACTCAAACTAATATCGAACTATTTCGTACTCACTCTGAACTTCTGCGGGTTTGAGACGATATATGTTTGTATTTTTTGCTCAATGGTAGTGTGGTTTGTAGAAATACAAACACTGACTGTGGGTATTGCGAAACTAAAATAATTACGAGGAGCGGCTGATAAGTAATCTCCTTGGTCAGAAATATATACAAAAATAATGCTGGCTGGTATGAATTTATATTCGTTTTTTATTCTATTTTCATTTGTTTATTGCATCACGTTTATTTGTCTCCTACAATTGTTTCGAACATGTCGGTAGAAAAAGTGAAAATGGATAAAATCGAGCAGCGTGCGGTGATTAAGTTTTTGACTAAAGAAGGGAATACGCCTTCGGAGATCAGACATCGTATGTTACGTGTGTTTGGCAGTTCGTGTTCTTCCGAATTTGTTATAAAGTTTTGGTCAAAGCAGTTTAAGTTAGGTCGTGAGAGCCTGGAAGATGATCCTCGTAGCGGAAGACCAGTTTCGGCCGTCACCGATGAAAATGTAGCCAGGGTGAAAAAAATTATATTAGAGGACCGACGAGTGAAGCACTGGGAGATAGCTAGAGATGAGGGCGTCAGTAAAGAGCGAGTCAATGAAATAATTCATGAGCATTTGAACATGTTCAAGGTTAGTGCACGTTGGGTCCCCAGAATGTTGACTGCATTTGACATGGAGAGGCGTGTCAAATGTTGCGAAGAGTTTTTGGACATGAGTCGAGGGAAAGAGGAAGAAATAATTTCTAAAATTGTAACATGTCATGAGACTTGGATTCGACAATGGGACCCGGAAAGTAAGCAAGAGTCATTACATTGGAAATTTAAGAATGAGAAGCCGCCTCGAAAATTCAAGGTCTGTCCATCGGCAGGTAAACTTATGGCTACAATCTTTTGGGACACAGAAGGGATTTTGCTCATAGATTATTTACCGAAGAAAACTACAATGAATGCTGATTATTACTCAAACTTACTATATCAACTAAGAGAGACAATAAAAGAAAAACGGCGAGGTAAACTAAGCAAAGGAATTCTGATTTTGCACGATAACGCACCAGTGCATACCGCCCGCACAACGAAGCTAGCAATTAAAGACAATGGCTTCGAAACCATTTCAATTTTTCACTATAAGGGGGGTGCCCTTATAGTCCAGATTTAGCCCCCTGTGACTATTTTCTGTTTAGACTTCTCAAGAAAGACCTCAGGGGACGAAGGTTTATGACCGATGACGAAATGAAGGCTGCGGTTACTGGCTTTTTTGACGACAAACCGAAAGATTTTTTTTTAATGGTTTAAATTCAATATTTGAAAAATTTAATAAGTGCATTTTACTAGCAGGGGACTATATAGAAAAATAAAAAAAATGTAGCCACGACAGTATTTTGTTTCATTGTTAGGTAGATTACTTTTCAGCCGCCCCTCGTAAGTTCGAGCTTTCAAAATATTAAGTCAAGTTCACTGTACAGCTAACACAACTCAAGCTTATAATGTACCAATTAGTCGGTTTTTAATTGAATCTTCGTTTTTTATGAACTAAAAACGATTAATTTTCGATTAATTTGTGTGGTGGCGGGTGAGCCAATTAATTGTTTTAATGCAATGTAACGCTTGTTTTAAATTTTTTTTTATGTTTTTAACCCCCGACGAAAAAGAGGTGTGTTATAAATTTTACCTATGTATCTGTCTGAGGGTAACCTATCACAACTCGAAAAAAACGTTTCACCTCCGCTTCGTTTCACTTTTTTTTCGTTTCAAATGTAAATATTTCAGGAGCGTCGATCGAGTAGGCTAGAACTTTTCGGTTCCGGATTTTCCACTAGCCCTCCCTGTCTCCACCAACTACCGCAATTTTTTTTGTTTTTTTCGTAGTTTTTTGTGTGTTTTTCACATATTTTTTTTGAGATCGGAATCAAATAAAAATCCATGCATAGCTCAAAGCAATTTCTGTTTTTTTTTACATGGAAAAAATGCTATAAATAAAACCAAAAAAAAAGTTTGACCCGATACGGGTCAACGGGAGACGACGGGCTAGAGACAATGTGTAACCTAATGAATTCTACGTAATTTGTATGATGATGCAGTAACAAAATTTCAGTACCGAAAGCGGGATTTTTTTTTAATTTTATTTAATTTTATTTTTAAGATAAATAGAGAAGTACGAAATAAAAACAGCAAAAACATGTATCGAATTAATTCACCACAACAACAATACCAGAACTGTTGGATTTATTATTTTTATATTTTTGAAAAGAAGGTACTTGCACGTATTTAAACCTACCCATCATCCATCCCTGTCACACATGTGCACTTGCGTATGCGGCTATCTCTATTGCTGCTACGTATAGACAATGATTTTTGAGACATTACTCTTCGTTTGACCGCCGCAGCAGCAGCACCCTTGACTGTTGCATCTCATTGAACGTGATCGCGAGTGTGTGCTTTTTTATGTGTTAGACCAGCAGTGCCGTATCAAAAACTCTAGCCAAGGAACTGTGAAAGCTGACAGTGTCTGTACGAGAAATACCCGGGATTGTGAGGTGAGTGCGCATGTCCCGCTTACCTGTTTCCTATTTCGTCGACCTCAGTCGTTCCTTACATACCAAGTACATGCAAGTAAATTGTTTATTTCTTTAGTTATTCAAAAATTTATAATAGAACCAGCCGCATATACAGTCCACTTAACCACTCCTTGTGCCTAGGAGTTATCAAAATTATTTTCTTTAATATTTCGCACCCCAAGTGTAGAAGCTCAAAAAGGCATCTTCTCCATCTTTTTTGGTCCTTCGAGCCGGATTTATTTTTTTGTAATCTAATAGCTAAATACTGGGTGAGGCTTATACGATCATTGTGCTACGTAATACAAATACTCTGTCAATAATTATCTTGTTATATCTCCCGCATCGGCAGTCATTTCGCTTTATTTTCGCAACGCATCGCTTAGTACAACATATCGTGAGTTATTTCCTAATTTATTTCATTTTTCGTGGCTAATTTAGATTCATGTGTTAATAAAAGAATTCATGTGTTAAAGACACATAAATTGGTTCGGCACGGTTCGGCTAACTTCGGTTATCTTCGTTACGTTCCGTTTAAATCGATTGCACTAATCACGATCGCGCGCAGTCGTCATAATCGTTTTGTTTTTTCTCCGCAACGACAATTGTCGGGTAGAAATATATGGTTCTGTTCTATCCATCCACTTATTATAACAATAACGTTGCGATATCTCTATCTCGCTACTTATTTACGCGTCAAGCGAAGAGCCAATTATTACCGCTGTTTACGTAGTTTTTACGCTGTTGACATATTTACCGCTAAATTTATTATCCATACAAATTTACATTTATATTTACAATGGGTAAAGGTAATAGGAAAAGCAGTGAAGGCTTTGCTGGAGGATTTGATTACCAGGCTGATAAAAATCAGCTGACTATTTATTCAATCAAACGCGATGTAATATACAAACGCGTAGAAAATATTCTAGAACTCGCGCACAAAGCTGAAACTGATTCAAATCAGTACAAGGCATTTAGCACCAGTGCATCAAACATAGATTCAATACGCGATGAATATCAAAGTGCTTTGGATTCATATAACTTGTTATTTCTCAAATTAAACCCAGGCTCTGATATTGATTACGACACATGGACCTCTTTTGAGGAAATGTACTGCTATATTAAGCAAATGTTATTAGAAAATGACAACAGTAAAATTATTTCTGCACCGCAAGTTCCTTCCAGATCAAAACCTCACCTGCCACCTATTGATTTAATGTCATTTAATGGAGATGTAAAAAACTGGCCTTTGTTTTACCAACAATTAAAAAGTATGATCCATGATAATACTTCGCTGACTGACAGCGAAAAGGTTTATTATCTAGTAGGTAAACTCACGGGCCAGGCGTCGTGCGTCTGCGCAGGGCTGGCGCCGACATCCCACAACTATCCTATTATTTGGGGCGCTCTCGTCCAAAAATATGACGATCCCCGTTCGCTCGCGTGTACTTATCTTAACCAGTTGTTACATTTTAAACCGCTTTCAAACACAACTTCCACCGGACTAGACTCATTCATAAATAATTTTAATTCGTCCGTGGAAGCACTAAAGCAACTTCAGCTTGGTGACTTAACTGATTTTATTTTTTTGCATCTGGCGCTGCAAAAATTGGACGCAGATACAATTAAATTATTCGAAATTACGTATCGGAAAGAGAAAATTCCTTCTTATAAAAATTTGATCGAGTTTGTTAAAGAACAGAGCAAAGTTTTGTCAAGATCCCCAACGGTGGGCATTAATAAACAAATTGATAACTCGCTGCACAAAATGCGTAGCAGCCCTATTGTACGGCAGCCGCACGCCTCAACAAAAACATTCGTGAGCGCTAAGGATGTAGCCTCCGGCACAGGCGCAAGCGATAACTGTGGTTTGTGCAGAAACAAACAGCATGAACATTTATATTCATGTTCGTGTTTTATGAAATTAACACCGCATGAGAGATATAATTTTATTAAATTAAACTCTTTCTGTAACAACTGTTTAAGTGTGAAACACAAAACATTAGCTTGTACTTCTAAGCATAATTGTTCGCATTGTTCGTTGAGACACCATTCTTTATTGCATTTTAATCCAATTGTGAAGTCTATCTGCAATGTTGCTTCATCGGTGTCCGATCCCGCTATTACTTTAAATAACTCAAATCCCGCTATTACTGTTAATAATACTAAATCCGCTACCGCTTGTACGCAAGGCGTGTCCCACACTGCGCGGGCGCCGCCGACCGAGTTAATTGCGACTCAACCCGCCATTATCGACTCTGCAACCGCTGTGGATAAGGTCGAGACTAGTTTACCGCATTCCTTTTCTGATAAAAACGCATCGATCTGCATAGTCTCGTGCGACCGTGCGAGTTGTTTACATACAACTACCTTGTTAGGAACAGCAAAAATTAAAGTTATTGATTCTTTCAACCGCACTCACTACTTGAGATGTCTTGTGGATCCTGGATCTCAGAGTGATTATGTAACCGCTACTTGTTGTAAGCGTTTGTCGCTTCCTGTTTATAAACAGAACCGCTACTCGGAAGTTCAAGGCATAGGAGGAACTTCGCAAAAAATTCTTGGCATAACCGAACTTAAATTCACATCTCGATTAGATAATAAATGCGAATACGCCGCTAAGCCGCTCGTAGTCGAGCAGATTACGTCACAGCTGCCTGCCTCGCGGGTTGACCGCGCGTCTATTCCAAGTTGCATTTTGAACCTTCCGCTCGCTGATGATGAGTTTTCACAGCCTGGACCTATAGATATGCTTATAGGCGTCAATCTTTATTGTGAGATTTTGTTATCAAATAAAATTAAAGGTTCTAACGCTAATACTCCCTCCGCCTTCGAAACGACCTTAGGCTACCTAATTATGGGTGACGCCCCTATTATTTCACCGCAACCCGCTTCGCACACACTTTGTGCTTTTACTTCTGAACCGCTACACGAAATAGTTTTGGGCCGTCGAGGAATTACCCTCACGGAAGTTTTTAAGTCCAGATGATCAGCAATGTGAAAATATTTACACTTCAACTACTGTTCGTAATGCTGACGGCAGTTATTCAGTTGATCTTCCATTTAAGGATGACCCCAATAAATTAGGCAATTCGTACATAACCGCGAAACGGCGTTTTTTACTTCTAGAAAAGAGGTTCGCTAAGGATCCCGGTCTTAAATCAAATTATGACAAAATTGTTCTTGACTACCTAGATAAAGGTATGTTGTCTCGCAGCGCCGTTGAGGAGCAATCCTCTCCGGGTTGTTACTTACCGCACCATCCTGTAGTACGCAACGACAAGGCGACTAGTAAGGTTCGTCCCGTTCTCGACGGGAGCGCGAAGACGGATACCGGACTGTCGTTGAATGATATTTTACACTCTGGATGTAATTTACAGGCAAATATTTTTCACATTCTACTAAATGTGCGTATTTTTAAAATCGCGTTTTTTGCTGACGTTAAGCAAATGTATTTATGCATATACACAAATGCTCCGCACCGCAAATATCAACGGATTTTATACCGTTTCTCTGATACTGACCCGCTCGAAGCGCTGGAGTTCACGCGAGTGACATTCGGACTTCGCTCTTCGCCGTTTCTGGCGCTCCGCACGCTTCATCAGCTCGCTGCTGATGAACGTCATAAATGGCCCAATGCGGCTACTGTGCTAGAGAGAGACGTCTACATGGACGATTTGGCTTCTTGTGCTTCTTCTCTCGAGGAAGCAGTTAAGATAGCTGATGAGTTAATCGGTCTTTTTAAGGCTGGTGGGTTTGACTTGCTCAAATGGTCCTCCAACTCGCCAGAATTGCTCGAGCACATACCAAAGTCGCACCGGCAATCTGGATCTATTTCTCTCGCCGATGGAAATACGTTTAAGATCTTAGGTTTGCGCTGGTTACCTACTCAAGATACCTTTGTTTTCGACACCTCGAGTCCACCTCCTATTTGCACTAAACGCGGTATTCTCTCAGCGACCGCTCGTCTGTACGATGTCCTTGGACTAGTCGGACCTATTATTTTATACGCCAAGCTAATTATAAAAAAGCTTTGGCTACTCAACCTTGACTGGGACGATGTACCCCCTTCTTACATCATAAATTTATGGCAACAATATTTATTTGAATTGCCCCAGATATCGCTACTTCAATTTCCTCGTCATCTAGGAATCGGAAAAGGATCAGATGTCTCGTTGGTCGCATTTTCAGATGCAAGCGAATCTGCGTATGGCTGTGTAATATATTTACACGTCGTGAATGACGGTCAACCTCCGAAAGTCACTCTCATTTGTTCTAAATCGCGAGTCGCATCTGCTAAACCTAAAATTACTCTAGCGCGACTAGAATTAAATGGGGTTTTATTACTCTCTCGGCTTACTAAAGAAGTTCACGACACTTTGGCGCAAAGGCATAAAATAAATAAGATTTTTGCTTTTTCGGATTCTGAAGTCGCCCTATGTTGGTCGATTGCCTCGCCACATAGGTTTGATACTTATGTTGCTAACCGCATTTCACAAATTCAGGCAAATCTGTCGCCTGACAATTTGTATCACATTTCCGGATCACAAAACCCCGCTGACAGTGTGTCACGCGGACTTACGCCTTCGCAGCTGTGGTTCACCGGACCATCTTGGCTATCTCAGCCTGTGGAACACTGGCCAATACAAAGGTTTGTACCTAACCGCTTGTCTCTGCCAGAAGAGAAAACTGTGACCCACGTGACTACTGCAGTCACTGAAGTTGAGCATCCCATTTTAACGCTCGCTTCAAGGTGCTCCTCATGGGATAGGCTCCTTAGAGTTTTTGTTTATGTACTCCGCTTTTTGAAGAAGCTTCCACGAAACGACATAATTACCGCTCAAGATTTAAATGTAGCAGAAATAGAGATTATACGTGTCGTACAATCTAAATACTTTTCTGAGGACATAAAAAATATATCAAATGGTAAACAGTGCTCAGCAAAATTACGTAAATTATCTCCGTTTATTTTAGACGGTATTTTGCGCGTCGGAGGCCGTCTATCGAACTCGACATTGGACTATTCTTCTAAACATCCCATAATATTGCCAAAAAAGGGACACATTTCGCAATTGATTATTGATTCTTACCACCGCGACAATTTCCATGCCGGACCGCAATTATTAATAGGCATTTTAAAATCCAAATATTGGATAATTTCCGCTCGTAGTGTCGTGAGGCAACGCATAGGAAAATGTAATTCTTGCTTTAGGTTAAACCCTAAGGGTACGTTCCCTGTTATGTCTGATCTGCCTAAGTGCCGATTAGAACAATGTAAGGCGTTCTTACACACGGGCGTTGATTACGCAGGACCGCTTTATATTACTCCTTATCGCAAACGTGGCGTTCGTAGTATTAAGGCGTACCTCTGTCTTTTTATTTGTCTCGTGACAAAGGCGGTTCATTTAGAACTTGTTTCTAACTTGACTTCTGCTAGTTTTATGGACGCTTTTAAGCGCTTTTTATCGCGACGAGGTCCTTGTACCTTCCTATATAGCGATAATGGAACTAATTTTGTTTCGTCTAAGGCGTACTTCAATGAACTTCATGAATTTTTGTCATCTGACGATTATTATCGAACTTTTAGTAAAGAGCTCGCGAAAAACCGCATAACGTGGAAAATGAACCCGCCTACGGCTAGCCATTTTGGTGGAATTTGGGAATCGAATATAAAAAGTACGAAATCGTTACTATTTCGCGTAATCGGCAACCAAATTCTCACCTTTGAAGAAATGTCGACTGTACTTGCACAAATAGAAGCAGTACTTAATAGTCGACCACTCTACGTTTTAAGCTCTGATCCGTCTGAGCCTCTAGCGCTCACACCTTCGCATTTCCTAACTACGTCTCCACTGGAATATATTCCCGCAACCGATTTATCCAACGAACGAACCAACTTACTGTCTCGTTTCCTGTTAATGGACTCGCTTGTACAATCCTGCTGGAAGCGATTTAAAGCAGAGTACTTACATAGTTTGCAACAACGCGAAAAATGGAATACCTCCTCAAATCCAATTACAGTTGGTACCGTTGTGCTATTGAACGTAGATAACGCACCACCCTTACAGTGGCCTTTAGGAATTATCACTGATGTATTTCCCGGTAAGGATGGCATTATACGCGTTGCGGAGGTAAAGACGAAAGTTGGCACGTACAAACGTCCAGTTGTACGGCTATGCCCGTTACCGACTCAGTAGGAGTCATTTGTTTAAGTTTAACTGTAAGCTAGTGTCTTTGCAGACAATGTTGGTTAGGTTAAAACTATTTAGTACTTAGTTATCGCATAATTGACGTGCCTATTAGCATTAGTTTTTTCATTATTTATTTTTGTATCCGCACAATGATCGTGTTACGCTCCTTGAGCTAATCCATGTAGAGCAATTTGTGCTTTTCTTTGAAGGGTTACTTCAAGGCCGGGGGGATGTTGGATTTATTATTTTTATATTTTTGAAAAGAAGGTACTTGCACGTATTTAAACCTACCCATCATCCATCCCTGTCACACATGTGCACTTGCGTATGCGGCTATCTCTATTGCTGCTACGTATAGACAATGATTTTTGAGACATTACTCTTCGTTTGACCGCCGCAGCAGCAGCACCCTTGACTGTTGCATCTCATTGAACGTGATCGCGAGTGTGTGCTTTTTTATGTGTTAGACCAGCAGTGCCGTATCAAAAACTCTAGCCAAGGAACTGTGAAAGCTGACAGTGTCTGTACGAGAAATACCCGGGATTGTGAGGTGAGTGCGCATGTCCCGCTTACCTGTTTCCTATTTCGTCGACCTCAGTCGTTCCTTACATACCAAGTACATGCAAGTAAATTGTTTATTTCTTTAGTTATTCAAAAATTTATAATAGAACCAGCCGCATATACAGTCCACTTAACCACTCCTTGTGCCTAGGAGTTATCAAAATTATTTTCTTTAATATTTCGCACCCCAAGTGTAGAAGCTCAAAAAGGCATCTTCTCCATCTTTTTTGGTCCTTCGAGCCGGATTTATTTTTTTGTAATCTAATAGCTAAATACTGGGTGAGGCTTATACGATCATTGTGCTACGTAATACAAATACTCTGTCAATAATTATCTTGTTATATCTCCCGCATCGGCAGTCATTTCGCTTTATTTTCGCAACGCATCGCTTAGTACAACATATCGTGAGTTATTTCCTAATTTATTTCATTTTTCGTGGCTAATTTAGATTCATGTGTTAATAAAAGAATTCATGTGTTAAAGACACATAAATTGGTTCGGCACGGTTCGGCTAACTTCGGTTATCTTCGTTACGTTCCGTTTAAATCGATTGCACTAATCACGATCGCGCGCAGTCGTCATAATCGTTTTGTTTTTTCTCCGCAACGACAATTGTCGGGTAGAAATATATGGTTCTGTTCTATCCATCCACTTATTATAACAATAACGTTGCGATATCTCTATCTCGCTACTTATTTACGCGTCAAGCGAAGAGCCAATTATTACCGCTGTTTACGTAGTTTTTACGCTGTTGACATATTTACCGCTAAATTTATTATCCATACAAATTTACATTTATATTTACAATGGGTAAAGGTAATAGGAAAAGCAGTGAAGGCTTTGCTGGAGGATTTGATTACCAGGCTGATAAAAATCAGCTGACTATTTATTCAATCAAACGCGATGTAATATACAAACGCGTAGAAAATATTCTAGAACTCGCGCACAAAGCTGAAACTGATTCAAATCAGTACAAGGCATTTAGCACCAGTGCATCAAACATAGATTCAATACGCGATGAATATCAAAGTGCTTTGGATTCATATAACTTGTTATTTCTCAAATTAAACCCAGGCTCTGATATTGATTACGACACATGGACCTCTTTTGAGGAAATGTACTGCTATATTAAGCAAATGTTATTAGAAAATGACAACAGTAAAATTATTTCTGCACCGCAAGTTCCTTCCAGATCAAAACCTCACCTGCCACCTATTGATTTAATGTCATTTAATGGAGATGTAAAAAACTGGCCTTTGTTTTACCAACAATTAAAAAGTATGATCCATGATAATACTTCGCTGACTGACAGCGAAAAGGTTTATTATCTAGTAG
The DNA here is from genome assembly GCA_963691665.1 of Clepsis dumicolana. Classification (NCBI taxonomy): domain Eukaryota; kingdom Metazoa; phylum Arthropoda; class Insecta; order Lepidoptera; family Tortricidae; genus Clepsis; species Clepsis dumicolana. The sequence goes on along the minus strand of OY829521.1, from coordinate 2,312,268 downwards.
GTAAACTCACGGGCCAGGCGTCGTGCGTCTGCGCAGGGCTGGCGCCGACATCCCACAACTATCCTATTATTTGGGGCGCTCTCGTCCAAAAATATGACGATCCCCGTTCGCTCGCGTGTACTTATCTTAACCAGTTGTTACATTTTAAACCGCTTTCAAACACAACTTCCACCGGACTAGACTCATTCATAAATAATTTTAATTCGTCCGTGGAAGCACTAAAGCAACTTCAGCTTGGTGACTTAACTGATTTTATTTTTTTGCATCTGGCGCTGCAAAAATTGGACGCAGATACAATTAAATTATTCGAAATTACGTATCGGAAAGAGAAAATTCCTTCTTATAAAAATTTGATCGAGTTTGTTAAAGAACAGAGCAAAGTTTTGTCAAGATCCCCAACGGTGGGCATTAATAAACAAATTGATAACTCGCTGCACAAAATGCGTAGCAGCCCTATTGTACGGCAGCCGCACGCCTCAACAAAAACATTCGTGAGCGCTAAGGATGTAGCCTCCGGCACAGGCGCAAGCGATAACTGTGGTTTGTGCAGAAACAAACAGCATGAACATTTATATTCATGTTCGTGTTTTATGAAATTAACACCGCATGAGAGATATAATTTTATTAAATTAAACTCTTTCTGTAACAACTGTTTAAGTGTGAAACACAAAACATTAGCTTGTACTTCTAAGCATAATTGTTCGCATTGTTCGTTGAGACACCATTCTTTATTGCATTTTAATCCAATTGTGAAGTCTATCTGCAATGTTGCTTCATCGGTGTCCGATCCCGCTATTACTTTAAATAACTCAAATCCCGCTATTACTGTTAATAATACTAAATCCGCTACCGCTTGTACGCAAGGCGTGTCCCACACTGCGCGGGCGCCGCCGACCGAGTTAATTGCGACTCAACCCGCCATTATCGACTCTGCAACCGCTGTGGATAAGGTCGAGACTAGTTTACCGCATTCCTTTTCTGATAAAAACGCATCGATCTGCATAGTCTCGTGCGACCGTGCGAGTTGTTTACATACAACTACCTTGTTAGGAACAGCAAAAATTAAAGTTATTGATTCTTTCAACCGCACTCACTACTTGAGATGTCTTGTGGATCCTGGATCTCAGAGTGATTATGTAACCGCTACTTGTTGTAAGCGTTTGTCGCTTCCTGTTTATAAACAGAACCGCTACTCGGAAGTTCAAGGCATAGGAGGAACTTCGCAAAAAATTCTTGGCATAACCGAACTTAAATTCACATCTCGATTAGATAATAAATGCGAATACGCCGCTAAGCCGCTCGTAGTCGAGCAGATTACGTCACAGCTGCCTGCCTCGCGGGTTGACCGCGCGTCTATTCCAAGTTGCATTTTGAACCTTCCGCTCGCTGATGATGAGTTTTCACAGCCTGGACCTATAGATATGCTTATAGGCGTCAATCTTTATTGTGAGATTTTGTTATCAAATAAAATTAAAGGTTCTAACGCTAATACTCCCTCCGCCTTCGAAACGACCTTAGGCTACCTAATTATGGGTGACGCCCCTATTATTTCACCGCAACCCGCTTCGCACACACTTTGTGCTTTTACTTCTGAACCGCTACACGAAATAGTTTTGGGCCGTCGAGGAATTACCCTCACGGAAGTTTTTAAGTCCAGATGATCAGCAATGTGAAAATATTTACACTTCAACTACTGTTCGTAATGCTGACGGCAGTTATTCAGTTGATCTTCCATTTAAGGATGACCCCAATAAATTAGGCAATTCGTACATAACCGCGAAACGGCGTTTTTTACTTCTAGAAAAGAGGTTCGCTAAGGATCCCGGTCTTAAATCAAATTATGACAAAATTGTTCTTGACTACCTAGATAAAGGTATGTTGTCTCGCAGCGCCGTTGAGGAGCAATCCTCTCCGGGTTGTTACTTACCGCACCATCCTGTAGTACGCAACGACAAGGCGACTAGTAAGGTTCGTCCCGTTCTCGACGGGAGCGCGAAGACGGATACCGGACTGTCGTTGAATGATATTTTACACTCTGGATGTAATTTACAGGCAAATATTTTTCACATTCTACTAAATGTGCGTATTTTTAAAATCGCGTTTTTTGCTGACGTTAAGCAAATGTATTTATGCATATACACAAATGCTCCGCACCGCAAATATCAACGGATTTTATACCGTTTCTCTGATACTGACCCGCTCGAAGCGCTGGAGTTCACGCGAGTGACATTCGGACTTCGCTCTTCGCCGTTTCTGGCGCTCCGCACGCTTCATCAGCTCGCTGCTGATGAACGTCATAAATGGCCCAATGCGGCTACTGTGCTAGAGAGAGACGTCTACATGGACGATTTGGCTTCTTGTGCTTCTTCTCTCGAGGAAGCAGTTAAGATAGCTGATGAGTTAATCGGTCTTTTTAAGGCTGGTGGGTTTGACTTGCTCAAATGGTCCTCCAACTCGCCAGAATTGCTCGAGCACATACCAAAGTCGCACCGGCAATCTGGATCTATTTCTCTCGCCGATGGAAATACGTTTAAGATCTTAGGTTTGCGCTGGTTACCTACTCAAGATACCTTTGTTTTCGACACCTCGAGTCCACCTCCTATTTGCACTAAACGCGGTATTCTCTCAGCGACCGCTCGTCTGTACGATGTCCTTGGACTAGTCGGACCTATTATTTTATACGCCAAGCTAATTATAAAAAAGCTTTGGCTACTCAACCTTGACTGGGACGATGTACCCCCTTCTTACATCATAAATTTATGGCAACAATATTTATTTGAATTGCCCCAGATATCGCTACTTCAATTTCCTCGTCATCTAGGAATCGGAAAAGGATCAGATGTCTCGTTGGTCGCATTTTCAGATGCAAGCGAATCTGCGTATGGCTGTGTAATATATTTACACGTCGTGAATGACGGTCAACCTCCGAAAGTCACTCTCATTTGTTCTAAATCGCGAGTCGCATCTGCTAAACCTAAAATTACTCTAGCGCGACTAGAATTAAATGGGGTTTTATTACTCTCTCGGCTTACTAAAGAAGTTCACGACACTTTGGCGCAAAGGCATAAAATAAATAAGATTTTTGCTTTTTCGGATTCTGAAGTCGCCCTATGTTGGTCGATTGCCTCGCCACATAGGTTTGATACTTATGTTGCTAACCGCATTTCACAAATTCAGGCAAATCTGTCGCCTGACAATTTGTATCACATTTCCGGATCACAAAACCCCGCTGACAGTGTGTCACGCGGACTTACGCCTTCGCAGCTGTGGTTCACCGGACCATCTTGGCTATCTCAGCCTGTGGAACACTGGCCAATACAAAGGTTTGTACCTAACCGCTTGTCTCTGCCAGAAGAGAAAACTGTGACCCACGTGACTACTGCAGTCACTGAAGTTGAGCATCCCATTTTAACGCTCGCTTCAAGGTGCTCCTCATGGGATAGGCTCCTTAGAGTTTTTGTTTATGTACTCCGCTTTTTGAAGAAGCTTCCACGAAACGACATAATTACCGCTCAAGATTTAAATGTAGCAGAAATAGAGATTATACGTGTCGTACAATCTAAATACTTTTCTGAGGACATAAAAAATATATCAAATGGTAAACAGTGCTCAGCAAAATTACGTAAATTATCTCCGTTTATTTTAGACGGTATTTTGCGCGTCGGAGGCCGTCTATCGAACTCGACATTGGACTATTCTTCTAAACATCCCATAATATTGCCAAAAAAGGGACACATTTCGCAATTGATTATTGATTCTTACCACCGCGACAATTTCCATGCCGGACCGCAATTATTAATAGGCATTTTAAAATCCAAATATTGGATAATTTCCGCTCGTAGTGTCGTGAGGCAACGCATAGGAAAATGTAATTCTTGCTTTAGGTTAAACCCTAAGGGTACGTTCCCTGTTATGTCTGATCTGCCTAAGTGCCGATTAGAACAATGTAAGGCGTTCTTACACACGGGCGTTGATTACGCAGGACCGCTTTATATTACTCCTTATCGCAAACGTGGCGTTCGTAGTATTAAGGCGTACCTCTGTCTTTTTATTTGTCTCGTGACAAAGGCGGTTCATTTAGAACTTGTTTCTAACTTGACTTCTGCTAGTTTTATGGACGCTTTTAAGCGCTTTTTATCGCGACGAGGTCCTTGTACCTTCCTATATAGCGATAATGGAACTAATTTTGTTTCGTCTAAGGCGTACTTCAATGAACTTCATGAATTTTTGTCATCTGACGATTATTATCGAACTTTTAGTAAAGAGCTCGCGAAAAACCGCATAACGTGGAAAATGAACCCGCCTACGGCTAGCCATTTTGGTGGAATTTGGGAATCGAATATAAAAAGTACGAAATCGTTACTATTTCGCGTAATCGGCAACCAAATTCTCACCTTTGAAGAAATGTCGACTGTACTTGCACAAATAGAAGCAGTACTTAATAGTCGACCACTCTACGTTTTAAGCTCTGATCCGTCTGAGCCTCTAGCGCTCACACCTTCGCATTTCCTAACTACGTCTCCACTGGAATATATTCCCGCAACCGATTTATCCAACGAACGAACCAACTTACTGTCTCGTTTCCTGTTAATGGACTCGCTTGTACAATCCTGCTGGAAGCGATTTAAAGCAGAGTACTTACATAGTTTGCAACAACGCGAAAAATGGAATACCTCCTCAAATCCAATTACAGTTGGTACCGTTGTGCTATTGAACGTAGATAACGCACCACCCTTACAGTGGCCTTTAGGAATTATCACTGATGTATTTCCCGGTAAGGATGGCATTATACGCGTTGCGGAGGTAAAGACGAAAGTTGGCACGTACAAACGTCCAGTTGTACGGCTATGCCCGTTACCGACTCAGTAGGAGTCATTTGTTTAAGTTTAACTGTAAGCTAGTGTCTTTGCAGACAATGTTGGTTAGGTTAAAACTATTTAGTACTTAGTTATCGCATAATTGACGTGCCTATTAGCATTAGTTTTTTCATTATTTATTTTTGTATCCGCACAATGATCGTGTTACGCTCCTTGAGCTAATCCATGTAGAGCAATTTGTGCTTTTCTTTGAAGGGTTACTTCAAGGCCGGGGGGATGTTGGATTTATTATTTTTATATTTTTGAAAAGAAGGTACTTGCACGTATTTAAACCTACCCATCATCCATCCCTGTCACACATGTGCACTTGCGTATGCGGCTATCTCTATTGCTGCTACGTATAGACAATGATTTTTGAGACATTACTCTTCGTTTGACCGCCGCAGCAGCAGCACCCTTGACTGTTGCATCTCATTGAACGTGATCGCGAGTGTGTGCTTTTTTATGTGTTAGACCAGCAGTGCCGTATCAAAAACTCTAGCCAAGGAACTGTGAAAGCTGACAGTGTCTGTACGAGAAATACCCGGGATTGTGAGGTGAGTGCGCATGTCCCGCTTACCTGTTTCCTATTTCGTCGACCTCAGTCGTTCCTTACATACCAAGTACATGCAAGTAAATTGTTTATTTCTTTAGTTATTCAAAAATTTATAATAGAACCAGCCGCATATACAGTCCACTTAACCACTCCTTGTGCCTAGGAGTTATCAAAATTATTTTCTTTAATATTTCGCACCCCAAGTGTAGAAGCTCAAAAAGGCATCTTCTCCAAGAACCTTAATACGCCGACATAAGAGCCATGGGACATATTTATGCACCCATATTTTTGCACTTGACTGTAGGTACCTGGGGCTATCCACGTGATGGTCGTTCATCATCATCATCACCAGCCTTTTTTACGTCCCACTGCTGGGCACAGGCCTCCTCTCAGAATGAGAGGGCTTGGGCTATAGTTCCGACGCGGGCCCAGTGCGGATTGGGAACTTCACACACATCATTGAATTGCTTCGCAGGTGTGTGCAGGTTTCCTCACTATGTTTTCCTTCACCGAAAAGCTCATGATAAGTTACAAATGTCCGCACATAAATTCCGAGAAACTCAGAGGTGCGAGCCGGGGTTTGAACCCACGACACTCTGCTTGAGAGGCCATAGAGAGGCTTACGGTGATGGTCGTTATAGATTCTAAATAATATTTCCTTCAATACCAATTTCAAAGGTTTAATATTTCAACCCATAATTAAGGACTATAAATCTGAACCCTGACCCCAAAGATGAAACATAATTGCAAACAAAATCCTCGATAAAATACCTATTTTTAGGGCTCCGTACCTCAAATGGAATAAACGGGACCCTTATAGGATCACTTTGTTGTCCGTCTGTCTGTCTGTCAAGACCCTTTTTCTCTGGAACGCGTGGAGGTAGCATGCTGAAATTAATATCAAATACTTAAGCCTGCGGTCCCTTAAAGCCGTGAAAAAATCAACCTTCTAAGTCAACGCAATCAAAAGATACAGTCATTAAAAAATCAATTTCCATACAAATTGCCGATTTTAAAAAACCTGATGGGTACTTTCAGATATCCTAGAAACCTGAAATTTGGTATGAAGGTAGCTCTTATAGCACAACCACTCGGAAAAGTCTCAAAGTCTTAAATTTTTATGTCGGTCTGTAGATTTCGCAGACCAATATAAGTCGACCCCACACTGCGTACATTTTGCTTATGAGCAGGGCTCTGCTAACACTGGACTTCTTAAAACACTGGGGAAAAGCGTTAAAATCTTTCTACGGAACCCTCGTGCGCGAGTCTGACTCGAACTTGGCCGGTTTTTTAAAGTTAGACCTGCTTTGGCACTTTTATCGTGTCTGAAACGGAAAGAAAACGAATATTATAACTGGGGTTGAACAAAAAAAAAGCCGGACAAGTGCGAGTCGGGCTCGCGCACGAGGGTTCCGTACAAAGATTTTGACGCTTTTCCCCAGTGTTTTAAATTATCCAGTGTTAGCAGAGCCTTGCTCCTAATCAAAATGTAGGGACATCTTATATTGGTCTGTGAAATCTGCAGACAGACATAAAAATTTAAGATTTTGAGAATTTTCTGAGCGGTTGTGCTATAAGGGCTACCTTCATACCAAATTTCAAGTTTCTAGGACAACTGGAAGTACCTTTTAGGTTTTCGGATTTCGGCAATTTTTATGAAAATAACCTTTTTAATGACTTGATCTTTTGATTGCGTTGACTTAGAAGGTTGATTTTTCCACAGCTTCAAGGGACTGCAGGCTTAAATATTTGGTATGTATTAATTTCAGCCAGCTACCTCCACGCGTTCCGGAGAAAAAGGGTATTCAATATACAATGACAATGCAAAGAAAAATCCGTTAAGCAGCTGGACCAGCTCCAGCGTCCAGCTGCTTAACGGATTTTTCTTTGCATTGTCATTGTATATTGAATTTCATTCTATGAATGTTTCATAAAAATAAAAACAAACATAATCAATAAAACGATTATTGTCATTTAAAAAGGGTATTGACAGACAGACAGACGGACAACAAGGTGATCCTATACGGGTTCCGTTTTTTCCTTTCCAGGTACGGAATCCTAAAAACAATTATTGGTTTTGCTTTTCGATGAAATAGAAGTCAAGTCAATGCTTTAGTTTCTTACCCAGAGAAATTTTTAACGCTGGCGCTTACGCCATACTGTTTGACTGCATTTCGACGAGCCTTCTTTCTATTGAAACATGCGCTACTGGGTAGCATTGTCCCGTTTCATTGACTAAACTTGACGACAGGATAGCCGAGTGGTCAGAGACCCTGACTATGAAGCTTGAGGTCCCGGGCTCGATCCCCAGTCAGGGCAGATGTTTGCATGATGAATACGAATGTTTGTTCTCGGGTCTAGGATGTTTAATGTATATGAGTATGTATTTATCTATTTACGTATGTTTATCCGGTTGTCTAGCACCCACAGGCTTTGCCTAGTTTGGGACTAGGTCAATTGGTATCAATTGTCCCTGTTATCTGTACCTAACCCAGTGGTATATCTTAATAAATTTTAACCAGGTTATAACTCATTACTGGTCAATGGAGGTTTCCGTACTTCGCTCAACTTAAGTGAATATCCTTCAATAACTATGGATTGAAATAAATACTCATAATAAGAAGAGTATAACTTGAATTGACCAAATTAGATTGTGATCGTCTAGAAAGATTAGGACTCCCTACGTTGTGTAATTTTTTGTTTTAGTAATCCCAAAATTCTTTAAGATGTGGTATGTCTGGATTAAAACAAGGTGTAAGTTTTAGAGGTATTCATGTATTCAAACTAAAGACTTATAATTAAACACAACTAGTGTCACATAGTATAATAAAAATAAAACATAACTAGTATAACACAGTATAATAAAAATAAATAATGTAAGTGTACTGATTTCTGTAGTAAGTGAGTAGAATAGTAGGTAGGGTCTGGGAATGGGAATGATGATACCGGGGCCATCATTGGCCCCGGGCAAGGCTCCAACCACTAATGGAGATGACACCAGTCACCAACATTACCCCCTCCTTGCTACCTTCACACACCAGCAGAAAAAATAATAATAGTTTAGGTTAAATTTAGAGCGCTAACCACGGCGCTAAGTCAACTCAAATAAAGAGACTGGCTAGGAGGAATGAGTAAACCCAATTCCAAGATAGATTTAGTAATTAGATGGAAATACATCCGATCCAACCAATGCTCGTTCACTCTGCTGCGTCACCGTGCATAAAACACAGGTAAAGTTGGGTAATCAGTTGGAATGCCTAAGCATAACCAATGGATTACAAAATATTCGGTATAACCAAGCTGCAAGCAGACAAGGTAGTGTGGGGTCTCATTAGAACGTAAGGAGAGCGGAATCCACCAGTCTTTTCATTATGCTTTCTCTTCCCACTGAGTGGGCCTCATGGAATAGACATAACTACATCGAAAGGCGATTCGGCAGGTATCCAAAGGTTCATAACAAGAAATAATTAGATAAAGGTAGCATGTAAACATACTACCGAATTGTAGAGTGTGGTGTAGGCACTGAGTATTAAACACAGGTTAACAGCACACGAAAAGCATCTGGTAAAACCGGATGAAAGGTTCGAGTTGCAATAACTTGAACAATTCAATAATTATAGTAACATTGTAAATCAGGCACTCACAAGGAATGGTAGGATTATGATAGACAAATATTTGTCTTGAGTTAAATGAAACACCTTAAGTAGAATTCATTTATTCAGATAATCAACACCATCGCAGGAGCTTCCCAAATCCTACAATGCAATAGTCTCAGATATATTGGTCCAATAAATGGTCATAATATGTTTTGTAACACAAGAGGACATTGGACTCTATTTTGTTCTACCAATAATCCTGGATCAATGGTATACCAAAACAGAATTTTAGATTTGAGTGATTGCGACACTAAGATAATCCAGAGGAAATATCAAAGTCTAGACCTTCAGTTAACACTGACTTGAAGTAGCATATGAATATGTCTTTTACACAGACTTACTGGTGGCAGGTCCGCCTAACCCAGTTTAAGTGTAAGATCCATGTTTCATACGTAACCAGTCATTAATAACCGAATTACATACAGGCAAGATAGCTCTTGACAGGCAATCAAAAGATTGTCGTTCAACAGACATAATGAATGATATGTTATAAATTCAACATAACTATAGTAAGAACTTCACTCACTTAGCCATGAAGAATAGATAACACGTTGCTGGCTAGGCCTTCACTCAGGGGAAAACCTATAGTAAAACACAGTTCGATTATGATCATTCCTGGACCATACATCCAGACACTTCTAATCATAAATGTATTATTATAAGATTAAGGCAGCTCTGCATTACACCTCATTTCTACAACATAATGCCGTCCATAGTCTCATTAGACCTTTAGACATTACTTTATAGAAACTACTTCTCACAAATACCTCGCTCTGAATTTCCATGGAACGCTATACAGCTAATCCCTTCAGAACTACACAACAAATATTGTATGGAGTTTGTGTACTGATAGTACATTGTGTGAATAGTGTGTATGTATAAAAATACATAAATGCATATAGCTAATAGTTTAGTTGCATGTTGCAGGCATATTTTGTATAAATAACACAAATGTAATGTTCGAACTGGTGATGTCATTCTCATAATGGAATCTATTCTGTTAAAATAGATCTAATTTTGCTTACAAAATTATAGAAATTCATTTTCTGAGAAAAACCACCAATCCATTCACACAATAACACAAATTAATATCTTAACAGAAAATAAAACATTCGCAGTGCAAACCACACAAAGTAAAATATAAATTCCCTAACTTTTCCCTACAAATTGTCCTACTCCCTAGCATTGTATAGTCAGAATTAGAAAGAACCTTAGCCTCCATACTACGTTATGCTTACTATACACTACTCATTACAAATTTTATTACAACACAATGAAAAATGAGGCAAAGACTCAATTGAAGTCCGACATACACCCTAACCACAGAAAAGCATGCTTACATACCTTTTATTTACCAAGATTAGGTAAATATATATAAAAATCCAACCTGCACACAAGAACACACTACCTATCACACTAAGACACAACACAAATTGCCCATAATTTCACTAAAAAAACACCCCTAGCTAGAATCACTCCCTATTGCGAACTGAAATTTAGTCTAAAACCCATAAACTAGACTACCCTCTAAAATATTACCTACCTAGCTAAACTTCTAATACGCGTAATTCAAACCGTCACGGATCTGACTACGGAGTTTGAATCGCCATAGATAAAACCCAGCACTTCCATTTGTATTAAAAACAAATGAAAACCTTCATGCAGTGAGCAAATCCAGGAATTCTAGTTAAATACTAGATTTATCCAGTAACAACTAAATACAGGATAAATAAGCTAAAATAACAATGAAATCCTGCTGAAAACCAGCAACACTTCAGTAGCACAGTATTATTGTATAATTAACTGCAATAAACCAAGGAAACACAGGATTGCTCACTAAAAGAAGTTTCTGGCTTTACCTGAAGGCACTCACAAGGAAGGGCGTTCCGACGACTCGACTCTCCCAAAGCTGATCCGAACCCGACTGAAGACTGAGTAAAACTGTCCCGAAGCTCACCTGGAGCCTCTTATTTATAGCTTTCCCGAAGGATCGCAAACATTACCTTATATGGTCATGTCCAAGGAAGCGTTACAACCGAAAAAGCCTCCACGCCCATATTTGGTCATCCATAAGGAATCGTTCGAACGCGAGATCGCGAGATTACCTAATATGGTAACATATAAGGCACTCTTCGCTTGGACCCTTCGCCCCACCACTTTAGTGATGTTACGATATTAATTCTGAAATATTTTCAAGAAGTGTAGTTTTTAATATATTAAACACCTCCAACAGGTTACACAATTGCCTTCTCAATCCTTTTGTCAAAATAAATACTTTGTCAAAATTTGAACTACAACTGTGTAGTATTTTAGTCATAATTTCAAATAAAGCATAAATAGGCAATTAGAATATCTTCTAGATCTTTGAAAATAGCGAACATTTTCCCAACCCTAGCATCCCAACTTTCTTGCAAAACCGTCTCCTAATTGGGGAATTACAACAGCTGAAACATGATTGGCTAATGCTCTAAAACCAAGCCAAATATATAAGGGTCTGATTGGTAGTTTGCAGGACCTGATAAGGTCCGAAATTTATTAGAAGTAAATCAAATGCACATTATTTGAATTTAAATTTTCCACAATGGAATTCAAATAGAGAATTTTATTATAATTTGAGATGAAAATTATTAATCAAATCGACTCTGTCATTTTTAGGCTCACAGTCTAGTTTGACTTTAATGAGTGAAATGTTACTTGACGTCTGATCGGTATTTGCTATTAAATATTGATTTACCATAAATGTGTGTATTATAGTAGATAACACAATTAACAATCACAAGTGCTACTTCAGCATGTGACCTCCTCAATGCTTCAGCAAACATGCCTCAAAATACAGGTAAACCTCACTTAGAGTGAGGTTTACCTGTATTTTGAGTCATGTCCACCTAAATCCCAGGTAAGAGTATAATAGAAATTTCATATCTTAACTTAAATCTCATACTGTTATTTTCATAATATTTTTGTGTTCATATTAGCCTTTCTTATAACTTTAACTACAGCTAATTCATATAACCAAATGAGATAAGGTATACTAAATTATAGTATTTGTAGTGCACAAAGAACAGATTTATAATAACAGCACTAATCCATGTTTTATTATACAAGTTATTAAGACCGCTAAATTGGTCTAATATGGAGAATTCACCTCGATGACTTGGTTAAAATCCATAGGATCTAGAAGACTAATTATTGTATAATTATAGTGTATTAGGGTGTAGGGATAAGGCTTATAAAGATTTTGACTATAAACACACAATACTGTATAGTATTAGATGACATAACAATTTCAGTCTCCGGAGCAAAATATCCCATACAATAAATTACTTATATTGAATCATTTAATTAATAGATCCGAAATGAACTAACTAATTCTATTTTAGAACCGATATTAGGAACAGATGTAAGCATAAGCGCTTAGATCTAGCTTGTATTTAAAATGAGAATGAAACATTCAAAATGATGTTGGATTAACTCGGTAAAAATTCCTATTACAGAGAAACTTTTAAACTACGCCATGGATGTTGAACTATTTGGTATCAAAATTGCCGTGCCGCTGAAATGAACAGAAAATAAAAGAAATGCTTTATTGGACACGGATTCAATGGACTTTTCAGCTGATGGAGGACATCATAAGAAGAATCCTATAAATTGAACATTTTTATAACTATTTTACATTAGTTAGACCTGCTTTTGCTAGAAGTTCACAGTAATAGTATCGCCTGTTGTAGAATTAATTGCTTATGCTTATAAAACAACAAAAGGAGAATAAATAAACCTCATATATTATACCCTGTTTTATTGATTTTTCTATTACAACGCCATCTATTATCGAGTAGCTAATTTCCTAATTTTAAACCAATAACCTGAAGCTTTTAGTTCGTCAACTCACTCTAGGTGTCGCTTAAGTATCCAATTACCTCCTACATGGTGACATCTATTGTTGAGTAGGGAAACTCTTTACCCAATCAACACAGCTGTATGATAAACTGAAAACTCTTTCTAATTAAGGGACTAACTTCACTACTTGTCCAGAGATGTCACTAGTTTCTATGCATAAAATGATTGATTAGTTTAATCTTGAAATTATTTATTAAATTGACGAAAGATGTGATTTGGAATAGAATGTATGCTTTTATTAAAGTCAATTAATATTATTTAGAATCGAAAATTTTATTCTCATATCTATTCTTATAAAATATAGCCAATTAAGGCAATATTATAGTAGGTCTGGTACATATCTATTTATAAAACCCCGCCGCCAAAAGCATCGCCTGAAACCTCTTTAAATTATTCGTAGACGCCTTCCCTCAACCTCTTAAAATAAAGTCACGATCCCGAAATCAAAGAACGAGGCGAATTACTGCGTTATCTCTCTCATTCGTATTCAGCTCGTCACAGGTGACACGGAACGCGGTGTGTTTAATTTTAACGCTGCCTCGCTGACGTGGAATAAATAACTAACAATGGCACAAAATCTAAGTAGATGACATTGTTGAATTCATTCCTTTATTTACATAATAATAAAAGCAATTTACAATGATATTAAATCTTAGCTAAAACTGAATAAACTAAAACTTTAAACTAAATTAAATCTAAATAAGGTCCCCGTGGCATGGTGCCCAAAAGGCTGGCAGCGTTGCCACGCTGAATAGCGATGCTGATTCTTTGAGAGAGAAAACTGCCAGCCCTTTGGTCACAAGTTGCATCAACTAAGCGATTAATTCCTTAGATTACAAAGTGTGGTTCGTAAAAGTGATTAATTTGTGCTTTATTACGCAATTGATTCCGGCGAGGGATGGCCAAGGGAGCAGAGACCAACCTGGAAAGAAATGGCAGAGAGACATGAAAGTAAAAAAAAAAACCTCCGACGAAAAAAAGGGGTGTGAAATGTTTTATTATATGATTATCTATCTTGTCTTTGGCATAATAGCTCCCACATGGATGCACGGGTTTCAACGCGGTTTTTTAATCGAAAGTTAGTTTAATCGGAATGGTTCTTAGCTGAGTTTCATTAAAATTGGTTGCGAAGTTTTTGAGATATTGAACTTTGAATTGGCAATATTATGAGTTTTCCAACTATTTTAAATTGGTTAGGTTAAATTGAGATCCACATTCAGCCACTTATTGGCAAATTAGAGTGGTGGGTGAAAGTGAGCATTTGCTCAGCAGCGATTTACTACTATAGATTAGATTTTTTATGAGTTACAGAAGTGTAAGTAATCGTATTAGTTTCATTAAATAAGTTTCCGAATCACTGAGTTCAAAACTCAAGTTACAATTGCCAAAGGAAAGCGCCATAAACACGTGAAACAATTTGTATTAACTAAATAGCGGTATTCGTTATTTTCGTGCTCAGAAATATAGCATACAAATATACAAATATACAAATTCCCTTTTAAAGAATATTAAATTAATCTACGATGCGAAGTCGAACAGCTGTCGTACGCAAATAGTTAAATAATAACGGTAATGAACGCCTTTGACCAAAGTTGCTATTTCCAGGTAGCAATCAATAAAATAATAATATGACTAGGAACTGTTGTGTTTGACTTAGGTAAGTATGAACAGAAAGAAAGAAAGATGGAGAACCAGCTGTTGCCCGCGACTTCGTGCGCGTAGATTTTGGTTATCGCTATCCCGCGGGAACTAAACAATTTTCCCGAATAAAAAGTAGCTTATGTTTTTCCTCCATATTCAAACTATCTTCTTACGAAATTTCACCTAGATTGGTGCAGCGGTTTTTCTGTGAAGAGGTAACAAACAGACAGACAGAGAGATAAAGACACAGAAAGACAGAGAGTCAGAGTTACTTTCGCATTTATAATATTAGTTAGGATATATTTATTTGGTCACATTGTAAATTACAACACAAAATAATATTAGGAAGGAGCAAAATGGCACAAAAGGGGAAGCTGGCTCAGCACAATGTTCCGAATTGCTTCGCAACGCTGATGTTCTGCCAGAACATTGGCCTTAAGGGCTACTCAAACTAAACTTAATCTAATATAAAACTATCTACTACACGGGAAATGAATAGGATCAGAACAACAAACACATAATGCAAGAGAACATCAATAAAAACAAAAAACAATTATGCACATTCAGAGAATCACAAGGTAGTCAAGAGTTCCCGCTATGGCATAGTGTTCTGTAGAGCTACATAGTGTGCTTTTAAATGTTTTTTAAAAGAAAATTTGAACTGCATAGCTCTAATATAGATGGATAATTGTGTTAGTTGATTGCGAAACCGTGAAGCGAACGAGATGAAGTCGCCGATCAAGTGCCAACACCATAGAATAACTGGTAGTACCTAAGTATTTAATAGGACTACATTACGTAAAGAACGGAAGACAACTACATTATCAAAGGGCAAATCGTCAGAATTATGAAAGTAAAATGCACACAATTAAATAATTCTACCTAAAACAGCGACAAACAACCAAATACTTCACAAAATCTCATATTCATATTTTAAAGATAATAATAGAAACCAAACGTTCCTTCAGAACGCCGCTGAAAACATACTTACTTACATAGGTACCCTAAAACACAAAGCAATTTCAAATCGACAAGTGCAAAGATCGAGTTGATACTGTATCGATCGACTGAACTTCATTCTATTATACTTTCGTAGCCGGGGATTTGAAGTTTGAATAAGGCGAGCTGCTTATACTTATAACACTGGTGGAGTTTTAACATGAAACTACAGCGCGACTCAATCATAGTTTGAAATAAAACGGATCACTCACTTAAATAAGTCAAGTTTACCCCGTGTTTATGCTTTCAACGCCATCTACCGGTGGCGCGAGAAGACGAAAGTTTAACGGCGCTGGCCGCACGGGGGCGCAGCGACTGTCGGTTTTTTTTTCGACAACTGACGTTACTTCACTACACGCCACGTTTATAGTGCACATCTCTTGTACTTAATTTATTGATTTTGGACACGTATTAGCTTTGAATTCAAATTGTACGTACTTAAAGGACTACAATAAATCATCCTTTAAAAGTTTAAAATAAAACGCATTCATTGAAGAGGCCTCCTGATCCTGAAGCTTGCAAGCCACGCAACCCCATAAACATTGGTCCTTCGAGCCGGATCAATTACCAGCACCTGGATCAGCAAACTAAGGTCAGGCCGGCCATCCTGTCTAATTCCCCTCTTATTCGCATCATTGTGCTAATACTGTGTCTATTGCAACATTCCAGTGTACCGCCGTGCGGAATATATTACCGTCGCCATTACGTGTCACTAACGGTGCTTTCGGGATAAAACGTAAGTGCTTCCGATTCTCACACACCTACCAATATGAGCAAATCACCCCTTTTACTTCACCCTTTAGACCCCAATGATATTTATGAACTAAAAAACAATTACTTTGCTCACCTGGCTTTGGGGTACCTGGCGTAGATTAAAAATAAAAATAAAAAGGGTAGTTTGGAATTCATTTCTTAAAAAAGGGTAGTTTAGGACTTACATAAAAGGGTAGTTTGGAATTTATAAAATATTAGTGGGTACGTTGGTTTTGTCATTAACTAAGTTGAGTACATGGTTTACATATGTCAGTAGTGGAAGTGGTGGCATGTTGAGCGGTTGTTGTTGTGCTTCGTAAATGGCCTCGTGGAGAGTGCCGAAACGCGTCAGCGTTTAGTATAGTGGTGGTGGTGATAGTTGGGTCTGTGTGGCATGTGTTGATTCGTGTAGCAGTGGAGGTGGAGGTGTTGCATGGAAACATACATTTGCCGCACAGATATAACTATTTGTCATTAGTGGTCGCGGGTGAGCAAAGTAATTGTTTTTTAGTTCATAAATATGGACCTCCGCAAAGTAACGCCTGATTCAATAAATTATTCCCAATGATATTCGCGGTTTGACAGCAAGACGCGGCACGATCAAGGGTAAATTAACTTCCTGGATTAAATACGTTGCTACGATTAGTGCAAGTTTGACTAATATTCAAAAAGTCGAGTTGAAGTTGCGCATAGAAAATGCAAAGGCATTTTATTCTCAATTCGATCAAGTTCAAAGTAGGATCGAGGAATTAGTCGACGCGTCTGGACTTTCAAGTCAAATAGAGGCACGCGAAGCGTTCGAGAATCAATACTATCAGACAATGTCTCTTGCATCGAGCTTTGTCGACAGTGCTGAAAGCTCAACTGCCAGCAGCAGTACTTTACCTTTGAGCTCAGTCAAATTACCGACTATAGCGCTACCAGCCTTCGACGGTTCATACGAGCACTGGTTGGAGTTTAGGGACACGTACATTTCTCTCATACACAATTCTAAGGACATTGGTGTCATACAGAAGTTTCACTATCTACGCGCAGCCCTAACGGGTAACGCGTTGCAGGTTATCAAGTCCTTAGAGTTTACTGCTACAAACTACAACATAGCATGGGAGCTACTTGAAAATAGGTACAACAATCATAGGTTGCTCATACACAATTACGTGAAGTCACTTTTTAACACACAAACATTACACAAAGAATCACCCGTACAGATAAGAAAGTTAATCGATTCCGTGCTTCGTAACTTACGCGCTTTGAAAACATTAGGCGAACCTACAGATGCATGGGATACTTTAGTTATTTACATAATAGTAACTAAACTCGATGCGGCCACAGAACGCGAGTGGGAGCAGTACAAAAGTACCCTTAGCTTTAGTCAGGCGGGTGATTCATGTACCAAAGTTACACTGACTGATTTAATGAAGTTTCTTCGAAACAGGGCAGACATGTTAGAATCAATCACTGCTAATCATTCTAGGAGCACACCCACACATTCACACGAGGTTAAGAAACCATTAAATCAGTCAAACACTTCAAATTCACACTCGGTTCACAGCTACGTTTCTAGTTCGACGATGGCAAACACTAACAAATCGAACTTGAAACGTTCTTCGCGCACTTGCAGTATGTGTAAAGGTAATCATCCGCTTTATTCTTGTAATGGCTTTCTTAGCCTCGCGGTTGAAGAGAGGGTTAAGTTGCTTGACGCTAAAAAGCTTTGCCACAACTGCTTGCGCGACGGTCACACAACAGATAACTGTTTTTTCGGTCCGTGTAGGATTTGCCAGAAAAAACACAATAGCTTAATTCATTCTCAGAGTAGTGACGGCGACAACGCATCGACGTCCGCTGCCAGAGTAAATCATGCAATGCCGGATGCGAGCGATGTCCCCGCCACCTCGTCTAATCATCACACACATACAAGCTTAACATTAAACTCGCACGCAGATACATTGTTGTTGCAACCGGTTTTGCTATCTACGGCGCTTGTTTACATTCCAGACTGCAACAGTAAATATCACAAGGCTCGTGCAATTTTAGACAGCGGGAGCCAACACAGTTACGTCACACAGTCATTCATATCGAAGTTAAACGCACCATTGATACAGTCCACAGTTAAAATTACAGGCGTAGGTCAATCAATCACGCAAAGCACACATTCGTGTACAATTAACCTACAGTCAACAACAAGTGACTTCCATGCACGCATAAATTGCATGGTTCTCCCTTGTATTACGGATCAGCTGCCGTCAGCAGCGTTAAGGTTGAATTCCATTCGCATACCAGAGCACATCACGCTTGCAGATCCCACCTATTACGAACCATCACAAATTGATCTGTTGCTAGGCGCAGACATATTCTGGGATTTACTAACTGATGGTCGTGTTCATCTCGCGGAAGGACCTTGTTTACAAAATTCTAAGCTAGGGTGGATTATATCCGGTCCCTTTCACGTTAAACACACACACACATCTAATAAAACCATAAATAAAACTAAATGCCATTTCACACAAACATTAGATACTCAACTTAAGAAGTTTTGGGAGCTCGAGGAGGTTCCAAAGTCAGGTGATGGCTTGACTGACGACGAGCGCGCATGCGAACAGCTGTTCAAAGACACTACACGGCGCGAAGAGAACGGTCGGTTCTCTGTGCGTATGCCGCTAAAAGAATCAGCTGACGCGCTCGGCGACAGTTATGCCATTGCTAAAACTAGGTTTTTGTCACTCGAACGCAAGCTTGATCGGCTCCCCGAGTATAAAAAGATGTACTCTGATTTTATACGCGAGTACATTCAACTAGGGCACATGTCTCTTATACATACTTATACTAAGCCATATTATTTTCTTCCACATCACGGCGTATTTAGAGAACACAGCACGACAACCAAATTAAGAGTTGTTTTCGATGCGAGTACTAGTTCGAGCTCAGGTAAGTCGCTGAATGACTTGCAGTTAATCGGGCCGCCGTTGCAAAATGAGGTGTTTTCTATTTTACTTAGATTTCGTGAAGATAAATACGTCGCATGCGCAGATGTGGAGAAAATGTATAGGCAGGTTCTCATCCAGCCAGACCAACGTAACCTTCAACTCATCCTGTGGCGAGAGAGCGCCTCGGATCCGCTTAATATTTACCAGCTCAACACGGTTACCTACGGTTGCTCATCCGCGCCGTACTTAAGTATTCGATGCCTGCAACAGCTGGCTCTTGAGTGCGGTAACGAGGTGATCTCGCGCACAGTTTTGAAGGATTGCTACGTGGATGACCTGGTCACGGGTAACGACGACAAGCAAGCGTTGATTGACATATGTGAACAGGTCACCGACGTTCTTAAGGCTGGCTGCTTTCCACTTCGAAAGTGGGTTTTTAATTTTGACGTTTCACCTTATTCTTCGTCAGAAATTACTTCACGAGAGCTTGCATTAGGTGAAAACTGTCAGAATAAAACCCTCGGTCTGGGTTGGACAAGCAACACAGATCAATTTCATTACACAACAAACATACAACAAGCGACACCTGTAACTAAACGCATAATACTATCTGTTGTGTCGCAGATATATGACCCGTTGGGACTTTTATCTCCCGTAATTATTATTGCCAAAGTACTGTTACAAAAGTTATGGTTATGTAAATTAGGTTGGGATGACCAAGTACCTAGTGACGTCGCAGCCTCTTGGCAACAATACATAGACACATTGGCATAACATTTGTAACGTGCGCATTCCTCGTTACGTAATGGGTGCACACACGCAACGCATAGAACTTCATCTGTTTACAGATGCGAGTCAACTTGCTTTTGGGGAATGTGCCTATGTTCGCACCCATTGCGGCGACGAAAATAATAAACAATCGATCACCGTGAAGTTGTTGTGTGCGAAAAGCAAGGTGGCGCCGCTCAAACCGGTTACCATTCCGAGACTTGAGCTATGCGGTGCACTACTAGGAGCTCGGCTTTATTCCAAAATTATTGACTCACTTAAAGTTAAATTCGACACTGTCACGTTTTGGACTGACTCCACAATTGTTTTAGGCTGGTTGCGCACATCACCGCAGCTACTTAAAACATTCGTCCAAAACAGAGTAGCGGAGATTAATGAATTAACGAATAACGCGCGGTGGCTGCACGTAGGTAGTAAGAATAACCCGGCTGACTTGGTATCGCGCGGGCTTGCACTCGATGCACTTAATAACAATGCTATGTGGTGGGACGGGCCGCTTTTTCTATGCGAACCTGAATCGGCCTGGTTACACAAAAGTATTTCGCACACATCTAACTCGACATTTGACGATTTGCCTGACATAAAAACACATACGATTAACATGACATGCCAGGTTAATGCAGACTCATTTCCATTCGATAGATTTTCGTCGTTTAATCGCATGAGGCGCGCGGTTGCTTACGTTTTAAGATTTATAAACAATGCACGCAATAAAAACAAGCTGAATCGTGAAACCGGGCCGCTTACTTCGGATGAATTGAGTGCGTCTGTGTTGCTTCTGGCGCGTTTTTCACAAATGGATGCATTTCCTAACGAATATTATAAATTAAAAAATAATCTACCGATTAGGCACATTCGTAATATCGCCAAACTTAATGTTTTCTTTGACACACAACACCAAATAATTCGAGTGGGAGGCAGAATAAGTAATTCACCTGATTTCTCGTACGATAAGAAACACCCAATACTGTTGTGTTCTAAACATCGGTTTACACTTATTCTGTTTCAAAGCGAACACCTAAACCTGCTTCATGCACCACCACAACTGCTGCTTTCTAATATTAATGATAGCTGGTGGCCCCTCGGGGGTACGAATTTAGCCAAGCAGGTGGTGCATAAATGCGTAGTCTGCACACGCATAAAAGGACAAACTTTAAAGCCTATCATGGGTAACTTGCCTGCCCAGCGTTTAGAACCTGGGTTTCCTTTCATGCGTTGTGGAGTGGATTATGCTGGGCCGGTGCTCGTACTGAATCGCAGGGGACGAGGCGCTAAATTAGAGAAAAATTATATCTGTGTTATAGTTTGTTTCTCAACGCGCGCGGTCTACCTCGACCTTGTAACCAGCCTGACGACAGATGGTTACTTACTCGCATTAAAACGTTTTGTGTCTCGCCGCGGTAAACCGGCAGAGATATTTTCTGATAATGCTAGGAACTTTGTGGGGGCGTTGAAAGAACTTTCGTCGTTCCTACAAAATAACTCTAACGAAATCATTGATCGTGCTGCGACCGACAATATTAAACTGACTTTTATACCCCCCTACGCCCCCCACTTCGGTGGGGCCTGGGAATCGGGAGGGGTCCGTTCCTGTAAGCACCATTTAAGACGCGTAATAGGTAACGCACATTTAACTTACGAGGAGTACAGTACAGTATTGGCACAAATAGAAGCCCTCCTAAACTCCCGACCGATGCATCCTATGTCCGCAGATCCAAACGACCTTGTTGCCCTTACACCAGCTCATTTCCTTATTGGCCGGCCTATGACCTCGCCGCCCTGCAAGGACCTGACCGTCGCGGAGCCACATCGCCTGCCCCGCTACGAGAGGCTGGAGCAACTCAGACAACATTACTGGAAGCGGTGGTCTAAGGATTACATCTCACAACTGCAGATCAGGACGAAGTGGCAGACGCACAGCCAGGACATCATTTTGAACTCTTTAGTCCTCATCAAAGACGATAATTTACCACCTCTTAAATGGCGTCTGGGACGAGTGGTAGCTGTATTCACCGGAAACGACGGTGTCTCGCGTGTCGCTGACATTCGAACGGCTGCCGGGCTGGTACGCAGGGCATTCTCAAAGATCTGCCCGCTCCCTCTGCAGCCCGAAGGTGACGCTGACCAACGCGATGCAGCGCAATCAACCACATCATTTTGAAAGCCGGGTGCTTTCAAGGCGGGGGGCATGTTTATGCTTTCAACGCCATCTACCGGTGGCGCGAGAAGACGAAAGTTTAACGGCGCTGGCCGCACGGGGGCGCAGCGACTGTCGGTTTTTTTTTCGACAACTGACGTTACTTCACTACACGCCACGTTTATAGTGCACATCTCTTGTACTTAATTTATTGATTTTGGACACGTATTAGCTTTGAATTCAAATTGTACGTATTTAAAGGACTACAATAAATCATCCTTTAAAAGTTTAAAATAAAACGCATTCATTGAAGAGGCCTCCTGATCCTGAAGCTTGCAAGCCACGCAACCCCATAAACACCCCGTACATACGCAGTGTAAAAAACCGGCCAAGTGCGAGTCGGACTCGCGCACGAGGGTTCCGGAGAAAGATTTTAACGCTTTTCCCCAGTGTTATAAGTCCAGTGTTAGCAGAGTCCTGCTCCTAAGCAAAATTTATGCAGTGTGGGGTCAACTTATATTGGTCTACGAAATCTACGGAGAGACATAAAAAATTAAGATTCTGAGACTTTTCTGAGTGGTTGTGCCATAAGAGCTACCTTCATACCAAATTTCAAGTTTCTAGGACATGTGGAAGTACCCTTTAGGATTTTAGAAATCGGAAATTTGTATGGAAATAGCCTTTGTAATGATTGTATATTTTGATTGCGTTGACTTAGTAGGTTGATTTTTTCACAGCTTGTATATGTGAGTGATCCGTTTTATATCACTATTATATATGGAATGTTAACTATAAAAATAATAATAGTCTCAGTATAGTGTCCCTATGGTGCGATCAGTGACAGCGTCCGCTCGATGTATCCCCCATCAAGTCAGCCGAATACGTCCACTGCTGGCCTCACTCAGACCGGTCTTGTGCTTTCCGCATCCACAGTGAGGGATACATTCATGGGATGTATGCCTCCCCTCACTCTTCATTAAATTGTCAAAAGGGCCTCTACGCGTTGGCTTCGGCTCCGTCCCGTGCCGTCCCGTGCCGTCCCGTGAATGGATGCGACATACAAATAATAATAATCATCATCATCATGTCAGCCGATTGACGTCCACTGCTGGCTGGCGGCCTCCCCCGCGGCTCTCCACTCAGACCGGTCTTGTGCTTTCCGCATCCACCGCGGTCCCGCGATCTTTACTAGGTCGTCGCTCCATCTTGTTGGAGGCCTACCGACAGCTCGTCTCCCGGTCCGTGGACGCCATTCGAGAACCTTCTGACCCCATCGGCCATCAGTACAAATAATAATAACAATTTATATAAAAAAAAATGCAAATTTGCAAGCTATATATGAGGTTTGTCTGTTTATACCGCTCCGGGATTGGGACTATAGGTAACAAGCATACACATAGATCGGGATTCACTTTGTATCGACGGATGAAAGCGAAATATTCATGACTGTTATTCGATTTCTGAAACTAGTTTGAACTGCCTCTAAAAGAAGAGGAAAGGAATTGAATTTATTACTTAGTTTGTGGAGATGTTTATTTTTAACCTCGAATATTTTAGGAACTGCAAAGCGCTTAACTTTAAGCTGTAGCGTGCACTGGTTTTAGAAACCTATTTAGTTTAGTTTTTCTTTGAAACGGACTTTCTTCGAGCTTAAATTTTATGACGTCTACGTAGAAGCCCATTTAGATCGTGTAAGTAACGTCATTACATTAGGATTCACACTTCACAGCCACATTAAATAAAATCACTCCTCATAATCATATCCGTCTACTTATGAAATTGCCGTTTTGTCGAACAGCTCACTCAAAACTAACAACTTACTTAGCTAAAAACCTAATAATATCGATTATAAACGTATCGTTTCATAAATAACGGAGATCTGAGACTCCTGAGTTGAAAAACATAGGTACTTGATAATTCGCTAATTGAGGACCTCCTCCATTTTTGAAGTCGGTTGAAAAAAATTACTAAAAACAAACGCATTAGTTGAGAAAACGGTCGAGTTGGGAATGTGGACGGCTTGGGAATGCGGACGAGTTGAGAATGTAGACGAGGTAGGAATGTGGACGAGTTGGGAACGTGGACGAGTAGGGAATGTGGACGAGTTGGGAACGTGGACAAAGTGAACCTAAACGAAATTAACCATCAACAATACACTTCCCACAATTCGAGTTACAACCTATCATTAATTACTCAGACAGTTATGTTATGTAAGTCCTTTCTTGTCTGAAACACAGGAACATCTTAGTTTAGGCATGTTTGTGTATTACTCTTATCTATATTATTATCATTCCTAGACATATTAAATCATAGACTAGTAATCGTAGACTAGACTAATTATATGATTTTGTAGAAAATATTTTGAAAAAAGATTTTACTTTTTATTACACAATTTCAATAGAACTAAGGTTATCGATATATCCCGAAGAATTGCGAAACTGAAGTGGCAGTGGGCGGGACACATTGCTCGCAGGACTGATGGTCGATGGGGTCAGAAGGTTCTCGAATGGCGTCCGCGGACCGGGAGACGAGCTGTCGGTAGACCTCCAACAAGATGGAGCGACGACCTAGTAAAGATCGCGGGCGTTGGATGCGGAAAGCACAAGACCGGTCTGAGTGGAGGCCTATGTACAGCAGTGGACGTCTTTCGCTTGACATGATGATGATGACTGATTTTTTTTATACGACAAGGAAGGCAAACGAGCAAGTGGGTCACCTGATGGTAAGTGATCACCACTGCCCATAGACCCGGGGGGTTTGCAGATACGCTACCAACCTAGAGAGCTAAGATAAAATGCCTCTTGTGCCCATAATTACACCGGCTGTCTTACTCTCCACACCGGAACACAACAGTGCCAGCACTGCAGGATTAGCGAGTAAGATGGTGGTAGCGATCCGGACGGACCTCGCACAAGGTCCTACCACCGGCTATGATTTTAATATTCCCCTTTAACAATTTAAAATTGATTGAATCAGCGTTACTTTGCAGAAGTCCATGTTCGTGAAGGAAAAACAATTCATTTGCTCACCGTGGAGAGTGCCGAAACGCGACAGCGTATAGTGTAGTGGTGGTGGTGATAGTTGGGACTGGGTGACATGCGTTGATTCGTGTAACAGTTAGGAGATGCTGCATGGATATACATGAACATGAACAATACAATACAATAACTCTTTATTGAACACCACATAACAGTCAAAACAAGAAATAAGGCGCAAAGAAAACACAAGGTAGCAATGGGCAGCCTTATCGCTACAGAGCGATCTCTACCAGGCAACCATAATGGAATAAAGGTAAGAACAGGTTAAAGCTGGTGGTGCTATTTAAAAAGTTAAACACAACATTACAATACATTGGAGCGAGCAGAATGGGTTCCGGCTGAAAAAACCGGCCAAGTGCGAGTCGGACTCGCGCACGAGGTTTCCGTAGAAAGATTTTAAATCTTTTCACCAGTGTTTTAAGATGTCCAGTGTTAGCAGAGCCCTGCTCCTAAGCAAAATGTACGCAGTGTGGGATCAACTTATATTGGTCTGCGAAATCTACAGACAGACATAAAAAATTAAGATTTTGAGACTTTTTGTAGCGGTTGTGCTATAAGAGCTACCTTCATACCAAATTTCAAGTTTCTAGGACAACTGGAAGTACCCTTTAGGTTTTCTCAGTACGGCGATTTGTATGGAAACCACCTTATTAATGAGACTGTATCTTTTGGTTGCGTTCTCTTGGAAGGTTGATTTTTTCACAGCTTCAAGGGACTGCAGGCTTGAGTATTTGATATTAATTTCAGCATGCTACCTCCACGCGTTCCAGAGAAAAAGGGTCTTGACAGACAGACAGACGGACAACAAAGTGATCCTATAAGGGTTCCGTTTTTCCTTTTGAAGTACGGAACCCTAAAAAGCGCTGCAGTCGCCAGTGTCGCTCGTGAGTTGGCACTCTCAGCATTTGCTGACGCCGGACCGTTTACTACATAATCCGTTTTTTTGTTTTAATGTTATGTCAATTTTATGTGTGTTGGTAGTACTTAATATAGTACTTTTTGATATGAGTGCGGAAAGTTTGTCATTATGCACGAGTCCTGGGGTGTCTAGGCCCGAGCCGTGAGGCGAGAGTCGAGACTCAGGACGAGTGAAAATGACACTTCCGCACGTGGACGAGAAAATTACGAGAAAACCAAAGGCGGTGAGCCGGCGGGGGCTGCCCTGTCGTGGATGAGGAGGAAGGTGTAGGCGGTCCGGAGCCGCCGGCGCCTTGGAAAAGTAAAAAGCACAAGTACGAAAAACACAACTTTCCGCATGATACGTAGCTACAAAAATACCACTTTTTGAGCAACTGTATTAAAAATGTTTTTTCTTCTTTCTTTCATATTTTTTTTCGCATAGACGTATCTATTTCCTCGTGCAGTCGCGGGTGAGGCAATTAATTGTTTTTAGTTTATGAATGTCTAAAATTCAAACTGCGTAATGAGGGCTACCGAGAGTCAAAAATCCGTCAGGATCGCTACTGTCGAGTGAGGTCTATCTGTCATTCTTCACCAATGAGAGACAGACAGACTTCACTTGACTCTAGCAAATTTTTGACTTTCGATAGCCCTCATTTATTTTAATTGTACTTAGAATCAATTATTACGCAGCACGATGTTATTGCATAACAAACTATTACAATACACGAGCTCGTATGTGAAGCTTGAAGCCTTCAGTTGTTTCGCAGCACTAGAAACTAAGTGGTTTGAATACAATGCTTTGATACTACCCACTCTGTATATACCAGAGGAAACCCTCTTCTTTTCGATGGGGTACAAGATAGAAGGGATCACGCTTGCAAAGCTCACTTTCCCGAAATATGCTCTTTCTGCAAAATGTACACTCCCAAAAGGTCATCATCATCATCATCAAGTCAGCCGAAAGACGTCCACTGCTGGACATAAGCCTCTCCCAAGGCTCTCCACTCAGACCGGTCTTGTGCTTTCCGCATCCAACGCGGTCCCGCGATCTTTACCAGGTCGTCGCACCATCTTGTTGGAGGCCTACCGACAGCTCATCTCCCGGTCCGTGGACGCCATTCGAGAACCTTCTGACCCCATGTCCCACCCACTGCCACTTAAGTTTCACAATTCTTCGGGGCACACCCCAAAAGGTACACTTTCCCAATTGGGGCCCTTTCTCGAAAGATGCACTATTTCCATCACCATAAAGGTCACACGAGTTTTTGTCAGGTGAAGATCATGAGACATGATGGCAATGTTAACGTCTTTTGACTGATCGCTAGAAGTGCACTTTTAGAGACAGCGACAGTCATGGTCACCAATATGTACACCACAGAGTCCCAAAAATATGTATACAGATCTTATTACAGCGACGGTAAGGTTGATGTATGCGTATTTTTGCAACTTCGTGCGGAATCATGTTTGTGAATTTGACTGTATCCTCCGAGAAAGTGATCTTTTGTTCTCTACGAAAATCGCAAGCTCGTAAAATGTGATTCAATAGCTCAAAAAAAATGTTTATCTACACACATATCATAAGTCCTCTATAATGCGTTCAGAAACCGTAGAAAATGACCAGCATTGCAGTACATCGTCGCCTCCGCCCACCCTGCAGGTCCAGCGGTAAAGTAATAGTCATTACGACATCGAATTCGATGTCGTAATGACTTTTCGATATCGAATTCTATTTTTCGAATTTAACCACCAACGTAATTTACAATCATAGTGAAATAAATCGGATCACTCACGTATATAAGTCGAGTTCAGTCCGACATGTATAATTAATAATGTGATGTGATGTGTGTGTGTGATGTGATGTGTTTTTTTTACAAAAAAAAAACAGTTTACGAAACGTCAACTCGGTATGTTTGTCTATGGTTTAAAAAAAACAGTCAAATTCGTGATAGGTATGGGTATGATATATGCCTTCGGCTTCTGAACCCATCTTAGAGTACTTATAATATGTGTGTAGATAAAGTAATGTATGCAACTCCACATAATTAGGCCTTAAAACACTCGTGTGATCCTATTATGAAACTCAGCTTCGCCTCGTTTCATAAAAACACGCTCGTGTTTTAAGGACCCTCATTATGTAGCAGTTGCATAAACTACTATTTCAGCTAAATTTATCAGTCGCTCGTGACTTGGAGCAACTCTATTATCCTTGCTGTGTACTTTACAGTAAATTTAAGGCTTATTTCACCAAGCGAGGCAACTTGGGCTCCTTGTCAACATAAATTGGCTTTAGACTGATTTCGATTCAGACTAGTTTGGATTATTCTAAGATATATCTAATACGGAATTATGTTAGAGCTGGCGGGCTCCGAATATTGCTATAATGCTGTACCTATGTTACGTAGTTAGGTGAAATAGATTGTAGATATACATCTACGTATGTTTTATAAATATATATCTATACAAAACTATATCTATACAAAACAAAGTCGTGTTAGTTACCTACACCAATTATAAGTTACGATTCAGAGGGTCGAGCACGACTTGTCGAATCCTGCGTAACGTTACGGTTATCGTATCGAGATCGCTGATCACCGGTAACGTCAAGGTATCCTACATTCGTATTAATCTTACAAAACCGGGATCAAACCCGCAACCTCATGCAAGCTTCATGGTCAGATTCTCTAACCACTAAGCTATACGGTCGTCTAAGTATAACATTGACCTCGCGGGTGGTAGGACCTTGTGCAAGGTCCGTCCGGATCGCGACCACCATCTTACTCGCTAATCCTGCCGCTAAGCAGCAGTGCTTGCACTTTTGTGTTCCGGTGTGGAGAGTAAGACAGCCGGTGTAATTACAGGCACGAGAGGCATTTCATCTTAGCTCTCTAGGTTGGCAACGCATCTGCAAACCCTCCAGGGTTGCGGGTGTCTATGGGCAGTGGTGATCACTTACTATCAGGTGACCCACTTGCCTTCCTCGTTGTATGACAAAACCGGCCAAGTGCGAGTCGGACTCGCGCACGAGGGTTCCGTAGATTTTAACGTTTTTCCCCAGTGTTTTAAGAAGTCCAGTGTTAGCAGAGCCCCGCTCTTAAGCAAAATGTACGCAGTGTGGGGTCAACTTATATTGGTCTGCGAAATCTACAGACAGACATAAAAATTTAAGATTTTGAGATTTTTGATGAGATTGCTATAAGAGCTACATTTATACCAAATTTCAAGTTTCTAGGACAACTGGAAGTACCCTTTAGGTTTTCAAAAAACGGCAATTTATATGGAAACGATTTTTTTAATGACTTGTATCTTTCGATTGCGTTGACTTAGATGATTGATTTTTACACAGCTTCAAGGGACCGCAGGTTTGAGTATTTGATATTAACTTCAGCATCCTACCTCCACGCGTTCCAGAGATAGATAGATAGATAGATAGATAAAGTCTTTATTTTTCACAACACAGGAAACACAAACATGTATAAAACAGTGCAATTAGGTACATTTGGTATACAAAAATGAACAGAGAATACAAAACAGCAAGAAAAACTGGAAACAGTAAAAAAGAGAAAGAAAGACGAATAACAATGTTGTTTAAATGTACGTTTGTGAGTGCCAAGTGCCGTGAAAAGAAAGGTGCTGACTCAGCATAAAGCTGCGGAGACCGCAGCGCTGGTATTCTGCCAGGACCAACTGAGCCAGACCTGTGGAATACGCAAGAGGAAACGAATGCTTATTGTATAAAATAAAAATGTACATTAATAAGAAAAGGGGAGAAATATAAAACAGGCTATATGTATACTTAAATTGCGGAGCGAGGAGTGAAAAGGAGAAAGAGAAGAATGGGTGTAATATTACAACAAATAATTATATTTATTGAAGGTCGGAAACAGTGGCGGGTGAATTTTAGACGCTACGCCTTTGGATTGTTAATAAATGTAAACGAAATTTAATTTTGAACGAAGTTTTAGAGTTAAGATTACGTATTGGCGGGGGAACATTATTCCAGCATTTAGTTGCTCTATATCTAAAAGGGTGATACCTATCACGAGAAAAAGGGTCTTGATAGACAGACAGTCAGACGGACAACAAAGTGATCCTATAAGGGTTCCGTTTTTCCCTTTGAGGTACGGAACCCTAAAAACAACAATTTCACACATTAAAAACACCCGCCCACGCATCAGTAATAAATATCATATTACAACACCGAGAGTATTCGTGACGTCCCGTAGAAGCTTGGAGCAAGCGAACTTTGCTTTGCTAAATTCCGTCCCACGCTCGTTTTGTAAACACGCGGCTTTGTGCGGCGGACGCGCCCGCGGCGTTCTCTGTGATTTGAATGGAAAAGTGTTGACGTTGTTAACGCTCTCCATAGGAGTAATCGATATGTTGCTACAAGGGTACAAATTTGGCGACAGATGAGAATAGCTTGACTAGTCGGGGAACTCTCTGAACGTCTAACACGCGCGCCATTTTGTCGGTTATCGCTCATTGCGTCCTTCATTGATTCCATCACTTGAATGGGACTATGAAAGGGGCGTGGTAGCCCCCCTGGCCCCTATTTCACCAACTTTACAATGGTCAGCTTACAATGACTGAACTACATTTCTTTGCCAATATGAAGCGCGCTGAAACAAAAGCTCTTCAGCTCTTCAAGTCAGCAATGGACGCCGAATTGTCATTGTAAACTGACATTCGTAAAGTTGGTCACATAGGGGCCTTGGATGAGCCGAAATGAGTCCTAAAATTACAAAACACTTGCTTTGCGGTTAGCTATATTCACTTAGTTAACTCAGTATTAAGATTTGAAACTTTCCTAAGAGTCGATTTAACCAACGTCTTTACGCCCGTATAATGCTTACTCAGAGAAACTAACGTTAAATCATCTCTCAAATTTCAAACTGAAACGTAAACATACAGTAAGACCTGAAAAATTAAGACTCGAACTGGGGTTCGAACCCAGAACCTGCACCATACGAGTACAGTGGTGTTCGCGCTACCACTGCGCCATCCGAGCAATCTGCAACATGGGATTGCTCGGATGGCGAAATAATTTCGAACGGGATGACCGAAAAAATAAAAAATATAAAAAGTTGGTTTACGTCAAATCGCCATAGTATTTCGACATTAGTATCAGAGACTAAGTGATATTTCCGAATGAAAACGTCCGTGAAATTAACCCCAAGTTGTAGTAGTTTTAAGCAATATACACGCTGCGATTTCTAATAAAATAATAAGCCCTGAGCAATTCTAAGTAAGGAATGTGTGTCGTGCGGCACGCGAGGTCTGAGGCTCTATAGAGGGAATTGCACTGCCTTTGACGGAGATGTGGGGATCCAACAATACACGGGTATTAACCGGGTCTCTTAATACTATTAGGAGAGCCGGTAATGTTTTAGTACAAACGGAAGCGACGAAACAAAGCATACATTATGCCACGTACGGCTGCGAGGCGTGGACTATGACGCAAGAGATAGGGAGAGACAGGAGGCGTTCCAGATGTGGTGCTGGCGAAGAATGGAGGGGATTAGTTGGATCGAGAGTATCCCCAGTGAGAGGGTATTGGAAAGAGTTGGGGAGGGAAGAAATGTTCTGAAAATGGTGGGTCATTTGATTAGATACTGAAAATTATAGAAGGAAAGAGAGGAAGGGTCAAGTAAAACGTGTTGTACCTACCTAACAGGAGTTTTTTCATAATACATACTCGCAGACAGATAGACAGACGGGCATGACGAAAACAAGAGGTTTCCGTTTTTGCCATTTTGGCTACGAAATCCTAAAAACTCAGCTGCTCGTCCCTCTCTCTCTAAGTCATCTCGCAGATATCATTTTCTGCATTTTGTTCTTATTCCTTATCCAGGGTTACATCTTCACAGTAGCACAGAATCCAAAACAAACCAGAACCCGTGAGCGCGCCTAAAACTGAGGCAATTAAAACTACACTTAAATAGAGTAGTTTCGCGTAGTCATCTCTGTATACGCAGCGTATCGTGACGTGTTATACGAATGGCAATACTAATTAATCCGTTCTCGTGTCGTTCTTACACGCAGAAATGGCGTTAGGTTTAGAAAAAACAAATACTCGGAGACTGGGACCGGGACGAGACATCGCACACACCAGCGGACTTGGATTGCTAGCTAACTGTGTCAGGATGAAATGGGTTTTACACGTAGTAGAGCTTGGTCATGAGCTTTACTCATCTTCAAGGTCGATTGAGGTGATAGAAATAACTGCAGACACATCATGTTTCACTTGTAAGCCAGTCTTTATTTGATTAAGGCCTACATCAATGACTCTACCGCACGGTTCGGAAATAACCTCTATTGAGAAGATACCGGCAAGAAACTCAATGAGGTATAATCTTTTCAATAATAGCACCATACGAGGTCTAAATTAGTTACAATTGATATCAGTTAACTCGTTACTATTAAACCGAAATGCAAGTACCATATTGGAAACGTTGGAGAGTTCTGTGCTTGCGCCCATTCACGTGATCTATTGCCAAGATATCATTTAAGACTCAAAATAAGACTCTGTACTTGGAGCACAGGCACTTAGTTCATTAAATCACTAACAATTCTCATTAAAACTCAAAGCACAAAGCCGATGCAAACGGATTACATTACCAACTTGTGATAAGTCCGACCCCCCGATCAAGATTGCCCTTTTCTTTTCAAAGTTACTAAATGTCATTTCGACCTTTTACAAACTACCCACAAAATGAACCAAGCACAGACCACTCCCAAGCAGTATTTATTTGACAGCTGTCATCGCTTGATGTTTCGTTAAAATCATAACAAATGAAGGTAAATTATAACTTTAGACTATGATCAACACCGACTAGTGTATCGATTCTCCGACATATGATTATATTTTAAGTGTAAACGGGTAGCGAAATCAACAAAAAAATGGACACAGTGCGCGGCATACGGATATGACCTAACTCGGCTTCAGGCCCCATTTCACCAACTTTACAATGTCAGTTTTCAATCACAATTCGGTGTCAACTGCTGACTTGAAGAGCTTTTGTTTTAGCTCGCTTCACATTGTCAAAGGAATGTAGTTCGAATTGTCATGTAAAACTGACGTAATGACGGTGAAATACGGGCCTGGTTTGTTCCGTATTCTGAGTATCCATGTAAAGTCGCAAAGTATCAAGGTAATTGATGATGGCAATGAAATGCCACATTCAGTCAACTTCAGCGGATATTCCAACATTCGTTACAATGAATCGAATTTCGCGATTAAAATCAATGCTGGGTGGGGTAGCTGATGGTCCTCCATTGTTGAACCAAATACGGACATCTATGTAATGAGTTTCCAATTCGAGGCTCATTAAAAGCTTTGTCAGTCCTTTAACCCCAATTAAACAGTGATGATTAATTACAGTTTCACGTTCAATGGCTATTTCACTATCGAGAGGGTCCATGCTAAAATGCTTCATGAATGATTAACACAATTTTAATGTACAGTTTGAGAAACAGAGAAAAGTCCTGTGTCAAAATGGCTGTTAATTATTAACACAATTTAATTTATAGTGAAGTTATTAAATTGACTCATTAGGAAAGGAACTTTTTCCCTTGCTCGACGAAGATGAAATCAGCTTCCTGTAGCAACTTTTTTTTATACACTATAGGCTTGCGTTTGACAATGACGCCTGATGGTAAGCGAAGATGTGGTTTACGATAGAGCAAGCTTGCCTAGCAAATGCCCATCCACCCATAGACTTGAAAACGGCCAGATGATAGCGTTCAGGGAACACAGACGCAGGCAGGGAATCCCACTCGTTAGCCGTACGGATGATGAAGGAAGAGCGAAAACGCTTTGTGCGGATTTTGGGAATGCTGACAACATAAGCGTGGAGACCTCGCCTAATTCTGGTCTACCTGTGAAAGAAAGGAGCTGGTGGAATAAGGTCGTGAAGTTCTGAAGCACACTCACCGAAATGTAGCCTGTAAAATACCGAAAGGCAAGCTACTCTTCTGCGATGGCGAAGGCTCTCATTCAACAAAAAGTTATCTACAAATATTTAAGCTTTTTTGTTGACAGTAATTGCGTTGTCATCCAATCTCCGCGTCCCTGTTCCAGGCATGACCGCTGAAAGTGCGTCAAATTTATGTTGTAAGATTATAACAAAATTGATCGCTATGAAGTAAATGCTATTAATCTTTCAATTTCGTTTAAACAACGAGAGACTTAAGTTTTCAAAATAATTATCCGTCCAAGCCGAGAATAATTGACAATTTAAATGGATTATATCAGTAAGTTTGGCTTTGGCCTCACCGTCACTCTCTGTAAGTAAAGACAGTTAAAAACTGCTCGACTTGTTTTTACTCAAGCCACCGACTTTTGGCCACTTGGCGTCTTAAAAGCCATCTCTATTATGTTCGTTTATGAAGTGACATACGAAATCGAGACAATTTTCCGCTCTACTGGTGCGGGTTCTATTGAAAAGTGTAATGCCTGAAACAAGAGCCATTTGAGTTTCAATAAAGCAGACAGTAATAGGCAGTAAGTACAATTTTTTTGCCACTTTTCGAGGGAGACGAGTTACACAAGTACAGCACACGTTTACGCTCATGACAAAATTAGTTACGTTCACAAACTCCTACTATAGCAAGACTGTCTCACAAACGCCAAAAACGCGCACACAACCAACAGACCTTGTGCATTTTGCAGAGGGGAAATCGCGCGTTAACGTTTTTTCCTATCCTGTGCTCTACGCCGTTTCTGTAGCAGTATTTATCTATTCACAACACTGAATATGAAACATCTATAAACACCACACTGGCAATTATTGTGCAGTGGTTCGCTTCATTAAATCTAAACATAAATCTGTCAAAAACCAAGTTCATCCAATTCAGACCTCATCAAGCTAAAGCAGCCCAGCTTAATATTAACTATAAAGGCACAGCTATAGAGGAGGTAAATTCGTATAAACTTCTAGGAATTGTTATTGATTCGTCCCTTAACTAGAAGCAGCATGTGGGGATGGTTAACGGCAAGTTGAGAAGTTTTTGCTATGGTTTGCAAATGTTAGTGAAAGTTGCAGATACTAAGACAGCGTTATCAGCATATTATGGACATGTGTACTATGGATTGGATTCTGAGTTACGGAGTCATGTTCTGGGGGAACTCAGTCAATGCTCTCTCTACTTTCATCCTACAGAAGAGGTGCATCAGGATTATTTTTAGGCTAAGGGACGATGAATCATGTCGGCCTACATTTTCTGATTAAGGCTTACTGACACTAACATGTATTTATATTTTCCAGTGCTGCCTTTTTATCAAAAACAACCCTGCTGAATTTCAGATAAGGGAAGCCACTAGGCCCGTAAGAAACAAATTATAAGCTAAATTTAAGGGTGCCGCAATCGAGAATGGTCATTGTACGCAAAGGAATGTATTATAATAGCATAAAAATTTACAACCACCTACCCCAACATATATAAATGATGTCTGGAGTTAAATTTAAAACAACGTTAAGGAAAATACTTGCTCAGAGATGTTTTTATACCTTAAGGGAATATTTTGAATTTAATTTTGATAACATAACGTAATGAATCGAATTTGTTGTCTTGACATGACCTAGCAATCTTTTAACCTAATTGTGATAAATTAACCTATTAATATATTCTGACATTGAAATTAATGTATTAATTCTGTGTCTGCTATTGTATGCTCCAATGGGCAGATTATGTGCGACTATGACTTTTTAACAACTAGACTAACGTGTTTATCATAATCTTACAATAAAGATTATTTCATTTCATTTCATTTCATTTCCTTCATCCATTGGCATGAATTACTAAAAATAATGATAAAAATATGATAGATTACCAAACAAATAATGAGTTTGCAAACCATCCTAACTAGTATTATAAATGCGAAAGTAACTCTGTATCTCTGTCTTTCTGTCTCTCTGTCTGTTTGTTACCTCTTCACGGGCAAACCGCTGCACCAATCTAGGTTACATTTTCTAAGAAGATAGTTTGAATATATAACATGGGCTACTTTTTATTCGGGAAAATTATATAGTTCCCGCGGGATAGCTATAATCGAAATCTACGCGGACGAAGCTAGTACGTTATAATTACAAATTACTCACACATACAACAGGTCCTTTGCTTAAGTTTTTCGCCTATAGACCAATCCAAGGCTACGCGCCCTCGTGATTCGCAACTATCCTTACAACAAAAGCAACAAATGACGCGCCAACCGACCAGAACAATGCCCCCATTATCGTTATCCGGTACTTATTGGACAACCAGAACAATGCCCCCATTATCGTTATCCGGTACTTATTGGACAACCAGAACAATGCCCCCATTATCGTTATCCGGTACTTATTGGACAATCAGAACAATGCCCCCATTATCGTTATCCGGTACTTATTGGACAACCAGAACAATGCCCCCATTATCGTTATCCGGTACTTATTGGACAAACAGAACAATGCCCCCATTATCGTTATCCGGTACTTATTGGACAACCAGAACAATGCCCCCATTATCGTTATCCGGTACTTATTGGACAACCAGAACAATGCCCCCATTATCGTTATCCGGTACTTATTGGACAACCAGAACAATGCCCCCATTATCGTTATCCGGTACTTGTTGGACAACCAGAACAATGCCCCCATTATCGTTATCCGGTACTTATTGGACAACCAGAACAATGCCCCCATTATCGTTATCCGGTACTTATTGGACAAACAGAACAATGCCCCCATTATCGTTATCCGGTACTTATTGGACAACCAGAACAATGCCCCCATTATCGTTATCCGGTACTTATTGGACAACCAGAACAATGCCCCCATTATCGTTATCCGGTACTTATCGGACAACCAGAACAATGCCCCCATTATCGTTATCCGGTACTTATTGGACAAACTACACAACTTTCAGCATGATTAGATATTTTGCACAAACTGAACATTCCGCTTCTGCTGCCAATGTTATTCCCATTAAAAAACTTCGCTAACGTGTTGCGGTTTTAACTGGTCGTTTTGAAGTTTCTTGTTTTAGGTTTGTTTATACACGGATTAACATTATGTTTACAGTGTAATCATTCATCATCATCAGCCTATTCTAGTCCACTGCTGGACATAGGCCTCCCCTAATGAGCGCCACAGCGCCCTGTCTTCAGCTTGCCGCATCCAGCATCTGCCTGCAGTCTTTCGCAGATCGTCATCCCACCTGGTCGGAGGGCGTCCTCATTATTATTATCATTTAAGCCGGAAGACGTCCACTGCTGGACATAGGCCTCTTGCGAAGATCTCAAATAAGGGCGATCTCCAGCTGCTTGTATCCTCCGGCTCCCTGCAATCTTGGTCAAGTTGTCTGTGCACCTGGTAGGTGGCCGTGTAACACTACGCCTTCCGGGTCGTGACCGCCGCTCTAGAACCATTCTTCTCCAACGGTAATTGATTCTTCGAGAGCCCATAGCCACTTCAACGTGCTGATTATCTTAACTTTGTCAGTGACTTGCGTTCTCTTACGGATCTATTCATTTCTGATTCGATCACGTATGTTTTCAGTAGTAGGTAAGTACTTATTTCGATTGTTTGAAATGGTTCTGTATCTACTCCTACGGTCAAAGAAAATGAATCGCGTAGGAAACCACTTGACTGTACCTGAAACTTTTCGCTGCAAATGTCATGACATTTTGTTGCAAGTAACGAAAGAAATTCACACGAGATTAGTTTATCTTTAATCTCACCTGAAAAAATAAATTACAGAAAGAGTAAGCCGTGTATGAAATACGCTGTATAATTTACTTGTATAGCTATTAAACAGATTAGTTCATTAATATAACAAGCACTATATTTCATGTCAAAATGAAGTCATAATTGTTGTTTCCAAACAGGTATTACGGGCGGCTTTCAAACAGTTTAAAATGGTGAAAAAAAACCGTGCATTGGAAGCTATCAGGAGGCAGGTGCGCCCAGTAACTCAATATGCTCGGCAATTTGTTTATTTCAATGCATAGCTGGGGATTATGTAAATCTATCTGTATGTTTTATATACCAATAGTTAGCTTTTATTTTAACAGTATGCGATTCAATGTGACAGATAATTTGACTTTTTCGTCTGCTTTGAATTCGGCTATCGCGCTATCCCTTAGGAACTACAAAATTTTCCTGGACAAAAGATAGCCTTTGAGTTAGTATAAGCTACCTCCATTCCAAATTTGAACCAAAGCAGTCCAGCCACTTCACTGACTCACAGCAAACTCGTCTGCATAAATTCGTTTATCATCACGCGGGAGATAAGTAATTTATCCAGGATAAAAAGTATCCTATTGTTATTCTGAGGTATAAGCTATATTACTGTGAAGCTCCATCAAA
Source organism: Clepsis dumicolana (assembly GCA_963691665.1). Classification (NCBI taxonomy): domain Eukaryota; kingdom Metazoa; phylum Arthropoda; class Insecta; order Lepidoptera; family Tortricidae; genus Clepsis; species Clepsis dumicolana. The sequence goes on along the minus strand of OY829521.1, from coordinate 2,273,769 downwards.
ATCCATTCAGCAGGTTATGCGTGAAAGAGCAACGAAAATCCAAACATCTTTACATCCATCTTCGTAAACTTTCGCGTTTATAATAAGCTAAGAGTTCTCATATTGTCACAGACAGTGAATTTCGAACTATCCTACTATTTTCTTGTTCAGCGATCATGTTAGAAGTTCTAGAGTACGATGCAACTTAAAGTTAGTGGGAGCTAAGTTTTATTTCACATTCACTTCCAACTGTTACAGACTAGTTCAAGGGTACAAAAGAGGTCACCAACTGGTGTCCATACACTAAAACAAAACAAAATAGAGGTCAATAATAAAACGTAAAAAAGTCTCTAATGAGACTTTATTGTTAGGTCTGAGACTGGATATGTACTTAGAAATTAGTAATTTGCTGTAACATAATTATTACATGTTATATTATTTACAGAGCTGAATTGAAATTATCTTTTAAATTATGATTTATCATCAAATAAAGCCCTGTCCATTATTTTTAATGAAACTTAGCTAAGAACCACCGCTAGTACAGAGGGTCAAGCACGACTTTTCGAATCCTGCGTCACGTAAAATCGAATAGTAAACGTTGTCGAGTTTTTGCATGACGTTTGGAACAGCGCCCGCCCGTGAGCGCATTTGGAACTAAAATTTAGTATGAGGTTTCTCGATCTCGATACGATAACCGTAACGTTACGCAGGATTCGAAAAGTCGTGCGTGACCCACAGGACTCACAAGAGCTGGCACAAATGGATTGAATGAATGAATGAAACTTTCTATGTGTCACCTATTTGGATACGCTGCACACACATGAAAATGACAGGCTTCACAGTCATTTCCCTTTAAAAATGTCCAAGTGACATTAGTTTCGTTCTTTCCATACGTGCCAATTCGAGTAGTGTCCTTGCTTTCAAATTAAAAAAGCCGCATTCAAATCGGTTTGACTGTTTAAGAGCTAGGTGCCACAGACAGATACACCAACACACATATACTGGTTGCGCTGTGCTGCAATGTGGTAAGGAGGTGGGCAAGCCCAGCCTTAGCTGGCCAAAACCCCTGATGCCACGCGGCCCGGGCGCATGCGAGAGCAGAAAAAGATACATATACTTAATCGCTTAGCGACGCGACAAAACAATCGTATGTCAGAGGGTCGGGCACGACTTTACGAATGCTGCGTAACGTTACGGTTATCGTATCGAGATCGAGAAACCTCATACTAAATTTTAGTTCCAAATACGCGCACGGGCGGGCGCTGTTCCAAACGTCATACAAACTCGTTATAGTTTACTATTCGATTTTACGTGACGCAGGATTCGACAAGTCGTGCTTAGGGCACTGTTCACTATAAATGCATAGTCTTTACGCATTAGCATAAGGCTGTTAGTTACACGGCATGCTGTGCGCATAACCCGCATAACTGCATAATTCATGGCGACTGCTTCTGAAACTGCCTTGATACTGTAAGCATTGATCTAATTAAAAATAGATTCGTTTTCATTACACGTAATTATTATATGTGTAAGTAGTTTCTGCTTAAGGAAAAAGGAAAAAAATACTACAGTCGAACTATTTGAATCGTGGCCCACTTCAGGGCCATGTTTTATAAAGCTACAAGCTACAATATACAAGCGGAAGTCTCTTTCTAACAAAAGGTAGGTAATAAAAAAATTAAAAATAATAAAATCCGACGAATTGAGATCCTCCTTTTTTTGAAGTCGGTTAAAAATGAGACTTACGCTTGTAAATTGTAACTTGCAGCTTTATAAAACACGGTCCAGAACGTTCAGTGCCCTAAGCACGACTTGTCGAATCCTGCGTTACGTTACGGTTATCGTATCGAGATCGAGAAATCTCATAATAAATTTTAGTTCCAAATACGCTCACGGGCGGGCGCTGTTCCAAACGTCATACAAACACGTTATAGTTTACTATTCGATTTTACGTGACGCAGGAATCGCCAAGTCGTGCTTAGGGCACAGAGCATCTATCAAAGGCCACAAAAAACCTCTCGATTGCATTCCCGTTTACGTCTGAATTACTATGGGCTCATTAGCAGCGCCACTAGTGGCACGTATCGACAAACAATTATTCTCATACTATTTGACACCCATTATCATGACACTCTGGACTTAATCGCGTAAAAAGTATATTTAAATATAAAATTCCTCGAATTTACGGTGAATTTGACACCCGTAATGCAAACATGATCGAAACGTATTTTTGGTCGGCGATTACACTAGACGCTCTGACTATAAAATGTTGTGATGACGACTCTCGTCAGATACTGCGACATCATAATGACATGTCTTGTGATAAACCTCTATGGTGAGTCAGGGTCACGATTTCAATTGTTTCTTCTGCATCAAACAAATACCTAAACATAATAATCATAGCACGAATTTAGTAAATTCGTAGAGCATAACGTAACCCGTCTTAAACAAAATCAAACAGGCGATCCCAATGATATCCGAAAACAAACTTAAGTGGCAGTGGGCGGGGCACATAGCTCGCAGAACTGATGGCTGATGGGGTCAGAAGGTTCTCAAATGACGTCCACGGACCGGGAGACGAGCTGTCGGTAGGTCTCCAACAAGATGGAGCGACGACCTGGTAAAGATCGCGGGACCGCGTTGGATGCGGAAAGCACAAGACCGGTCAGAGTGGAGAGCCTTGGGGGAGGCCTATGTCCAGCACTGGACGTCTTTCGGGTGACATGATGATGATGATGATGTGTTTAATATTTATGTAGATACTATGAAATATCTACTCGCTAATCCCGCCGTAAGCAGCAGTGCTTGCACTGTTGTGTTCCGGTGTAGAGAGTAAGACAGCCGGTGTAATTACGGGCCCAAGAGGCATTTCATCTTAGCTCTCTAGATTGGCATCGCATCTGCAAACCCACCGGGGCTGCGGGTGTCTATGGGCAGTGGAGTTCACTTACCCTCAGGTGACCCATTTGCTCGTTTGCCTTCCTCGTCGTATAAAAAAAATTTAGAAAGTTATCAAAGTTCAAGTTAAATCTTAACTATTTAGAGAAAATCCCGCATCTGTCTTAATTATTAACAATACATCTTTAATTGATGAATAAAGGCAGGGAATATTACGTTACATTGTATAAGCTTACTGAATGAAATATCGACATACGAAGCAGTGAAGTGAAATAAACGAATCACTCACGTATAGAAGTCTAGTTTAACGACATGTTTCAGACTAATTCGTAGGAAGGTCCCAGCGCACAACTACCCTCGTTTTCAGCAGTCAGCTGCGCCTAGTGGTCGTGCGAGCAGAGCCTTGGCACACGGTCTTGGCAGATTCAACACAACTAACCAATACAGAGGGTCGAGCACGATTTTACGATTGCTGCGTAACGTTACTGTTATCGTATCGAGATCGAGAAACCTCATACTAAATTTTAGTTCCAAATACGCTCACGGGCGGGCGCTGTTCCAAACGTCCTACAAACTCGACAACGTTTACTATTCGATTTTACGTGACGCAGCATTCGTAAAGTCGTGCTCGACCCTCGCATATACCATGGACGTTTCACTTCAATCAGTTTTCGAATCATGTGTAACGTAATTGTGTAGTAACGTTATCGAAAAATTTGTACCTATGAAGTTTTGGAACAGCGCCCGATCGTAAAATTTAGTATGAGGTTTCTCGATGGCAATACGATAACGTAACGTTACGCAGGATTCGAAAACTCGTGCTCGGCCTACAGAACAAACCACTCTCTAACACTGGGGCAACTAAAACTACTCTTAAATTATTATAGTTTCGTTCGCGTAGTCATCTCCGCTCCGTGCACGCAGCGTATCGTGATGTGCCGTGCCGTTCTTACCAGGTTCTCACACGCAGAAATGCCGTTGGGTTTATAAAAACAGAATATGATTATTTAAGCGAAAACGGTTTCGAAATCAATATAAAATGGTCACTACTAAAGTAATGGAAGTATTCAAACAAAACAACTAATGAAAAAAAAATACAAATTGACAAACTAAGCACTGGGCTTCGTGAATAGGGTCGATGACAATAATTAATATTACAATTAATATTACAAAAATACAAATTAACAAACTAAGCACTGGGCTTCGTGAATAGGGTCGATGACAATGATTAATATTACAATTAATATTACAAAAATACAAATTAACAAACTAAGCACTGGGCTTCGTGAATAGGGTCGATGACAATAATTAATATTACAATTAATATTACAAAAATACAAATTAACAAACTAAGCACTGGGCTTCGTGAATAGGGTCGATGACAATAATTAATATTACAATTAATATTACAAAAATACAAATTAACAAACTAAGCACTGGGCTTCGTGAATAGGGTCGATGACAATAATTAATATTACAATTAATATTACAAAAATACAAATTAACAAACTAAGCACTGGGCTTCGTGAATAGGGTCGATGACAATAATTAATATTACAATTAACATAAAAACCGGCCAAGTGGGAGTCGCACTCGCGCACGAAGGGTTCCGTACCATTATCTATAAAGACTGCAAAAACTCATGTTCTGTTGTATGGGAGCACATAAATATTTATTTTATTCTGTTTTTAGTAATTGCTGTTACAGCGGCAACAGAAATATACATCATCTGTGAAAATTTCAAACTGTCTAACTATCACGATTCATGAGATACAGACTGGGCCGTGTTTTATAAAGCTACAAATTGTAATTTACAAGCGGAAGTCTCTTTCTAACAAAAGGTGATAGAATGAGACTTCCGCTTGTAAATTGTAACTTGTAGCTTTATAATGCACGGTCCTGGTGACAGACGGACAGACAGACAGACGGACAGCGGAGTCTTAGTAATAGGGTCCCGTTTTTTGCCCTTTGGATACGGAACCCTAAAAAGTATCTGTAACATGGTTAAAACTTGAACTTGACTTGAAACTTGAAAGTCACCAAGACACACAGCCACTTTCCTCCGCGAGTGACAGTTGACAGGTATGACAAATGACAGTCCCGCGATGACACCCTTCGGGAAAATTCTTCTGAAACCCTGAATCAAGATAAAGGCTGCCCCTTGGGACCACTTAATCTTATTTGAAAGAAATAGTTTTATATTTCACTAGCTTTTGCCCGCGACTTCGTGCGCACATAATCGCGTTTATTCTCTATCCCGAGGGAATTACACAAATCCGTCGGAATAATATTCATTGCTCTATAAAATACATAGTGATAGGCTTTTAAACCCCCGACGAAAAAGAGGGGTGTTATAAGTTTGACCTGTGTATCTGTGTATCTGTGTATCTGTCTGTGGCATCGTAGCTCGCAAGCGGACGGACCGATTTCGATGCGGTTTTTTTATTCGATAGCTAGTCTAATCGAGATGGTTCTTAGCCCGTTTTTGAAATATTGAACTTTGAAATGACAATGTCGGGGGTTTTTCAACTTTTTAGTGTAGGTATCTGGGGACGTTTTCGTAATTTTAAGTTGTTTGAAAGCTTTAGGGGTTCTGGACTAAAATAGTAAAAAGAACCCTTATGCTGTGGTTCGTCTGTCTGTCACAGTTGGTTATCTCAATTATTGTTATTGCAACAAGGAATGAAAAAACGGAATCCTAAAATTATTAAGTATGTAGGATTACTAGATCAAGGGAGTATCATATGAACGACGGGGTTCGTTGGCACATTCTAAGGCATTTTTATTTTTTTTTAAGCGGTACAGTTTTCAAATTATAATGAAAAATCTAAAAAAAAACCACCACCTTTCGGAGAGAAAATCAGAAATTATTGTATTTATAATACTTAATAGAAGTTTCTTTAAATATTAATAAAAATAATTAAAAAAAAATGTGTCTAAATATCACAGTTTTTCAGAAATCACATTATTTAGTGCCACTATTGGAAAAGAGATGGCGCTGTCCGTATGTCAGTCTATCCTACATTGAACGGACTACGTAAAGAAGCACAAAAATAAAATTATAAGACGGCTGCTCGGAACCCTCGGTTCGCGAGTCCCACTCGCTCTCGGCTGGTTTTTTAATGTTTTGTCGACTGCTAGGAATCATGTTTCTGTATCTTATTATTTCCCTAGGGCAAAGGTGAGAAATATAATACTTTTAACAATATTTGAAGGACTCAGTTTTCATGGTTTCGAATACTTAAGATTTAAATTGCAAAGCGTGGCTACAAAGGATTTTTAACTTGCTTAGTGCCTAATAACTAGCTAAATAGAGTTACTTTAAACTGTGGTTTAAATAACTCAACCATGACAATTTTTTTTTTTTAAACAAGCTTATTTGCCGACTGTACCTTTCGTTGTCCGTACGTTGATAGCAATCCAACTTATATATCCGTAGTGAAATAAACAGATCACTCACGTATGTCAGTCGAGTATAGCCCGACACTTGGCTGGTAAAGATCCCTTATAGGGATAAGCCCGCCTTTGTACTTGCATTTGGTTTTTTTTTTCGTAAATTGTGTTTGTATCCTGTTTTTTTTTTAATACAATAAAGTGTTTCCTTACTTTACTTACATGTTTTGAACTAATCCGTCCACACACCACGCCGATGGCATATCCGTACCAAATTTCAAGTCGATGCTATTAACCGTTAAAGAGTTTCTTCATGTGGAGACGATCCTGGCCGCACCACCAGAATTTCTCTACCAGATTACTGCATCGTCACTGAATTTAAGTAAGAAAGTCAAATTTCAGCTTAATCGAACATCGGGAAGCGGGCCATAATGCAACTTGCAAGATTTGACCTGAACATAACGAGGTATAATAATACTTACACATTGGATGCGAATCTACGTGCACAACGGCTAAATAGCCTAAAACTAAAATTTCTAATTTTTAGTTAAAATTTAGACGGCGGATTTAACAAGTGTTATTCCAGAATGTCAAGCTGACTAAATTTAGCAGGGTTTTATCTGTATCCTAAAATTTCTAAATTAAATTGAGCGTGTTGCTACTTGAAAAAAATAAGTGAACGAATGAATGAATGAAATTTGTCAAAATGCATGGGATAGTATTTTCTTAAATTTGAATGGGCAACATTTAGAAAACGGCTTCTGGCATCGTGTTTAAGCTGATAGCCTTGTAGCTAATGCTTTATAATAATAAAAAAAACTATCCTGGAGGAAATTGTCTTGGAACTCCTGGGTCGTGTTTTATAATACTTAATAAATAACAAAATCACCTTTCGTTAGAAAGAGACTTCCGCTTGTAAATTGTAAGTTGCAGTTTTATAAAATACGGCCCTGCACTGCCCTCTCTTTCTCCAGTCTAGTCACTGGGAACTTGATCCACTGTGGGGTCAATCTTTCTAATATTACAGAACAAACAGCTGCCAGATTGCGGCTTATTGTTGGTTGACTTTGAGCCAGAATATTAATTTCCCCTACAGCAGTTTGGTAGCTACCATGGGCAAAAAAGTTCAATGCACTAAAAACCTTTAAACGTGGGGGCACCGTCCCCCCGCGTAGCGCATCCCCTGCACACAAAGTGTCCACTACGTGCTGGCCCATATTCCGCGACAGCCTAAACAATTTCCGAAACTTCTGCTCGGTCCGGTCAAATGGGTTAGATTCATCTCGCAACCTCTTCAAATATATTTTTTTCACTCTCACCCTAGTCTTCGGCCACCAGAGCAGTTATCACGTATTCGTCATCCATTTCTAGTGGGTTAATATTAAGGAATCGATCCAGCACAACTTGACTTTAAGCAATTGTGTTTTAAACGGGACTATTTTATTCGCCGCAAAAATAAGGCAGTTTAGCTTGACTTTCGCTAAAAAAGGACATGCACAGAATAGCATTTAAACAGCTAAACCTAAATTGAATAGACCGCCTAAAATAACAAACGTCAGATTCAAATTAGCGTTGTCATTTGATTATGACAGCCGCTCATAGAATAGCAAAGGGACTTAGCGACGCCTAAATAAAATTAGGAATTTTAGCGGCCGCTGTAGAATCGGGTCCATTGTAAGTTTACATGAAAGCTTGAACAAATATATGAAATGTTGTTCAGAGTTGCAAAAGCGCTTAGTCGATGCAACTTGTGACCAAAGGGCTGGCAGTTTTCTCTCTCTGACTTTTCGAATCCTGCGTCATGTAAAATCGAATAGTAAACGTTATCGAGTGTGTATGACGTTTGCAACAGCGCCCGCCCGTGAGCGTATTTGGAACTAAAATTTAGTATGAGATTTATCGATCTCGATACGTTAACCGTAACGTTACGCAGGATACGAAAAGTCGTGCTCGACCCTCTGCATCGTAATTCAGCGAGGCAACGCTGCCAGCCTTTTGGGCACCATGCCACGGGGGCTTTATTTAGATTTAATTTAGTTTGAAGTTTTAGTTATAGCTTAGATTTAATGTCATTGTAAATTGCTTTTATCTCTTCTCTTCTCTATCTCTATTGTCACAATACGCAAGCTATTGGACATTAAAAAGTTCCGCCATAATCCGCTAGATGGCGCTTTTCCGCACTTAGGCGAATAATATTAATTTCGGTTGTAAATTAATTAATTAACAACCGCTACTTGCACTTAGCCAACATAAAACACATAAAAATCTACATTACACACTACACAGAAACAATACGTTGGTATTCAAAATGAGAAGCACGGACACGCCCATGGGCGTCGCCCAATTCAAAATCTTTTGGTTGTCCGTATCCGGTCCCACTCAACCATAAAACCGCCTGTACGGCTGGGAGACCCCACATTTCTCTACAACTCCTGAGTGGAACCAGCCAGCCCAGAACTTGGTAAGAATACTGATCGTTTCTGTACTTTATCATTGTGTTAACTACTTGTGTCTTTTATTGTAATTTATTTAATTCTATAGGGTTTCCACTCTGTTACTCTGTCCGAAGCATTACCTTAATAGCGCTCCGGACAGTTAATTATAATTTAATCTTTCCCTATTTCACTGCTCTACGGTTATAGACGTAGCGCTTATTTTAAAACCTAACGTCTTCCTAGAACGGTTGGAATTTAAAGTTCCAACGGTCACTTTGTGTAAATCTGTTATCCACTCTCACTAGAAACCTGTAAAAGCTTACTCTCTGACTCTAGCTAAATTGTAAATCCGTATGACCCTCCGTATTGCCATGCACTGCCAATCTGGTTCCCACTCCCTCGGGAATGGTCGGACTGGAAAGCGGAATATGGCAGTGCGAGCATACCATGGACGTTTGGCTCACACCAGGTTATTTACAGGGCAACTACGCTACCCGTGGGAAATCTCTCCACCCACTACTGGTTCCTAACGGACCCCTGCCGACCTCTCGCAGCCTACTCAGAGGCTAGCCGTTGGCACGCTACGGTCCCCTTCACACCATCTCAACACCACGTCATCACACGAGCCCCCTGGTCACTCCTGGTTGCTCTACGACGCCTGCGCCCTATTTTCGCCGTCGCCGGAGGATCCAGACACCCGAGGGAAGTGTAGGCCACATTAGCGTGTAATCGAACCCAGTATCTTCAAAAGTGTCTTCGAACTCAATCCCCTGAGATTCTCTATTCTATTTGTCAATTTAGCCTACCGATTTTTGTTCAAATAAATGTATTAAACTTGTAATTTGTTTCCTTCACAAAAAAAACCCTAGGTAGGCTACCTTAAAACAGACTGTTTCCCCTAATGAAAACGGCCTGTGACACTATATATAATAAAATTGTAGACTCCACTCTATTATCTTCGGTATACTCGGGCGACTCGGCACGTTTGTTAATTATGTATGTTTGTTTGTGGAGGCATCACCCAAAAACCACTGAACAGATAAGAATGAAATTTAGCATGGTAATAGTTTACAACCTGGAATTTCATGCTTTTTACCTTAATTATTGTTTTAATTTACTTATGTACATATTTTTTTCATAATTGCAACTGACCATAGACATCACAGCTGATTCAGCTGTCATGGCTGTCACACCATTGCTTTTTTTTTCATAAGGCCAAGTTCACACTAACAGCACACTACCGTGTCGAATAGTTAATGAATTATAGTTACCACTCTTACAAATAGAGGTACAAATATTTATAAAGTTGTCAAAATTCAAAATTCAAAATTTTATTCAGCAAATAGGCAGTTGAATGCTCTTTTACACGTCATTTTTTTGAGTTTACCAGCGCTTTCGGAAAGACCATGATTGCCAAAAAGAATGCGCCGCAAGAAACTTGGCACAAAGTCATTTTTTCTAAAAACAAGTTACATTAGCTCTTACAATACGCAACCACAGACAAACTATACAAAGAAACCTCACTCTGTCATTAAAAGATTAAGAGAGAGAAAAAAATACCGCATTTTAGAAACAAGTGTAAAAAGTAATTATTAAAACAGCAAAACCAGAACACTTTACTTTACTGGCACGTTTTAATTGAGGAGGAGATGTATAGGGTCTCCAGGTCAAATATCTGTGAAAATTTAAATTACAAAGGGATGTATAGGGTCCCAGAATTAATACTATAATATAATACTTAATCTAAATGGCTTAGAGATGTATAGTCTCTAGGGTCAATTTAAACTAAATTTAAAATCAGCAGAGGTGTAAAACGCCTCCACGGTCAAATAATAAGTATAATAATACATATACATAAACTGGAGATGTATATGGTCTCCAAATGTCAAATAACAAAAATTGATGAAATATACATTTCATGTCATCATGTCAAATAAATAAAACATTATTCTTATGTCTTTTTTATCACTTAAAAAAAATGCATACAAAAATTACATGGATAAATGCAATTACATCGTACATCGTTCCAAACTGTCAAATCGCTAAAACTCTATTCTATTCTATTTTCCTTGATTTGGGCCAATGTCAGTTTTTGATGACTGTTCGGTTGATTCTGCTCCGAAAACGCGGTAACTCAAAAAGTTGCTAAGGTGACTAGACTTCGTGTTCTTTCTGTGTACTCTTCAAATGATCTTTTATCTTATCTTATAAAAGCCACGCAAAGATAACTAACCCATTGCTTGGAATCGCTCAACTAAAAAGGCCCAGACAAATTTTACGGTTACCCTCATAATGGGAACTCTTTGATGTCAACTCCAGAGCTCAATTAAAATATGGCAATGTCTTTATGATTATAGCTACCGGTATTAAATAACGCACGCCGTTAACGGTTCGGTTTAAATTAACAGGAAATAAGGTGATTATATATGTCGACGCAAGACCGACAAAAATCAAGATAATTAAACTTAGAGTAACTAAATTGCTATCAAATTGTGATTTTGATTATGTTTTCGATTGGATTTTCCTTAATTACCTGATTTATGTTATCATTTAAGCAAGGTGAATAAGAACAAGTGTCTACTTGCACATACTAATTCTTAGATTTAATTTTACCTTGATTCCAGACCATAATCTAGCACTTGTTCATATTCACTTGTAGCTTTTAGCATAAGCGCCTAGCTAATGTTAATTCTGAGGGAAAATGTTTTGTTGCTATTACGAGCGACAAGGCGTTACTCGCCAGTCGTCATAGTGGATTATTTAAAAACCAAGTAAATAACTTGCTAATAATTTGTATCCTGATTTTTTAGAGACTGTCATTTGTTTTGGATGATGTGGTTAAAAGCTAAATTAATCCTAGCATCGTTTTGCATAACGTTCTGTAATGTGATAGGAAATTGCGCCGGAAATCATAATGAACTTTTGAATGGTTCATTAATTTAAAATAGTTAAATGTTTAAAACGGTTTCTATAATTGTCTCCGAAATAAAACTTTAATTACTAGAGCTTTTAAAAAAACATTGTGATTTAAAAGAAAGTTTGTTGAGTTTGAAATGTCATTGTTATTTCCATTGTGATTGACCGAGCCGCGATTCATTCTGACACGGACCTCTGCCGAGGCTAGACGTGTCAAGGGCGCAAAATCTTGTGAGTACTTACGACTTCTATATTGGCTAGCTTTTAAGTTCTTTAAATTTAATTGTGAATTTGTGACATTGCAATAAAAATTTACGCACTGGTTTTCATCTTTTGCAAATGAGTGAACCCCATGGTGGAGATGGTGATGTCAGCAATGCTGATGTCACCATTCCCATCAACCCAGCTGGTCAACCTCTGTCGTTATCAGAAGAGGGGCTACCACGCACCTCTGCTCCTCCATCCGGGTCAACTAATGAATCACACGCTAACGCCTCTGTAAACGGAGTACCAGCTGAGTTTTTCACACAGATGTTGCAAATGATGAAAAACATGTCTGATCGTATCGCGACATCACCACGGCCTGATACAAAAATGAAAATTAATGATGTGTTTTTACCGTCATACGATCCTGACACTAATATTGGGGTACGAGAATGGTGTCAGCATGTGACTACCGCCATGGAGACTTACAACCTAAGCGACTACGAAGTAAGAATGAAAGCGAGTAGTTTACTAAAAGGTCGTGCAAGGTTGTGGGTCGACACCTGGCTAGTATCTACCGCCACCTGGCAGGAATTGCAAAATGTCTTAATAACCACTTTTGAACCCGAAAACAGATATTCACGTGACATTGTCCGCTTTAGAGAGCATAGCTATGATAATTCCAAAGACATCACGCAATTCTTGTCCCAGGCTTGGGTGTTATGGCGTCGTATCACTAAGGATAAATTGTCAAATGATGACGCAGTTGAGGCTGTGATTGGTTGCGTGGCAGATGAGCGATTAAGAATCGAGTTGTTAAATGCTAGGGCTACTTCAGTACCAGAACTGATCTCCGTGGCATCTTCCATACGGAATTTAAAACGCCCCATTTCGAGCTCATCGGGTTTGCCTCAAGGAAATAATACCAAGAGACCTAGATTTCCCGATAAAGCCTCGCGCTTTTGTCAAATCTGCAAAAGATCCGGTCATGACACGCACGATTGCCGCTTCCGTGACAAAAACGAAAAGCCTCAACCGCGTCAACAAAACGATAAAACTCCACAACAAAGTGATAAAACTCCACAACAAAGTGATAAAAATGTATCCCAAAATGCGGGTAAGCCGACTTGCACGTTCTGCTCAAGAGTAGGCCATACTTATGAAACTTGTTACAAGCGAGAGCGCGCGGTTGTGTCAAAAGTTAATTTTGTGGGTACACCTAAATTGAATTCGATGCCGGTACTTGTTGGAAATTTAAAGTTAGTTGCAATCTTTGATAGTGGGGCGGAATGTTCAGTAATTCGCGAATCCATGGCAGCTAAATTACCGGGAAAAAGAATTGATACAGTAAAATACTTGAAGGGATTAGGACAATTTACGGTAGTATCACTATCGACATTGACGACGATCTGTGTCATTGACGATTTGAGGGTAGAACTACAGTTCCACGTAGTCCCGGACTACGAAATATGCTCAGATATGTTGATAGGCATGAATCTTGTCGATAACACAAACCTTAGTGTGTTAGTGAATTCTCACGGTGCAACAGTCGTCCGTCAACCGGTTGTCCATCACATCCGATCTTCAAGCGGAAAATTTGACAAAATAAATTGCGACTTAACTAATGACGATCAAATCAACGAGTTAAAACTGTTGTTGAATAAGTTCGAACATTTGTTTATTCGCGGCTATCCCCAATCACGAGTTAATACCGGTGGGCTGGAGATACGCCTGAAGGATGAAAGCAAGTGCGTCGAACGAAGACCATATAGACTGAGTCCCGTTGAGCGAGAAAAAGTGCGAGATATCGTCTCTGAGTTGATTGAGCATAAAATTATCCGCGAAAGCAAATCTCCGTTTTCCAGTCCAATAATATTGGTCAAAAAGAAAAATGGTGAAGATCGCATGTGCGTGGACTTCCGTGAACTAAACAGGAACACGTTAAGAGATCACTATCCGTTACCGATAATCTCCGATCAAATAGATCAGCTGGCTGGGGGTACTTACTTCTCAACGTTTGACATGGCCGCGGGGTTCCATCAGATACCCATATCAGAGGGTTCTATCGAAAAGACCGCTTTCGTTACTCCGGACGGCTTATACGAGTACCTAACTATGCCGTTCGGACTTAGCAATGCGGTATCAGTGTATCAACGATGCATAAATAGGGCACTCGCTCCTTTACTGACTTCAGCAGAACAGGTTTGTCAGGTTTATGTTGATGACGTTTTGTCCAAATGTAAAGAATTTGCTGAGGGACTATCCCATATCGAACGGATATTAATTGCCTTACAAAAAGCCGGATTTTCTATTAACATAGACAAAACTGCCTTCTTTAAACGCTCCATTGAATATCTGGGCAATATCATATCAGACGGACAAGTTAGTCCGAGCCCAGGAAAGGTGGAGGCTTTAACGAAGGCACCTATTCCGAAAACGGTCAAACAAGTTAGACAGTTTAACGGCCTCGCCGGATATTTCCGACGTTTCATTCCCGATTTCTCTCGTGTGATGGCACCTCTATATGAATTAACAAAAAACGACGCGAAATGGGAATGGAACGAACGACACGACGAAGCACGAAACTATGTCCTCCAACGCTTGTCTACTGCGCCGACCCTCATGCTATTTCAGGAAGACGCTCCCATAGAGCTCTTCACGGATGCAAGCAGCATTGGCTACGGAGCAGTGCTGGCCCAGATCATCGACAATCGCCAACATCCTGTCGCGTACATGAGCCAGCGCACCACTGACGCTGAAAGCCGCTACCACTCGTACGAGCTTGAGACCTTGGCGGTGGTCCGGGCCGTGAAACATTTTCGCCATTACCTTTATGGCCGAAAATTCAAGGTAATAACTGACTGTAACGCCTTAAAGGCATCAAAGCACAAAAAGGACCTCCTTCCTCGAATACATAGGTGGTGGGCCTTCCTGCAAAACTACGACTTTGAAGTCGAGTATAGAAAAGGTGAGCGCCTGCAACACGCAGATTTTTTCAGCAGGAATCCGTCTACTGAAATGTCTGTCAATGTCATGACATGAGACCTGGAATGGTTAAAAATCGAGCAGCGACGTGATGATGTGCTGCGCCCGATTATAGCCGCCATGACCAGCGACAGCCCAGCAGCAGACTACATCCTAGAAGAGGGCGTTCTCAAGAAGACTCTCAATAATCCCGTACTCGGTACGCATAACTTCACTGTTGTTCCTAGATCATTCCAGTGGAGTTTGATAAACTCTTTCCATACAGCGCTGCAGCATCCAGGTTACGAGAAAACTTTACAAAAGCTGAGAGAAAGTTACTGGTTTGAAAAAATGAATACAACCGTCAGAAGGTTTGTTGACAATTGCGTAGTATGCAGGACATCGAAAGGGCCCTCGGGAGCGGCCCAAGTGCAGCTTCATCCGATCCCAAAACCCACGGCAGCATTTCAGACCATCCATATGGATATCACAGGCAAGCTTGGTACAAGAAACGCCGAAGGGCAGGACGAGTACGTCATCGTAACTATCGACGCCTTCACAAAGTACATAGTGCTTAGTTATTCTAACGACAAGAGCCCGAGCAGCAGTCTGGCAGCACTGAAACGTGTTGTACACTTATTTGGAACTCCACTGCAGGTCATAGTCGATGGAGGTCGCGAATTTCTCGGACAGTTCAAGGCGTACTGCGACCGTTTTGGCATAGATATACATTCAATTGCACCAGGCGTAAGCCGAGCGAACGGTCAGATCGAGAGGGTTATGGCTACGCTGAAAAATGCATTAACTATGATTAAAAACTATGATACTGAAAATTGGCAGACAGCGTTGGAAGCCTTGCAGCTCGCATTTAACTGCACGCCCCATAGAGTAACCGGGGTTGCACCACTCACACTGTTGACTCGCCGCCAACATAGTGTACCGCCAGAGCTTTTAAGGTTGGTAAATATTGACAACGAATCCATGGACTTTGACCTGCTCGATCAGCACGTTCACCAGAAAATGATTGCATCAGCTCAGTATGACAAGCAACGATTCGACAGGAACAAGGCAAGGTTACGTTCATTTCAGAGAGGAGATTACGTGCTAATCAAGAACAACCCACGGAACCAAACCTCCCTAGATCTCAAGTATAGTGAGCCGTACGAGATATACAGAGTATTGGATAACGACCGATATATGGTAAAGCGTGTGACTGGCAGAGGACGTCCACGCAAGGTAGCTCATGATCAATTACGTAGAGCACCACAGCCAGGCGATCAGGAAACCGTGTCGACGAGTATTGAAGGTGACGATGCTACTCTAACACAGGGCACACCCAGCAATGATAACGCATCGGTGAACTTTACGAGGGGCTTTCCTCGTGCGACACCTCAGCTCCTCAACTCATTAGACGAACCGCAACCATCCACATCCCAGGCTGGACGGCTGATGGAATCCCAAACAAATTGGTCAGTTGATTATTTATACTAAAAAAAAAATAAAAAAAATAAAAATTACCTACTTCAACAACTTTTAATATTGCTTACATTTTCTAAAAAAAAGCTAAAAAAAAAAGTTTTAATTTTATAATCTTTGTTGTGGACCACGGCGTACAGGACCGCTCAGAACCACAAGAAAACAAATTGTGGTCTTAAAAGACCCAAACGTTATTTATTTTTATTTTTAGATCCTCTGTGGACCACGGTCAGAAATTCAAGACCCAGGCCACAGCATCGTCCTTCCCGAATCCTTTATTATCCCCTGTGGACCACGGCATACGAGACTGCTCAGCACCACAGCATCAAACTCAATTTTATTAAAATATTAATCGTGCTAGTGTGCGTGGAGCACAAGCACCCATGAATACATAAACTGCAGTCTATTTTCTATATTTATACAGCTGTTGAATGATTGTTTTCAGTACGAACATAATTATGCTGATAACACGGTGACTCGAACTAATTGCTTCGGCGCCATTCAATTATAATTTGCGAAAACGCATCGTAACTCCATGTTATCAGCAAGGTGTTCCTGTGAATGGATACTTAGCTCAGAGAAAGTAAATTTCTGTTTTCAGAACCGCGACTGGTGCAGAGCGCGCACCGTCTCGCAGAATGGCCGTGTCGACGCAAGACCGACAAAAATCAAGATAATTAAACTTAGAGTAACTAAATTGCTATCAAATTGTGATTTTGATTATGTTTTCGATTGGATTTTCCTTAATTACCTGATTTATGTTATCATTTAAGCAAGGTGAATAAGAACAAGTGTCTACTTGCACATACTAATTCTTAGATTTAATTTTACCTTGATTCCAGACCATAATCTAGCACTTGTTCATATTCACTTGTAGCTTTTAGCATAAGCGCCTAGCTAATGTTAATTCTGAGGGAAAATGTTTTGTTGCTATTACGAGCGACAAGGCGTTACTCGCCAGTCGTCATAGTGGATTATTTAAAAACCAAGTAAATAACTTGCTAATAATTTGTATCCTGATTTTTTAGAGACTGTCATTTGTTTTGGATGATGTGGTTAAAAGCTAAATTAATCCTAGCATCGTTTTGCATAACGTTCTGTAATGTGATAGGAAATTGCGCCGGAAATCATAATGAACTTTTGAATGGTTCATTAATTTAAAATAGTTAAATGTTTAAAACGGTTTCTATAATTGTCTCCGAAATAAAACTTTAATTACTAGAGCTTTTAAAAAAACATTGTGATTTAAAAGAAAGTTTGTTGAGTTTGAAATGTCATTGTTATTTCCATTGTGATTGACCGAGCCGCGATTCATTCTGACACGGACCTCTGCCGAGGCTAGACGTGTCAAGGGCGCAAAATCTTGTGAGTACTTACGACTTCTATATTGGCTAGCTTTTAAGTTCTTTAAATTTAATTGTGAATTTGTGACATTGCAATAAAAATTTACGCACTGGTTTTCATCTTTTGCAAATGAGTGAACCCCATGGTGGAGATGGTGATGTCAGCAATGCTGATGTCACCATTCCCATCAACCCAGCTGGTCAACCTCTGTCGTTATATAGTAATAGAGTAGTTTATGCAAATGTTGCATCAAGCCTGCGGTCCCTTGAAGCTGTGAAAAAATCAACTTTCTAAGTCAACGCAATCAAAAGATACAGTCATTAAAAAGGCTGTTTCCATACAAATTGCCGTACCCCGAAAACCTAAAGGGTACTTCCAGTTGTCCTAGAAACTTGAAATTTGTTATGAAGGTAGCTCTTATAGCACAACCACTCAGAAAATTCCAAAAATTTTATTTTTTTATGTCTGTCTGTAGATTTCAGAGACAAATATAAGTCGACCCCACATTGCGTATATTTTGCTTAGGAGCATTGCTCTGCTAACACTGGACTTCTTAAAACACTGGGGAAAAGCGTTAAAATCTTTCTACGGAACCGGTCAAATGCGAGTCCGACTCGCACTTGACCGGTTTTGTATAATTGTTACGGTTTTCCACAGAAAAAACCAGAAAATACTAATCTTGGTGCAAGAGTATGGCACGCGACACGGAATGTCGAGGATCCGGGTTCGATTCCCAGGATAACCATTTTCTGTTTTTTTCTGCGTATTCATGTTTCACTGAGTATTTTAAAAGTATGAAATTCTCCAATTGGTTCGCGACCCCTAGAAAACGCACTAAACCAGCCCCAATTACTGTAGACGGGGTCCAATTAACTACAGTCCCCGATCAACTTTATTGGCCCCCGAGCTTTTGAGGCTATCGACGATTCGATACGACCCGCCGGGGGTGCCATGCGGCGAAATTTTAATGCCTCCGATAATAATCGGAATATTCTGTAGTCATTAAATTTGCTCTTGTATTATTTCATTAGCTCTAATAATAGTTTAGTTTAGTTTATTTATTTCCATAACAATTTTACAATCGTGTCGGACATAAGTAATAGCTATGACTTCACTTACCTAATGCTAGCACTAAAATTTGATAACAAAATCAAAACACAATCAAAGTTTAACAATAATACTTACTAACTGGGGGCAATGACCCGAAGTGGACCTCCGACACCAGATTACGCCATGCCCTGCGGTCTTGGGCCAGCTCTTGCCAGCCATCGACCCCGAGGTCCGAAAGATCTTTATCTTTATTTTTTAACAATAATAATAGTTAAAAATACTTTACAATACAGCTGGAGGTGACTAGGTAATGGGAATATGACTGTGTTTATTAAATTAAGTTTTAGTTTTAGCTGGTGCGGCGGCAGAAACGGCCGAAAATAGAAAAAAATCTAAGTATCAATCTCTCGGTCCGAATTATAATTTTGTTCCTTTCGGGTTTGAAACTTTGGGTCCATGGGGTCCCAGCGCTTACAAGTTTATTTCTGAGTTACAAAAGCGCTTAGTTGATGCAACTTGTGACCAAAGGGCTGGCAGTTTTCTCTCTCAAAGAATCAGCATCGCTATTCAGCGGGGCAACGCTGCCAGCCTTTTGGGCACTATGCCACGGGGGCCTTATTTAGATTTAATTTAGTTTTAAGTTGTAGTTTATTTAGTTTAAGCTTAGATTTAATGTCATTGTAAATTGCTTTTATTATGTAAATAAAGTATTTTTTTTTTAGTTTTAGAAATGTATTCGTTGACATCACAATAAGACATCTTCAACAGATCATCCCGAAGTCGACGTTTGAAAATTGTAATATTATTTATAGACTTCAGGTCATTGTACAAATTTACAGTTTGATTCCTCGTGCTGTGCTGAACTACTCTGAGGGTCGGGCAATCGATTTTGCTAAGTCTTTTCTGCGTGTACTTTGTAACTTTATCTTTTATCTTCTTTGCCTTTTGGTTCTTTCGTCAAGTGTCTCAAATCTCTCCGGGTGTAGTTTATGCAACTATTCCATAATGAGGGTCTTTAAGATATGAGTTTTGAAACGAGGCAAAGCCGCATAAAGCAGACAGACGGGAGGCGCCTTTGGCTTTTGCATTAAAAAAATTCTGCCACTTTATGAGGGGGACGAGGAACACATACGTACAACACACGACTACGCTCCTGTTTGTTACATTCCTACAAACGCTACAAACTAAAATAAAACTGTCACACAAATGCCAAAAACACGCACACAATGATGATTTTGATCAGACTTAATGTTAGAGATTTGGCAGAGGGGAAATCGAGCGTTAACATCTCCATTCCTTTCCTGCTCTAAGCAAAGCCGAGCCATCAACATATAAGAATAACTGTTTAGCAGTTGTGCGTTTTTGACGCTAAAGAAATTGTTCTGCCCCTTTAAAAGAGCGCTCTCTGTGTTGTGTGTACTTATGCCGTTATTTATGCATAATTTATTGAATCAGGCGTTAGGTACTTTGCGGAGGTTCATATTTATGAACTAAAAACAATTACTTTGCTGGCCCGAAACGCGTCAGCGTTTAGTTTAGTGGTGATGGTGATAGTTGGGTCTGTGTGGCATGTGTTGATTCGTGTAGCAGTGGAGGTACAGGTGTCGCTTGGAAGTATACATTTGCCGCACAGATATAAGTATTTTTCACTTGTGGTCGCGGGTGAGCAAAGTAATTTGTTTTTAGTTATTTATGCAATTTAAGTTCCTGTAATAAAGAGACGTGTACCCTTAGCTTCAATTAGTTAGCAATAACGCAGAAAGTATCGAATTTAACAACCTTTACGAAACCCATCTTAATTAAAATAGCCCTTATCGATTTCAGCGAAAAATATTTACATTTTCGCATATTTTCGTTTAAATCAATCTGCAAAAAGAACGACGCTAATTAAATTAAAAATTAAGATTACAATCTTTATCTAAGTATCTTTTTGTGTTTATTTTCCGGTTTTTTAGGGTTTTATTTTTACGGTTTTCCCGTTAAACAATAATTATTATGAATTGAAATATAAAGTTTGTTCTCTATATGTGAGTCTGTGGCACCGTAACTCTTAAACGGGTGTACCAATTTGGATGCGGTTTTTTTATTTGAAAGCAAGATGGCGGTGGTCCTTAGCTGTTTCATAAAAATCAGTTCAGCCGTTTTTGAGATATTGAATTGGAGTTCTTCAACTTTTCTAATAAGATATTAGGTATGCTATGTTACTTAAGGGGAAGTATTTTTTATCATTTACTTTTTCGATTGGCATCATAAAAATACAGTATGTTTTTTTTTCACGTTTGGTCAGTTCAATTCCCAGGTGAGGTAATGTTGGTGTTTTTAATGTTAAATTTCAATACGTAGAGAAAAATATTTTATCCTACCTACAACATTTTAAGGTAGGTACTTCCGCTCCATGTGGCATAGCCGTGGTGCGCCTTGTGCCCCGAGCAAGAATATTCGAATGCTACGTAACGTAATCGAGTGGAGCGTTATCTAGAAAATATGTACTTATGACATTTCATCATCATCATCACCAGCCTTTTTCACGTCCCACTGCTGGGCACAGGCCTCCTCTCAGAACGAGAGGGCTTGGGCCATAGTTCCCACGCGGGCCCAGTGCGGATTGGGAACAACACACACATCATTGAATTGCTTATTCGCAGGTGTGTGCAGGTTTCCTCACGATGTTTTCCTTCACCGAAAAGCTCATGATAAATCACAAAATGTAATTCCGCACATAAATTCCGAAAAACTCAGAGGTGCGAGGCGGGATTTGAACTTGAACCCACGACACTCTGCTTGAGAGGCCATTGAGGCTCATGAGCCAATGTCATGACATTTGGTACGAAAATTTAATACGAATTTTCTCGATGATGATACGATAGCGAATACGTATGTATGTATGTATGTCTATCTCTTTATTGCACAAAAAACAAAAAATAACAGATAACAGAGCAAAAGCAAATGTACAAAGGCGAACTTATCCCTGAAAAAGAACTCTACCATACGTTAAGCAGGATTCGAATATTCGTGCTTTGGACTCTCTATAAATCAGGTATGTCTTCATGCAGAAACCTACCAACCTCCGCCACTGTACGTGAAAGCAAATCAATTGCTAAGTAAATAGTTTCCAAGTAAAATATTTTCCAAGTAAAAACGTCCCAAGAAAAACTTGCACAATTTTTAATACAAAATGCGGGAACGTTTTTCAAACTTTTTTTTGTATTTGTCGCTTTTTCTGACAGAAACTGTGGCTTCCACTGAAAAATACTTCAGAAAGGCAAGTTTTGCGAAAAGTTTCTTAATACAGATGTATTTTAAATTTTAAAGGAAGCCAATTTGAATTCGGTGCATTTTTGAATGGGAACAAGTACATATTTTATGGTAATATTCATGAATATTCAAAAGAACTTTTGTTGCTGTATAAAATAACGTGCGATTTCATGAAAACACGTAACAACATCATTATTTCAAAATAAATGATAGGATGAATTTTAACAACTAAAGGTTCTCGACCCTCGCATCACTAGCATTGATAGTAAAGTTATATCCACTATCTCTTAAACATATAAAACCTAATTTATAATTTTCGATCATTATTTAAATTAAAAAAAATAATTAAAAATCATTTATTGACAACATAACTACAGGAATTATATAAAAACATTAAATAATAGAAACTAGCCACGTTCCGGCGACGGGTACCAGTCTCAGCATATGCTAGGTTACGGTGACATGAACCCAGCGTCGATTTACAGACTGACCCCTTCAGCGGCGGCTAGGTGTAACAACAAGAAAAAAACACACGATATAGTTTTAAAATTATAAAGACGTAAAATAAAAAAGATACAGTCATTAAAATATATATTTCAATACGAATTGCCGATTTCCAAAAACCTAAAGGGTACTTCCAGCTGTCCTAGAAACTTGAAATTTGGTATGAAGGTAGCTCTTATAGCACAGCCACTCTAAAAAGTCTCAAAATCTTAAAATTTTATGTCTATCTGTAGATTTCACAGACCAATATAAGTTGACCCCGTTACCGTACCCCGTTACCGTTGACCGTACATTTTGCTTAGGAGCAGGGCTCTGCTAACGCTGGACTTCTTAAAACACTGGGGAAAAGCGTTAAAATCTCTCTAGGGAACCCTCGTGCGCGAGTCCGACTCGCACTTGGCTGGTTTTTTTTTTCAAAGTAAAAACCTCATTCATCAAAAAAAAATCAAAAAAATCAAAATATTTTATTTGGTATCATGCTAAGGGTTACAATATGTATGTCCGATCCCTCCTGGTAAGTATGACAAATACTTGTGTTAGGAGGATCCGCTCCCCCTCCCTACCGGTGTTGTTTTACAAATTAGCAATTTGTTATTAAGAACTATCTATTAATATCTTAATTAGTAAGGTGTGTGTGTGTGTGTGTGTGTGTGTGTGTGTGTGTGTGCGTGTGTGTGTGAGTGTGTGAATGGGTTGTTGTGGATTTATGAAGGATGAGAAGATTGTTCCTGAGTATAGGTATGTACGGGTGTACTTAATCCTTTACCTGGCAATGATACTTGACATTCAGTAACTTTGGTTCATGACATAATTCTAACAGCAGAAAAAATTCATAGACGACGTTTGTGCTATGTACTGTCTCTGTTCATCGAGACGTACATTGTCCAAAAATTAAGGATTAACAGAAAAAACTGCCCAGAGGTTTAGTCTTGATACAAGCTTTTTAAGCTAAAAGCATGCAAAGACAAACATAGCTCATAGAAGAAGTGACTCCGTGTCATCATAAGTCAGTGTGTAAAGCGATTGGATCAGAGTCTTCTTACAATTTAGTTGATTCATAGGGTAGATATTAAGAATCTTGTTTATTTTGTTATACAAGTGGGATAATAAGGCAGTGTATTGTCTTCTGGCATATTTGGATTTCGAAAGGCATATAGGGGCTATGTTTTAATATAGCTGGGTTAAAGATCAACTTCTTATGTAGTTTAAGGATACTTATTAAAATATACAATTTCCTTATCGATAGGACGCTACTGACTTTATACAGTTCACTAGTTGGGTGTCTGAGCGGTAGTTTGTATATCTCTTTTAGTAGACACCTCTGCCCTCTTTCTGCCAATATAAGTTTAGTTTTCGCAGCCCCACCCCATACTACAATGCAGTAACTCATTACTGATTGTGCAAGCGTTATGTACAGTTGATGAAGTAAAGTCTTATATTTTTTTATAAACTCACTGAAACATGAATACACAGAAAAAAACCAGAAAAATACCAACCCCGGGAATCGAACCCGGATCCTCGACACTCCTGGTCGTGTGTAGGGGAAAAGTCCCCTACACCACGATTGGACATAGAGGAAAGGCCGAATTTTTTCCATGTATTCAAATCTTAGCTTGTTTTTATCACTTTTTGCAGTGTGGCCTTTCCTCTATGTCCAATCGTGGTGTAGGGGAAAAGCACATGACCCGGAGTGTCGAGGATCCGGGTTCGATTCCCGGGGTTGGCATTTTTCTGGTTTTTTTCTGTGTATTCATGTTTCAGTGAGTTTATAAAAAAATATAATTGATATTCACGGGAAAACCGTAAAAATAAAAAAAAATGGGAGAAAAAATACAAAAAGATACTCCTACTGAGATCATGAAGTAAAGTCTTGTTAGCAACATTTTTTTTTTTTATGCAACGAGGAAGGCAAGCGAGCAAGTGTCTAAGGATTTAAAAAATCCAGATTAATATTCTAATACGGGTGTTAATATGTTTAATATTCGGTTGCCAGGATAGCCGCTGGTCCAGTATGACGCCTAGGTATTTTATGGTCGAGACTTTTTTAAGCTGGGTACAGTTAAAGGAGGGAGAGTCATAACCTAAATCACAGCAATGTATTTTTAACTTTAGGTCAGGGGCTGGTTGGGATATCATTGGGTCATCATTCATTTAGATTTACTCAACTCCTGGCTGAAGTCTTGACGGTTCAATGTATATGCTACAGCTAACAAGATACTTTAATTGTGGAACAGTCGTGAATTACCTCAGAAAATACACCCCTGTGCTTATAACAGTTACATCAAGGCAAATAAAAGCTATTTGTCGCGCGACGAAACCCGTAAAGTATTAAAATAAGACCAAATACCAGTCTGAACCCTAGGTTTCCAATGCGAAGTTCATAAACTAGCTCTGAACTAAGCAAATAAAGTTGGAAAGCTATCGTAAACCCAGATATGAGCTTTGATCCACAAATTAGATGCAAGCAGATCGGATCGTCGAGAACTAGCAATATATAAGTTGCAGAACATTACTGAAACGTGGAAACATTCTCGAGAATGTTCTGAGAACATTCTTGCAACATGAAACTTATTAGCAGTTTTAAATGATTCGAGGTCAATTGCATTAGACATGACGAAAACGGGATATTGACTGCGATTGGTTTCGTTATGCAAGACTTGTCCTGCATTGCTATCGAGAACTTGAATAAAGCTGCATTTTAAATTAACGTAACTATTCCCCTAAAATAGGAAAATTAACCGACTTCAAATGTGAATAAAATTTAAATCGCCGAACCGATTTTAATAACGTGTAAGAACAGCCCTTCAAACGAGAATAAACAAACCGGTTTATTTAACGGAGTTCTGAATTACGTAACTAACAATAAATTATTAAATTTCACAATTTTATGTTTAAAAACCTACTTAATCGGTTTTGATACCATTTCTACGGGAAAAACCAAAATAGTACATTTTTCTAACTAAGCTTACTTTTCGTGACTGTTGTTTAGCGTTGTCCGAAATCAGTGAGAAGAGCGCCTAGTGTAATCGCCGACCAGGCCAAGAAATACGTCTCGATCGCGTTCACGCTTAACAATTCTCATACTATTTGACAGTTTAACGCAAACGCGATCGAGACGTATTGTGCTTTTTGATTACACTAAGGGCACAAGAATAAAAGTAACCTAAAAACTGGAAAAAACAAAGCGCGACATTGCGTAAAAAACAGATCGAAGTTAAAAGCAGACAAACCTTGGAGCGGGGCTAATTAGGTTACTTGGCCTTTGAAGACTTGTCACAGCGAAATATACAAATAAAGGAATATTTTCAAGCCCCTGCAAAATATTAAATCAGTTCGCTTGGGGGGCAACGAAATTCAGAAGGCCTTTCGACACGTTTTCGTTAGATGTCAAAGCAATAGTTCAAGTCAGATACAATCATATTTAAATTAGGTACACTCGTATAGGGCGACCTTAAAATTTAAAGGAATGAAATATGGCAACTTTTTAAGCCAAAGCTGTGATAGCCTAGTGATTTGCTTAATAATAATTGCGTAATCCTTCCTTAGTGGATGCTTTTACTGTATCAGGCTATCTAGCCATGGGCAAAATTTCTAAGTCTCTAGATCCAGCGGTTTGGGCTGTGCGTTAATAAGTATGTCAGCCAGTCAGGACTTACATTTTATATATGTATATATCGGAGCCTCAAGGGAAGAAGGCTCCACGATGTCAGACGGATCATTCTTGGGGTCCATCTCTGGGCGTAAACAAAAGGTGCACGCACACGAGTATAATGGGTGTATTCACACACTCACATTAGAAACGTTAATAATCCACACAGTTATTAACGTTTCTAATGTGAGTGTGTGAATACACGATACACCCCTTGTACTCGTGTGCGTGCACCTTTTGTTTATGCCCAGAGATGGACCCCAAGAACAATCCGTCTGACATCGTGGAGCCTTCTTCCGTTAAGGCTCCGATAAGACTTAATGTTGTTAACGTAAACATTCACCTAGGAATGCGCGTAACTTGTACGAGCGCCGGTTCCTGCACACTTGAGATGCCCCGCGCCGACATTATATATGTATATATACCTGTGGACCCTTTATCTAAAGCAAAAAAAAAGTGCCCTTTAACTGGTCAGTAACTAATTAAGTCCAGGTGGTTTTAATTAATTAAAATGTAAAATTAATTACAACAATTATAATAAAAGCAATCTACAATGTCATTAAATCTAAGCCAAAACCAAATAAACTAAAACTAAATTAAATCTGAATAAGGCCCCCGCGGCATAGTGCCCAAAAGGCTGGCAGCGTTGCCTCGCTGAATGGTGATGCTGATTCTTTGAGAGAGAAAACTGCCAGCCCTTGGGTCTCAAGTTGCGTCGACTAAGCGCTTTTGCAACTCTGAAATAAGCTTGTAAGCGACGGGGCCCCATGGACCCAAGGTTTCAAACCCGACAGCAACAAAATTTTAGTTCGGACCGAGAGATTGATATTTAGATTTTTTTCTAAAGTTAATTTAGGTACTTACCTACACTTATTTTCTTACAAAATTAATCGAGCCAGCAATGTTGTAGGTACTGCAGACATTATGTGTCCAGTCGGAACACTTATTTTTGACATTTTACGTAGATTGACGACGATACACGGAATGAAAACTAAAGAAATCTACTATTAATATCTGCTGAGACAATTTCGACTCTATAGTGGCAAGTTTATATTTGCTCTTCAGAAAATAGATCTCGTCTAGCCTAGACAATTTGCAACAATTATAGAACAAAGTCTAAACTATTTCGGATAAACCTATGTTTAGTTTGTCAGTTACTTCGGTATTGATTTTGTGTAACTAATTATAGATCAAAGTGTAGGAATATGTTGATGTTATAACAATTAAGACGAGCGACGAGCTGTCGGTAGGCCTCCAACAAGATGGAGCGACGACCTGGAAAAGATCGCGGGACCGCGGTGAATGAGGAAAGCACAAGACCGGTCTGAGTGGAGAACCACGGGGGAGGACTATGTCCAGCAGTGAACGTCTTTCGGCTGACATGATGATGATGATGATGATGATGATATTTAAAACTATGCTGAAGGAGCCAAGGCCCAAGGGGTAGGCCTATGTCCAGTGCCCTGAGCACGACTTGTCGAATCCTGCGTCACGTAAAATCGAATAGTAAACTATAACGAGTTTGTATGACGTTTGGAACAGCGCCCGCCCGTGAGCGTATGTGGAACTAAAATTTAGTATGAGATTTCTCGATCTCGATACGATAACCTTAACGTAATGCAGGATTCGACAAGTTGTGCTTAGGGCACAGCAGTGTAGTGCAGACATGATGATGATGGTAACAATTAAGTACTTAGAAGTTACTCAGGCTCTAAGCTATAGACGTGTTAAGAGCAGGGACTGGTGATGTTACCGAGATAGTAAGTACGCGGTATTAGTTACGTTATAGTTGCGTATACGTTATTTCGGTAACTATACCACAGATTAATGACTGAATGGAATTTAGCGTTTTTAGTCAAAATACATGATGGGAAACGACTTTCACAACAATTATCTTGAGACTAGAGCGATTAACGTAAAACATCAAAATCAAAAAATTAAGCCGTATTTGAGATGAAAACTTTGAAATTAAGAACCTCCTCCTTTTTTGAAGTGGGTTAAAAACGACGGGTTTTTTCAACTTACGTTAGGTTGTTATTAACCTTTTAATCTTTACTTAAAATGTTTAGTTTTATTTTAACCCTAAAGATATAACACATGTAAAATACCAGTTATTATAAAAGTACTATACTTAAGGAATAAAAGTCAGGATTAAATGCCGACGTCCTTAGAATATCAAATCAAATTCCCATTAAACCAAAATGTATTCGACATCTAGCTGCATTAGGGTTGGCAACACTTTAAATTTATATTTTAATAACCAGATTTTCGGCTTTTTAAAACCCATTACAGCCTAGTGGTTGAACCTATGGCCTCTCAAGCAGAGGGTCGTGGGTTCGAACCCCGGCTCGCACCCCTGAGCTTTCCGGAATTTATGTGCGGAATTACATTTGTAATTTACCATGAGCTTTTCGGTGAAGGAAAACACCGTGAGGAAACCTGCACACTCCTGCGCAGCAATTCAATGATGACTGTGTGTGAGGTTCCCAATCAGCGCTGGTCCCGCGTGGGAGCTATAGCCCAAGCCCTCTCATTCTGAGAGGAGGCCTGTGCCCAGCAGTGGGACGTAAAAAGGCTGGTGATTATGACTATGATGAATATAATTTTCACCTAAAGACCAAATTCTTAGTGGCCCCTATATTCTTTTAAGTAAGTAGTATACTTTAACTTAATTATAGTACCTACAACAAATCGATATTTACAAAAGTCGTTTAAAGAATAGTCGTTAATTAACAATAACAATAAACAAATAAAAATCATGTACAATCATTTACTGTCTTAACTGCGTTAAGTGGAGTTCCTTTGTTGTATTTTTAACCGACTTCAATAAAGGAGGAGGTTTTACGTTCCACTGTATGTATGTTTTGTTGTATAGCAACATTACTTGTCAAAATTCTGTTCTTCACTCTGTCATTGTATGGATTCACTGACATTCATGACTGTAACGTTTTTACAATTAATTCCGAATTAAACCAGCTAAAATCTACAGTCTGCTTTTATATTCAAGACCATAATTTGACGGCCAGATAGCCTAGTAGTTAGAGACCCTGACTACGAAGCTTGAGGTCCCGGGTTCGAATCCCGGTCGGGGCAGATGTTTGTATGATGAATTCGAATGTTCGTTCTTGGGTCTTGTATGTTTAATATGTATATAAGTATGTTTATCCGTTGTCTAGTACCCATAACACAAGCTCTGCTTAATTTGGGACTAGGTCAATTGGTGTCACTTGTCCCATGATATTTATTATTATTTATAATATCCTGAAGAACTCTATTAGAAAAATTAGGGATCTTTTCACGATCTGTCTTCAGCTTGCCTCATCCAGCATCTTACCTTAATAGAAGATTAAAACTTGTGTTAAATTATACATAAGCGTGGGTTGACAGCCCTAACAGCAATATGCGAACATCGTAAGCCAAGCCATGCCTTTGGCTTGTCCAGCGGGCAAAGTTTGAGAAACTAGTTGCCAAGTTATTCATAGCTTAGAGTGACACCGTTGCAATGCATTACGCTGTCTTCACCGATAACCAACGGAGTTCAAAACTTAGCCACTCGGTATTACCGGTAACTTTACCGTACGACGGCAATGTTGCCGTTTCTTTATAGGATGTACAATTAAGTTAAAGTGATCATCATCATGTCAGCCGAAAGACGTCCACTGCTGGACGGCGGCCTCCCACGTGGCTCTCCACTCAGACCGGTCTTGTGCTTTCCGCATCCACCGCGGTCCCCCTATTTTAACCAGCCCCCATACCACAAAAATTACAAGTGCTACAATTTAACATATATGTAAAGTTTTTTCATACTAAAATGTGACAAATATGTCAAATTGTAGGACTTGTAACTTTTGTGGGATAGGGGGCAAGTCGTCGCTCCATCCTGTTGGAAGTCTACAAATAGCTCGTCTCCCGGTCCGCGGATGCCGCTCGAAAACCTTCTGACCCCATCGAATCGGGCACCAATTCTGCGAATGAAAATAATCGATTTATTAATTATTTTTGTTTTATTTTTATGAAACATTCATAGAATGAAATTCAACATACAATGACAATGCAAAGAAAAATTCGTTAAGCAGCTGGACTTGAACCAGCAACCTCGGTAATCCGTACCAACGGATACCCGGAACGGAACGGATGGTACGGATTACCGAGGTTGCTGGTTCAAGTCCAGCTGCTTAACGAATTT